>CM024242.1:2413185-2502815 GCA_013421045.1 Propylea japonica | reverse complement strand
AAAATTGGCACTTTTATAGGTCATGTATAGCTATACATGGCTTGCAAAAGTGCCATTTTTGATGCATTTTTGTCCATTTGTGCCCAAAATGCACGAAAATTGGCACTTTTACAGGTCATGTATAGCTATACATGGATTGTAAAGGGCCATTTTTGATGATTTTTGTCATTTGTGCCCAAAAATGCATGAAAATTGGAACTTTATAGGTCATGTATAGCTATACATGGATTGTAAAAGTGCCATTTTTGATGCATTTTTGTCCATTTGTGCCCAAAAATGCACGAAATTGGCACTTTTACAGGTCATGTATAGCTATACATGGATTGTAAAGGGCCATTTTTGATGAATTTTTGTCCATTTGTGCCCAAAAATGCATGAAAATTGGCACTTTTACAGGTCATATAGCTATACATGGATTGTAAAAGTGCCATTTTTGATGAATTTTGTCCATTTGTGCCCAAAAATGCACGAAAATTGGCACTTTTACAGGTCATGTATAGCTATACATGGATTGTAAAGGGCCATTTTTGATGAATTTTTGTCCATTTGTGCCCAAAAATGCATGAAAATGGCACTTTTACAGGTCATGTATAGCTATACATGGATTGTAAAGGGCCATTTTGATGAATTTTTGTCCATTTGTGCCCAAAAATGCACGAAAATTGGCACTTTACAGGTCATGTATAGCTATACATGGATGTAAAGTGCCATTTTTGATGCATTTTTGTCCATTTGTGCCTAAAAATGCATGAAAATGGCACTTTTGTAGGTCATGTATAGCTATACATGGATTGTAAAAGTGCCATTTTTGATTAATTTTTGTCCTTTTGCGCCCAAAAATTCACGAAAATTGGCACTTTTACACCATTTTTGATGCATTTTTGGCCATGTATGGTAAGTGAAAGGAGTATTTTTATCGTTCGGTTCGATTCTTTGGCTTAGGAATGAATAATAAAAATCAATAATAATAATTATAATGTTTATTAATAAAATTTCAAAAAACAATAGTCTTTCAAAATACAACTATTTCAAGGCCAAATACCAAAAAAAACTTATTCAATTTCAAAATATAACACGGCATTACTAGTTATAAAATATAAATTAAATACGTGGAGGAGAATCATAAAAAAAACCTCCAAAACCTAACGCGAATGATAAAATATATAAATAAATATGCATAGGGAAAATTTAAAGCATGCCATAAACTTTATACATCCATCAATATCAATTTTAAAGCCATAAACAAAATCTTTAACCTCATTGGTCGTAGTGCATAAAGGTAGTCAACCTGCGAACAGAGCACAATTCTAATTTGATCTAACGAAAAAATTGGTACCTTTATACTTAACAGAATTATTTTTGACTTATGAATCTACTTAAACACTAATTACATTCTTTTTTACAGGTGAAAGACTGATTCAGTTCGCTTCCGAAAATTTAGTCACAGAGATTTTAATTCACCCATCAGTTAGCACGCTTGCTCAATGCGTACGGAACTTGTTGAGCAGCTTTACTAGACACCGCCACATTATTCATGCAGGGTATACATTTGCAGCCAATGGATCTGGATCCTGCAGGTAAAATTGAAAGGATATTAGATAAATATGAAATTTTTTAAATATTCACAATTGAAATCTCCTTAAAATAGTTATTTAATCAAGTAGACTATTATTTATTCGAAATTTTTCGAATAAGCTTGGTAGCAGATGAAAAAAATACATCTTTTCAACCTTCGTTGAAAATAAATTGCCTCTGTTCGTCCGATTGAAATGATTGATACCCCATTCGATAGGTAAATTAAATCTCTACAAACGTCCTTTTGACCACATTTCTCTATAACCCACCGTTCTCGAAATATTTCGAATAAACTGGTATCAGATGAAAAAAACACATTTTTTTCATCTTTCCTTGAAAATAATCGGCCTCGGTGCGTCCGATCGAAATGATTGTTACCTCATTCGATAGGTAAATTAATTCTCTACAAACGCCCTACTGACCACTTCTTCTTTAAACCACCGTTTGCGAAATATTTCGAATAAACTTGGAAGCAGATGAGAAAACACATTTTTTATCTTTCTTTGAAAATAAATCGGCCTCTGTTCGTCCGATCGAAATGATTGATACCTCATTCGATAGGTAAATTAATTCTCTACAGACGCCCTTCTGACCACTTTCTTCTATAACCCACCGTTTGCGAAATATTTCGAATAAACTTGGTAGCAGATGAAAAAACGCATTTTTCATCTTTCTTTAAAAATAAATCGGCTCGGTTCATCCGATTGAAATGATTGATACCTCATTCGATAGGTAAATTAATTCTCTACAAACGCCCTTCTGACCACTTTCTTCTATAACCACCGTTTGCGAAATATTTCGAATAAACTTGGTAGCAGATGAAAAAACGCATTTTTTCATCTTCTTTAAAAATAAATCGGCTTCGGTTCATCCGATTGAAATGATTGATACCTCATTCGATAGGTAAATTAATTCTCTACAGACGCCCTTCTGACCACTTTCTTCCATAACCCACCGTTTGCGAAATATTTCGAATAAACTTGGTAGCAGATGAAAAAACGCATTTTTTCATCTTTCTTTAAAAATAAATCGGCCTCGGTTCATCCGATTGAAATGATTGATACCTCATTCGATAGGTAAATTAATTCTCTACAAACGCCCTTCTGACCACTTTCTTCTATAACCCACCGTTTGCGGAATATTTCGAATAAACTTGGTAGCAGATGAAAAAACACATTTTTCATCTTTATTTGAAAATAAATCGGCCTCTGTTCGCCCGATCGAAATGATTGATACCTCATTCGATAGGTAAATTAATTCTCTACAGACGCCCTTCTGACCACTTTCTTCTATAACCCACCGTTTGCGAAATATTTCGAATAAACTGGTAGCAGATGAAAAAACACATTTTTCATCTTTCTTTAAAAATAAATCGGCTTCTGTTCATCCGATTGAAATGATTGATACCTCATTCGATAGGTAAATTAATTCTCTACAAACGCCCTTTTGACCACATTTTTCTATAACCCACCGTTTGCGAAATATTTCGAATAAACTTGGTATCAGATGAAAAAACACATATTTTCATCTTTCGTTAGAAATAAATCGGCCTATGTCGTCCGATCGAAATGATTGATACCTCATTCGATAGGTAAATTAATTCTCTACAAACGCCCTTCTGACCACATTTTCTCTATAACCCACCGTTTTCGAAATATTTCGAAATAAACTTGGTATCAGATGAAAAAAACATATTTTCATCTTTCGTTGGAAATAAATCGGCCTATGTTCGTCCGATCGGAATGATTGATACCTCATTCGATAGGTAAATCAATTCTTACAAACGCCCTTCTGACCACATTTTTCTATAACCCACCGTTTGCGAAATATTTCGAATAAACTTGGTATCAGATGAAAAAACACATATTTTCATCTTTTTTGAGAATAACTCGGCCTCTGTTCGTCCGATCGAAATGATTGATACCTCATTCGATAGGTAAATCAATTCTCTACAAACGCCCTTCTGACCACATTTTTCTATAACCCACCGTTTTCGAAATATTTCGAATAAACTTGGTATCAGATGAAGAAACACATTTTTCATCTTTCTTTGAAAATAAATCGGCCTCTGTTCGTTCGATCGAAATGATTGATACCTCATTCGATAGGTAAATCAATTCTATACAAAAGCCTTCTGACCACATTTTCTACAACCCACCGTTTCGAAATATTTCGAATAAACTTGGTATCAGATGAAAAAACACATATTTTCATCTTTCGTTGGAAATAAATCGGCCTATGTTCGTCCGATCGAAATGATTGATACCTCATTCGATAGGTAAATCAATTCTCTACAAAAGCCCTTCTGACCACATTTTTCTATAACCCACCGTTTGCGAAATATTTCGAATAAACTTGGTATCAGATGAAGAAACACATTTTTTCATCTTTCTTTGAAAATAAATCGGCCTCTGTTCGTCCGATCGAAATGATTGATACCTCATTCGATAGGTAAATCAATTCTCTACAAACGCCTTTCTGACCACATTTTCTATAACCCACCGTTTGCGAAATATTCGAATAAACTTGGTAACAGATGAAAAAACACATTTTTTCATCTTTCTTTGAGAATAACTCGGCCTCTGTTCGTCCGATCGAAATGATTGATACCTCATTCGATAGGTAAATCAATTCTCTACAAACGCCCTTCTGACCACATTTTCTATAACCCACCGATTTCGAAATATTTCGAATAAACTTGGTATCAGATGAAGAAACACATTTTTTCATCTTTCTTTGAAAATAAATCGGCCTCTGTTCGTTCGATCGAAATGATTGATACCTCATTCGATAGGTAAATCAATTCTCTACAAAAGCCGTCTGACCACATTTTTCTATAACCCACCGTTTTCGAAATATTTCGAATAAACTTGGTATCAGATGAAAAAACACATATTTCATCTTTCGTTGGAAATAAATCGGCCTATGTTCGTCCGATCGAAATGATTGATACCTCATTCGATAGGTAAATCAATTCTCTACAAAGCCCTTCTGAACACATTTTTCTATAACCCACCGTTTGCGAAATATTTCGAATAACTTGGTATCAGATGAAGAAACACATTTTTTCATCTTTCTTTGAAAATAAATCGGCCTCTGTTCGTCCGATCGAAATGATTGATACCTCATTCGATAGGTAAATTAATTCTCTACAAACGCCCTTTTGACCACTTTTTTCTATAACCAACCGTTTTCGAAATATTTCGAATAAACTTGGGATCAGATGAAAAAACACATTTTTTCATCTTTCTTTGAAAATAAATCGGCCTCTGTTCGTCCGATCGAAATGATTGATACCTCATTCGATAGGTAAATTAATTCTCTACAAACGCCCTTCTGACCACATTTTTCTATAACCCACCGTTTTCGAAATATTTCGAATAAACTTGGTATCAGATGAAAAAACACATATTTTCATCTTTCGTTGGAAATAAATCGGCCTATGTTCGTCCGATCGAAATGATTGATACCTCATTCGATAGGTAAATCAATTCTCTACAAACGCCCTTCTGACCACATTTTTCCATAACCCAACGTTTCGAAATATTTCGAATAAACTTGGTATCAGATGAAAAAACACATTTTTTCATCTTTCTTTGAGAATAAATCGGCCTCTGTTCGTCCGATCAAAATGGTTGATACCTCATTCGATAGGTAAATGAATTCTCTACAAACGCCCTTTTGACCACATTTTTCTATAACCCAACGTTTTCGAAATATTTCGAATAAACTTGGTATCAGATGAAAAAAACACATTTTTTCATCTTTCTTTGAGAATAAATCGGCCTCTGTTCGTCCGATCAAAATGATTGATACCTCATTCGATAGGTAAATGAATTCTCTACAAACGCCCTTCTGACCACATTTTTCTATAACCCACCGTTTTCGAAATATTTCGAATAAACTTGGTATCAGATGAAAAAACACATTTTTTCATCTTTCTTTGAGAATAAATCGGCCTCTGTTCGTCCGATCAAAATGATTGATACTCATTCGATAGGTAAATGAATTCTCTACAAACGCCCTCTTGACCACATTTTTCTATAACCCAACGTTTTCGAAATATTTCGAATAAATTGGTATCAGATGAAAAACACATTTTTTCATCTTTCTTTGAGAATAAATCGGCCTCTGTTCGTCCGATCAAAATGATTGATACCTCATTCGATAGGTAAATGAATTCTCTACAAACGCCCTTCTGACCACATTTTTCTATAACCCAACGTTTTCGAAATATTTCGAATAAACTTGGTATCAGATGAAAAAACACATTTTTTCATCTTTCTTTGAGAATAAATCGGCCTCTGTTCGTCCGATCAAAAGATTGATAACCTCATTCGATAGGTAAATGAATTCTCTACAAACGCCCTTTTGACCACATTTTTCTATAACCCAACGTTTTCGAAATATTTCGAATAAACTTGGTATCAGATGAAAAAACACATTTTTTTCATCTTTCTTTGAGAATAAATCGGCCTCTGTTCGTCCGATCAAATGATTGATACCTCATTCGATAGGTAAATGAATTCTCTACAAACGCCCTTCTGACCACATTTTTCTATAACCCAACGTTTTCGAAATATTTCGAATAAACTTGGTATCAGATGAAAAAACACATTTTTTCATCTTTCTTTGAGAATAAATCGGCCTCTGTTCGTCCGATCAAAATGATTGATACCTCATTCGATAGGTAAATGAATTCTCTACAAACGCCCTTTTGACCACATTTTCTATAACCCAAGTTTTCGAAATATTTCGAATAAACTTGGTATCAGATGAAAAAAACACATTTTTTCATCTTTCTTTGAGAATAAATCGGCCTCTGTTCGCCGATCAAAATGATTGATACCTCATTCGATAGGTAAATGAATTCTCTACAAACGCCCTTCTGACCACATTTTCTATAACCCAACGTTTTCGAAATATTTCGAATAAACTTGGTATCAGATGAAAAAACACATTTTTTCATCTTTCTTTGAGAATAAATCGGCCTCTGTTCGTCCGATCAAAATGATTGATACCTCATTCGATAGGTAAATGAATTCTCTACAAACGCCCTTATGACCACATTTTTCTATAACCCACCGTTTTCGAAATATTTCGAATAAACTTGGTATCAGATGAAAAAACACATTTTTTCATCTTTCTTTGAGAATAAATCGGCCTCTGTTCGTCCGATCAAAATGATTGATACCTCATTCGATAGGTAAATGAATTCTCTACAAACGCCCTTTTGACCACATTTCTATAACCCAACGTTTTCGAAATATTTCGAATAAACTTGGGATCAGATGAAAAAACACATTTTTTCATCTTTCGTTGAGAATAAATCGGCCTCTGTTCATCCGATCGAAATGATTGATACCTCATTCGATAAGTAAATTAATTCTCTACAAACGCCCTTTTGACCACTTTTTTCTATAACCCACCGTTTGCGAAATATTTCGAATAAACTTGGTATCAGATGAAAAAACACATTTTTTCATCTTTCTTTAAAAATAAATCGGCCTCTGTTCGTCCGATCGAAATGATTGATACCTCATTCGATAGGTAAATTAATTCTCTACAAACGCCCTTTTGACCACTTTTTTCTATAACCAACCGTTTTCGAAATATTTCGAATAAACTTGGGATCAGATGAAAAAACACATTTTTTCATCTTTCTTTGAAAATAAATCGGCCTCTGTTCGTCCGATCAAAATTATTGATACCTCATTCGATAGGTAAATAATTCTCTACAAACGCCCTTCTGACCACATTTTTCTATAACCCAACGTTTTCGAAATATTTCGAATAAACTTGGTATCAGATGAAAAAACACATTTTTTCATCTTTCTTTGAGAATAAATCGGCCTCTGTTCGTCCGATCAAAATGATTGATACCTCATTCGATAGATAAATTAATTCTCTACAAACGCCCTTCTGACCACATTTTTCTATAACCCACCGTTTTCGAAATATTTCGAATAAACTTGGAATCAGATGAAAAAACACATTTTTTCATCTTTCGTTGAGAATAAATCGGCCTCTGTTCATCCGATCGAAATGATTGATACCTCATTCGATAAGTAAATTAATTCTCTACAAACGCCCTTTTGACCACTTTTTTCTATAACCCACCGTTTGCGAAATATTTCGAATAAACTTGGTATCAGATGAAAAAACACATTTTTTCATCTTTCGTTGAGAATAAATCGGCCTCTGTTCATCCGATCGAAATGATTGATACCTCATTCGATAGGTAAATTAATTCTCTACAAACGCCCTTTTGACCACATTTTTCTATAACCCAACGTTTCGAAATATTTCGAATAAACTTGGTATCAGATGAAAAAACACATTTTTTCATCTTTCTTTGAGAATAAATCGGCCTCTGTTCGTCCGATCAAAATGATTGATACCTCATTCGATAGGTAAATGAATTCTCTACAAACGCCTTTTTGACCACATTTTTCTATAACCACCGTTTTCGAAATATTCGAATAAACTTGGTATCAGATGAAAAAACACATTTTTTCATCTTTCTTTGAGAATAAATCGGCCTCTGTTCGTCCGATCAAAATGATTGATACCTCATTCGATAGGTAAATGAATTCTCTACAAACGCCCTTCTGACCACATTTTTCTATAACCCAACGTTTTCGAAATATTTCGAATAAACTTGGTATCAGATGAAAAAACACATTTTTTCATCTTTCTTTGAGAATAAATCGGCCTCTGTTCGTCCGATCAAAATGATTGATACCTCATTCGATAGGTAAATGAATTCTCTACAAACGCCCTTTGACCACATTTTTCTATAACCCACCGTTTTCGAAATATTTCGAATAAACTTGGGATCAGATGAAAAAACACATTTTTTCATCTTTCTTTGAAAATAAATCGGCCTCTGTTCGTCCGATCGAAATGATTGATACCTCATTCGATAGGTAAATGAATTCTCTACAAAACGCCCTTCTGACCACATTTTTCTATAACCCACCGTTTTCGAAATATTTCGAATAAACTTGGGATCAGATGAAAAAACACATTTTTTCATCTTTCTTTGAAAATAAATCGGCCTCTGTTCGTCCGATCGAAATGATTGATACCTCATTCGATAGGTAAATTAATTCTCTACAAACGCCCTTCTGACCACATTTTTCTATAACCCACCGTTTTCGAAATATTTCGAATAAACTTGGGATCAGATGAAAAAACACATTTTTTCATCTTTCTTTGAAAATAAATCGGCCTCTGTTCGTCCGATCGAAATGATTGACACCTCATTCGATAGGTAAATTAATTCTCTACAAATGCCCTTCTGACCACTTTTTTCTATAACCCACCGTTTGCGAAATATTTCGAATAAACTTGGTATCAGATGAAAAAAACACATTTTTTCATCTTTCTTTGAGAATAAATCGGCCTCTGTTCGTCCGATCAAAATGATTGATACCTCATTCGATAGGTAAATGAATTCTCTACAAACGCCCTTCTGACCACATTTTTCTATAACCCAACGTTTTCGAAATATTTCGAATAAACTTGGTATCAGATGAAAAAACACATTTTTCATCTTTCTTTGAGAATAAATCGGCCTCTGTTCGTCCGATCGAAATGATTGATACCTCATTCGATAGGTAAATTAATTCTCTACAAACGCCCTTCTGACCACATTTTTCTATAACCCACCGTTTTCGAAATATTTCGAATAAACTTGGGATCAGATGAAAAAACACATTTTTTCATCTTTCTTTGAAAATAAATCGGCCTCTGTTCGTCCGATCGAAATGATTGATACCTCATTCGATAGATAAAATAATTCTCTACAAACGCCCTTCTGACCACATTTTTCTATAACCCAACGTTTTCGAATAATTCGAATAAACTTGGTATCAGATGAAAAAACACATTTTTCATCTTTCTTTGAGAATAAATCGGCCTCTGTTCGTCCGATCAAAATGATTGATACCTCATTCGATAGGTAACTGAATTCTCTACAAACGCCCTTTTGACCACATTTTTCTATAACCCACCGTTTTCGAAATATTTCGAATAAACTTGGTATCAGATGAAAAAACACATTTTTTCATCTTTCGTTGAAAATAAATCGGCCTCTGTTCGTCCCATCGAAATGATTGATACCTCATTCGATAGGTAAATTAATTCTCTACAAACGCCCTCTTGACCACATTTTTCTATAACCCACCGTTTGCGAAATATTTCGAATAAACTTGGTATCAGATGAAAAAACACATTTTTTCATCTTTCGTTGAAAATAAATCGGCCTCTGTTCGTCCGATCGAAATGATTGATACCTCATTCGATAGGTAAATTAATTCTCTACAAACGCCCTTCTGACCACATTTTTCTATAACCCACCGTTTTCGAAATATTTCGAATAAACTTGGTAGCAGATGAAGAAATACAATTTTTCTTCTTTTGTTCAAAATAAATCGGCCTCCGTTCATCCGATTGAAATGATCGATACCTCATTCGATAGGTAAATTAATTCTCTACAAACGCCCTTTCGACCACTTTCTTCTACAACCCACTGTTTTCGAAATATTTCGAATATAATCTTGGTAGAAAATCACATCTCGACGTCCGTTTCTAGATATCTGATTCGGGCAATTAATACCTCGTTTTACTCAGCACAGTTGTCGAAAAACATTCCAGCAAATATGAAAAAAATAATTTTTCTCAACCTTCATCTCAAGAACTAATAACATTCATTCGTTTTATAGGATGGAACATTTTCTCTAGCCGATTTCTCAGAAGCATTCCAAGAAATCGACGTTCAACGCGTCATCCGAGCCTACGAAAATGGCATTTCCTTCGACATTCACTGTTCCCCAGAGGGAGAATGGATGAGACTGCCTAAAGACTCTTTCACACGAGGATGTAAACTAAGGGTGAACCCGGACGATGTGTTAGATTCCGGCTCGCCAGCGATAAACAACTTGTAAATTACATAGCGCCTTTTTTGGTCCCAGCTGAACTGGAGAGTACTCTGGAAAGCTCAGATGTTGTGGGAAATATCAGATTTTCCAGGTAAAGACATTATTATTATTTGAACTGTTTTTATTATGGCAGTTTAGGTCCATATACCTTGATGCCAGTGTCAAGATGGATAAATAAATCACTACATTTCAGATTAGACTGTCTAATCGTCCTCGCCCTATCTCATTTGCAGTTCTTTTATGTTATTTTCTATGATTTCAGTGATATATTGATGAAATTGTGATGATATATTATATTTTTAGGCCCACTTTATACGTTTTTCCTGGAGGTCAAGGAGATGCAGCTCTTTTTGGAATTAATGGTTTCAATATGCTAGTGGATGGTGGTTTCAGTAGAAAAGCATGTTTCTGGGACTTCGTCCGTCACTTAGACAGGTAAAATTTTCCTCTTCTTTCGATATGTAATGATTTGGAGCCAAAAGAAGTTGATTTCGAATTGCAGTAACCACTTTTTCAAGCCATTTACTGAGTTCACAATGTTATTAATACATTTTCAGACTGGATGCAGTTATGTTAACAAGACTGAATAATAGTAATGCCAATGGAATAGGAGCAGTGCTCAGAAGGAAAGCTCAAAATGCTGTTTATCCACAAATTGGACATTTCTTCTGCAATATCCAGGTGATGACCTATCATCTATGATCATTCAACATTCCTTATGTTATTGTTGTCCATTTCTTCATTGTTTTTTCGATTTCCAGCCCCGAAAGGCCAACCTCAGTCCAGACGGTGACAAAGACAAAGACCCACTGGTGGTGAACCTCCTGGAAGAGGGCCAAGATCTGATCTCAAACCTGCGTAGCTTAGAAATGAATCCTCAGTTGTGTTATCGCGATTCCGAGCCGATAAATCTATATCACAAAGTAGGTCATGGAACATTAGATATGTACGTAATCAATCCTGCCAAAGATTCTAGGGAAGTCAGGGAATTTTTACTACGATGGAACAGCAACGACCAAAAATTATTCGCCAATCACAAATTCAGTAGGGAATGTTTGTTGCCTTTGCAAAATATTATTTCAATATGTGCTCTACTCGTTTGGAGACCCGCAAATCCTAACGATACTATCACCAGGATCCTATTTCCAGGAAGTGCTCCTCAAAGTAAGATCTTCGAAGGTTTAGATAGACTGAAGAACTTAGAATGTATAAGACATGCGGTTTGTACTGAAAGAACTTTAGCTCCTCCTCCTAAACTCAAGTCCAAAGAAAACATCCTAGACAAATTAGCTCCACCTGAGAAACCCAAGATAGAAGTTAAAAAGAGCAAACCTAGACAAATGCCTGAAAACAAATTGATAGAAGACAACCTGAAAAGTAGTTCCATTCAAAATGGACATTCAGAGAAAGTTGTAAAAAAATCCGGATCTGTCGAAAGCGATAAAAGCGAATCGAAACCGTTAAAACCTAAAAAGGAAGAAAATAAAATAACAGAAAGTAACAAGCAAGAAAAAGAGAAGAATCAGATCAAATCAAGACCGGACACCAACGGTAGAGTGAGACAAAAGCCGTCTGAGAAGAAGTTTTCGCCACCTACTCCGAAAAAATCAGTGGATTCCAGGAAAGCTGAACTAGATAAAGACACCAAGAACAAAGGTTGAGGAGCGGAGTATCACCAAGTGCAACACCAGCCAAAAGTACCAAAGATGCAACAAACAGGAGAGTTTTAGAATCTAAAAGCCGATCGGCGCCGAAGAGAGAAGCTAGAGAACCCAAGTTACCAGATAAGAAGGAAGAAGCTAAAAAAGTTGAACGTAAACCTATATCAAGAAGGCCAAAAACCGAAAGGACGATGCCTCAAAGTCCAGTAAAGAGGGCCATCAACGGCACGCATAAGCCAGATTCATTATCAGAAAAGGAAAACTGGACAGAGATGTTACAACTGATTCCAGCACCGTAAGCACACCCTCTGTGGATCAAGATAATCTCCTGAAGAAAGATCTATCTAAACTTACCCCTGAAGAAGTTCAACAGCTCAAAGCGCAAGAGCTAGCAGAACTGAAGGAAGAGCAAGAAGCTATCAAAGAACTAGAGGCAGTCTTCAGGAAAGGGGACAAACTATCCGGAGAATCCTCAGATCTACGAAAGATTAAGGATATTTCCATAGAAGACAGGACAGAGACCGAGGAATATCTCATTGTTGAAAAAGAAATTATAGAACCAAGCCAACCAGAAAGTGAAGCTGACGTCAAAGAGGAAGAAACTGTAAAACTTGCTCGGGATAGTGAAGAAAGCGAAAAGAAAAAAGACGAATCTGATAAAGATCGACAAGTAGACACAGAACAAGAAGAAAGTGGAATTGGTGAACAAGAAACAGAAGAAGGTGAAGAGATTCGAGAGAATGAGATTTCGAAAGAACCTTCGGTACACAGTCCAGAGGAAAACAAGAAAATAATATCAAAAGATGATGACGCTAAAGAACCAGCTCTAGAATCTCAACCAGATGAAAAAGTATCTGCCAATATTGAGTCAGGAGCAACAACCACTGCTCCGACACTACCTGAAGATGAAAGAATACCCCTCAATGAAATCAAGGAAGACACCGTCGATCAGATCGAAGAAAAACATGTTAAAGAGGAAACTAAAGAAAAAGATACAAAAGAAGAAATTCCAGTGATAACTTTCACAAGAAAAACTGCAGAGAATCTAAACAAAGTCCCAACTGTGGTCGGAATACGCTTAGATAAAGAAACCAGAATCAGAGACATTGTAAAAACACCAGATGAAGTTGCTGATCTTCCCGTTCATGAAGAAGTAGATGTAGAACATTTGGCTGAATATTCTCATGAAAGAGTTAAACCTTTTGTTGATTCGCCAGTGAAAGATGAAGAACCGATTGGTCCCAAAATATCAGAGGAAAGTCCAAAAGAAGGTGAAATAGCAGAAAAACCTGCCGTCAGTAAGGAACAGACGCCAGAAAAAGAGGACAAAGAACAACTTACGGGAGCAAAACTTACAGAAAAAGAAGATGATATACTAGAGAAGAGTCCACTTCAGGAAGAAGTTGATGTGCACGTAGAAACAGCAGAAAGTAAACTTGTAGAAACCGAAGAAGATCATTCAGTGAAACCCATAGAAAAAAAGAAGAAACGTCTGAGAAAAAGGATGACCGAAAGCATTCTTTAAAAGAACCCGAAAAACTTTCGACATGCCCTCAAACCAAGCTCTCCTGGACAAAGTTGACAAGCCAGAGGTTGCCCAAGAGCTTCAAAAAGATGAAATGAAAGGAAAACCTGAGCAAGGCACTACTGAATTGAAAGAAATTGCAGGATTAACTGAGCAACCAAAAACATCAAAACTGCCACAAGCAGAAGAACTCAAGCAAATCGATGACAACCTAGAAAAATCAATGAAGATCGAAGAAGAATTGAAAGAAGAAAAAGAATCAACAACTGAAAAACCAGCAGCAGAAGAAAAATCTAAATCTGTACACTCTGAAAAGGTTGAAGAAGAAGCGAAAGATGTGGCTGCAGATTCAGCAGAAGCCAAAGAAACTGAGGAGAAAACGGACGATGCACCTGAAAAAAAATCTAGTAAAGGTGATGTACAAGAAACAGCACTACCCGGTGAAACCGAAGAAGATGACAAGAAGGTTTCTGAGAAGAAGATGAGTATAACTTTGGAACTGCAAAAAGAAGATAAGAAAGAACAAGAACTAAAATCTAAAGAAGTAAGCCCTGAAGTGGAAGAACCTATCAAAAAGGATGTACATGACAAAGCTCATGAAGAAAAGTCTCCCAAGTTGAGTCCAGAAGCTGTAGAAGATTCAAAAGAAAAGAAGCAAATCACAAAAGAGGATGACATAGCTACAGATGGAACACCAAAAGAAGACGAAACAAAGGAAGTAATCGAGAAAGAAGTGAAAGAAACTCCAATAGTGGAGCACGGAGAGTCCAAGAAAAAGATCATGAGAGGAAACATAGTATATCGCAGAAACCTGAAGATGAAGAATCTGAAAAGGAAAATAAAGCAGAAGATTTAATTTCATCTGAGTTGAAAATCAATGAAAATCAAGAAAAAATAGATGACAGTGGAAGAAAAATCAGTATACCCCAAGAAAAGGATGTTAAAATTGAAGGTGAAAAAGATCTCCAAAGAAAACAAAGTATATCCGAGCAGGACAAAGAATCTGAGAAGAAAAAACCAGAAGATTCAATTCCATCTGAGTTGAAAGAGAAAGAGGAGCCAATAGCTGAGAAGGAAAGAAAAATCAGTATCTCCCAAGAAAATGATGAATCAACAAAGTTGGATGATAGCAAAGAAAAGTTAAATGATAGCAAAGAAAGGAAACAAAGTGTATCTGAAGAAGAGAAAAAAGCAGCTTCAATATCACCTGAGTTGGAAGTTGATAAGAAAACAGATGTTGAAGACCGAAAAGTCAGCATATCTCAGGAAAAGGACGAGTCAACAAAGTTGGACGAATCATCTGAGGATAAAAACAAAAATGAAAAAGACTATTTAAGAAAACACAGTATATCCCAGCAACCCATGGATGAAAAATCAGAAATGGGGAATGAACAAGAAACTCTATCTGAGTTGAAAGTTGGTAAAAAGGAGGAAAAAATTACTGGCAGGGAACGAAAAGTCAGTATGTCCCAAGAAAAAGACGACTCGACAAAAGTGGGCGATGAAAAAGACGAATTATCTGATAAAGACTTTAGAACTGAAAAAGAAGATCATGGAAAAGTCGGTTTATCTCCAGAAATAGATGACTCAACAAAGTTAGATGATAATGAAAAGGTGCTGCCTAGATCCCCATCACCAAAAGATGTTGAATCTGGAACGAAAGTAGGCGTCACATCTGAAGAAAAACCTGAAAGCAAAGACATTGACCTGAAACCGCTTGAATCACTAGAAACAGATAAATCAAGTTCTCCATCCCCTAGTGAACTCAAAGGTAAAGATGACAAGACACCAGAGAGAAAATTCAGTACCACCGATGAACCTGCAAAACTTCAAAATGAGGAACCAAAGACAGAAACTCACCTAGAACAAGAAATTCCAACGACTAAAAAAGATTCTCTGGAAAAAGATGATAGACCAGAAGAAATAAAGAAATCGCGTTCTCCGTCACCTTGTGAACTAAAAGATAAAGATGATAAAACACCAGATAGAAAATTGAGTACCACGGAAGAACCAGCAAAACTCCAGAAAGAGGAACCAGTAGAAACGAAGAAATCACGATCTCCATCACCTAGTGATCTCGAAGATAGAGATGATAAGACACCAGAAAGAAAACTTAGTACCACTGCTGGAGCTTTAACACTTCAAGAAGAGGGAACCGAAGACAGAAGTCAAAATAGAAGATCACTTGAAAGAAGAAATCTCAACAACAAGAAAAGATTCACTGGAAAAAAGTATTTTAGATTTAGACAGAAAATTGTCTTTGAAAAAGGATGAAGTACCAGTAGAAACAAAGAAATCAAGATCTCCATCACCTAGTGAACTTAAAGGTAAAGATGATAAGACACCAGAAAGAAAACCGAGTATCACCTCTGAACCTGTAAAACTTCAAAAGGAAGAACCAAAGACAGAAGAAGTCAAAACAGAAGATCACTTAGAAGAAGGAATCTCAACGACTAAGAAAGATTCTCTAGAAAAAGGTACTTTAGATTCAGACAGAAAACTTTCTTTAGCTAAGGATGACGAACCAGTAGAAACAAAGAAATCACGATCTCCATCTCCTAGTGAACTTAAAGAAAAAGATGATAGAACACCAGAGAGAAAACCTAGTACCACCGTTGAACCAATAATATCCAAAGAAAGTGATGAAATAACTCAAGCTAAGCCAGATCAACTTACAGAAGAATCAATGTCGACAAAAGTAATTGAAGATACACATGAAGACATAACATCAAAATCTCCAGATAGAAAAACTAGTACACCAGATGTTGAAAAAGAAGAGAAGACTCTGAAAGAAAAGAGAGCGTCAAAGAACCAAAAGAAGCTGAAATAGATGAGATAGAAGACAAAAATAAAGTTTGTAAGGGAGAATATTGATGATAGGAAATTATCTAGCGAAAGCACTATAACAGAAATGAAAAGCCCTGACAGAAAACCCAGTATAAGTGAACCAGTAGCCAGTGAAAGAAAAGAGAGTATTTCCAAATCTCCAGAACAAATGAAGGATGATATAGCTTCCCCGACGAAATCAGGGGATATTTAACCAGTCTTCCTTCTACAGAAAAACTCAAATCTAAATTGAAGATGAAGCCTCACCTACGAAGTTGGCCCAAAACAGAAGTCGCCAGAAGTTGAAGAAACACCAGAAAGAAAGTTGAGTGTAGCTGAGTCGGTTAAACTGACTTCTGAGGAAAGCTCTCGAAAAGCTTCAACTGTCGAAGAAGAAACCATTCAATCTGAACAAAAATCCTCAGAACCTGCATTAGAAACAACAGAACAGAAACTACCATTGCTTCAGTCGCAGATACACCTAAAACAGTCTCTGCCATTGATTTGAAAAAAGAACCTGAAGCAAAAATAGAAGTAACCAAATCACCAGAACGAAAGTCCAGCGTGGGCAGCCATACTGACGAAAAAGAAGCTGACTCACCTAAGTTAACCGAAAAAGATGATTCACCAATGGTTCAAGAATCACCAGAGAGAAAACTGAGTGTAGCTGAATCAAGTAAACCAGCATCACAGCAATCTTCGAAACATCCTTCACCTGCAAGCGAACGGAAATTCAGCGTTAGCGGTCATATAAATGAGGAAGAAGCTGTATCAACTGAGTTAGACCATAAACAAGAGCCTACCAAAGTTGAGGAATCACCAGAGAGAAAACTGAGTGTAGCTGAATCAAGTAAACCAGCCTCACAGCAATCTTCTAAACATCCTTCACCTGCAAGCGAACGGAAATTCAGCGTTAGCGGACATATAAATGAGGAAGAAGCTGTATCTACTAAGTTAGACCATAAACAAGAGCCTACCAAAGTTGAGGAATCACCAGAGAGAAAACTGAGTGTAGCTGAATCAAGTAAACCAGCATCACAGCAATCTTCTAAAACATCCTTCACCTGCAAGCGAACGGAAATTCAGCGTTAGTAGTCATATAAACGAGGAAGAAGCTGTATCTACTAAGTTAGACCATAACAAGAGCCTACCACAGTTGAAGAATCACCAGAAAGAAAACTGAGTGTGGCTGAATCGAGTAAACCAGCATCAGAGAAATCTTCTAAACATCCTTCACCTGTTAACGAACGGAAATTCAGCACTAGTAGTCATATACAGGATGAAGAAGCCGTGTCAACAAAGTTAGACCAAAGCAAGAGACAGACAAAGTCCAAGAATCGCCAGAAAGGAAGTTAAGTGTAGCTGAATCAAGTAAACCGGCATCACAGCAATCTTCGAAACACCCTTCACCTGCAAGCGAACGGAAATTCAGCGTTAGCGGTCATATAAACGAAGAAGAAGCCGTATCAACTAAGTTAGACCATAAACAAGAGCCTACCAAAGTTGAAGAATCACCAGAAAGAAAACTGAGTATGGCTGAATCGAGTAAACCAGCATCAGAGAAATCTTCGAAACATCCTTCACCTGTTAACGAACGGAAATTCAGCACTAGTAGTCATATTCAGGATGAAGAAGCCGTGTCAACAAAGTTAGACCAAAAGCAAGAGACAGACAAAGTCCAAGAATCGCCAGAAAGGAAGTTAAGTGTAGCTGAATCAAGTAAACCGGCATCACAGCAATCTTCGAAACACCTTCACCTGCAAGCGAACGGAAATTCAGCGTTAGCGGTCATATAAACGAAGAAGAAGCCGTATCAACTAAGTTAGACCATAAAGAAGAGCCTACCAAAGTTGAAGAATCACCAGAGAGAAAGCTGAGTGTAGCTGAATCAAGTAAACCAGCATCACAGCAATCTTCAAAACATCCTTCACCTGCGAGCGAACGGAAATTCAGCGTTAGTAGTCATATAAACGAGGAAGAAGCTGTATCAACTAAGTTAGACCATAAACAAGAGCCTACCACAGTTGAAGAATCACCAGAAAGAAAACTGAGTGTGGCTGAATCGAGTAAACCAGCATCAGAGAAATCTTCTAAACATCCTTCACCTGTTAACGAACGGAAATTCAGCACTAGTAGTCATATACAGATGAAGAAGCCGTGTCAACAAAGTTAGACCAAAAGCAAGAGACAGACAAAGTCCAAGAATCTCCAGAAAGGAAGTTAAGTGTAGCTGAATCAAGTAAACCGGCATCCCAGCAATCTTCGAAACACCCTTCACCTGCAAGCGAACGGAAATTCAGCGTTAGTAGTCAATAAACGAGGAAGAAGCTGTATCTACTAAGTTAGACCATAAACAAGAGCCTACCAAAGTTGAAGAATCACCAGAAAGAAAACTGAGTATGGCTGAATCGAGTAAACCAGCATCAGAGAAATCTTCGAAACATCCTTCACCTGTTAACGAACGGAAATTCAGCACTAGTAGTCATATTCAGGATGAAGAAGCCGTGTCAACAAAGTTAGACCAAAAGCAAGAGACAGACAAAGTCCAAGAATCTCCAGAAAGGAAGTTAAGTGTAGCTGAATCAAGTAAACCGGCATCACAGCAATCTTCAAAACATCCTTCACCTGCAAGCGAACGGAAATTCAGCGTTAGCGGTCATATAAACGAGGAAGAAGCTGTATCAACTAAGTTAGAACATAAACAAGAGCCTACCAAAGTTGAAGAATCATCAGAGAGAAAACTGAGTGTAGCTGAATCAAGTAAACCAGCATCACAGCAATCTTCAAAACATCCTTCACCTGTCTGCGAACGAAAATCCAGCGTCAGTAGTCATGTACACGATGAAGAAGCTGTGGCAACTAAGTTAGACCATGAACAGGAGACTGCCAAAGTTCAAGAATCACCTGAGAGAAAACTGAGTGTGGCTGAATCGAGTAAACCAGCATCAGAGAAATCTTCAAAACAACCTTCACCTGTTAACGAACGAAAATACAGCACTAGTAGTCATATACACGATGGAAAAGCTGTGTCAACGAAGTTAGACCAAAACCAAGAGCCAGACCAAGTCCAAGAATCGCCAGAAAGGAAGTTGAGTGTAGCTGAATCAAGTAAACCGGCATCAACGCAATCTTCAAAACATCCTTCACCTGTCTGCGAACGAAAATCCAGCGTCAGTAGTCAAAAACACGATGAAGTAGCTGTGTCAACTGAGTTAGACCATAAACAGGAGCCTGCCAAAGTTCAAGAATCTCCAGAAAGAAAGTTGAGTGTAGCTGAATCAAGCAAACCGGCATCAACGCATTCTTCAAAACATCCTTCACCTGTCAGCGAACGAAAATCCAGCGTCAGTAGTCATATACACGATGAAGAAGCTTTGTCAAGTAAATTAGACCATAAACAGGAGCCTGCCAAAGTTCAAGAATCTCCAGAAAGAAAGTTGAGTGTAGCTGAATCAAGCAAACCGGCATCAGCGCATTCTTCAAAACACCCTTCACCTGTCAGCGAACGAAAATCCAGCGTCAGTAGTCATATACACGATGAAGAAGCTTTGTCAAGTAAATTAGACCATAAACAGGAGCCAGCCAAAGTTCAAGAATCGCCAGAAAGAAAGTTGAGTGTAGCTGAATCAAGCAAACCGGCATCAACGCATTCGTCAAAACACCCTTCACCTGTCTGCGAACGAAAATCCAGCGTCATTAGTCAAAAACACGATGAAGAAGCTTTGTCAAGTAAATTAGACCACAAACAGGAGCCTGCCAAAGTTCAAGAATCTCCAGAAAGAAAGTTGAGTGTAGCTGAATCAAGCAAACCGGCATCAGGTCATTCTTCAAAACACCCTTCACCTGTCAGCGAACGAAAATCCAGCGTCAGTAGTCATATAAACGATGAAGAAGCTTTGTCAAGTAAATTAGACCATAAACAGGAGCCTGCCAAAGTTCAAGAATCTCCAGAAAGAAAGTTGAATGTAGCTGAATCAAGCAAACCGGCATCAACGCATTCTTCAAAACACCCTTCACCTGTCAGCGAACGAAAATCTAGCGTCAGTAGTCATGTAAATGAAGAAGAAGCTAAAAAACAGGAGTCTCCAAAAGTTCAAGAATCGCCAGAGAGAAAATTGAGTGTAGCTGAATTAAGTAAACTGACTTCTGAAGAATCATCTAAACAAGCTTCACCTATCCAAGTCAAAGAACAAGAACTTCTCCATTCAGAAAGTAAATCACCAGAGCCTTTAGCAAAAACAACCGAAAAAGAAACAGCCAGTGCTTCAGTAACACCTGAAATTTCAAGAACGATCACTCCTACTGAACTGAAAAAAGAATCCGAAATAGAAACTAAAGAGACAACATCACCAGAACGAAAGTTAAGCATTAGTAGTCATACACACGGGGAAGAAGTTGTGTCAACTAAGTCAGAATCACCAGAGAGAAAGTTGAGTTTAGCTGAATCAACTAAACCCTCTTCTGAAGAAATTCTTCAGGCAGATTCAACAAAAACAACCGAAAAAGAAATTGCTTCAGTCCTTTAACTAAAGGAACACCTGAAATATCAAGAACAGCCACCCCTACTGACTTGATGAAAGAAACTGAAGCAATAAGTGAAGAGACAAAATCATCAGAACGAAAGCCAAGTGTTAGCAGTCAAGAAGAAGCAGTATCAACGAAGTTGACCCATAAAGAAGAATCATCAAAACCAGAATCACCAGAGAGGAAATTAAGTGTATCTGAATTGGGTAAACCGACTTCTGAAGATTCATCCAAAGTGAAAGAACATGAAATTATTCAGTCAGAAAGTAAATCACCAGAACCAGCAGCAAAAACAACTACCATTCCATCAGAAGATAAAGAAAAGTACCAACATCAATCCAAGAGGAAAAGCCTTCTGCACAAAAGTAGCTGATTTGATTAATAAAGTTCCAGAGTCAGATAAAATAGTAGAAATGAAAGAACATTTAGTCAAGGAAGATGAGAAAACACTGCCAATTGAAACAAGTGACATGTTTAATGGGCATTTATCGAAATCACCATCACCAGTTGAGAACAAAAAAGATGCTAAAGATGAAGCTAGCAAACCATTGCAAGAAAAACTCGTTCCTTTGAAATCGGTTGAAAATCTTGAAAAACAACTGGAGAAAGAAGAGACATCAACTTCAACATCACAAACTCCAGAAAAATCACCGATAAAACCAGATGCTCCTATTACCGATATATCAGACAGAAAACCCAGTGTAGCGAGTTTGAAGGAAGAATCTTCGAGAGCTACTGAGGCTGACATCAAAGCAGAAGAAGAAGAAAAAACACCGGCTATCACTGATAAAGAAAGAAAATCTATAGAGAAGGTAGAAAGTGAAGAAGCATTCCTGACGAGAAAATTCAGTGTGATTCAATCTGAAAAAGAAACCGCTGAACTTGAGAAAGATAAACCAAGTACATCTCCTACAACTGATGTCAAAGAAACATCA
Source organism: Propylea japonica (assembly GCA_013421045.1). Lineage (NCBI taxonomy): Eukaryota > Metazoa > Arthropoda > Insecta > Coleoptera > Coccinellidae > Propylea > Propylea japonica. The sequence continues at coordinate 2,480,824 of CM024242.1, read as the reverse complement.
CCTGATAGTATTTCTTCTGCAGAAACATCTACAACTATTACGACAGAGAAAGAAACTTCCCAATCGACTACAAAAACTGATAAAGCTGAAAGGAAAGATTCTACCCATGACACAAAGGAAGAAAGAAAAGGATCTATTCACGACGAAAAGAAGAGGCTGATGAAGATGAAAATAAATTGGCTGAAAGTTCAAAAATGAAAACAATCGAAAAAATTGAAGAAAAAGAACCAAATATTGACGCCGAAAAGTCAGACAATAAAACACTGGATAAAACTTCTCCTGAAGAAACCACTAGTTATATATCTTTGGACACCAAAACCGAAAAAATATCACTGGATGAAAAGCAAACGGAAAGTATGAAAGAAGGTGAAAAAAAAGAAGAAGAAGAAAAATCAGAAACAGTATCACTAACACATTCTGACCTCAAGAAGGAAGAGGATCACTCAAGAAGACAAAAAGATAGTGAAATTTCGAAAGATGAAAGAAATCTTCAACTGAAAAAGATAAGTCAGTTGATGTAACAGTAGTCAAAAAACAAACACCAGATAAAGAAAGCCCAGATGCAAAGAAAGATATAGAAACAACTGATGAAAAAGCAGAGTCTTCTAAAGATAAAGCAAAATCGCCAGAAGTAGAAGAAAAGCCTCCTCAAAAAGTTGTAGAACAAAAGGTGACCAGTGACAAAGTGGATACATTAGAACAACTGGATAACAGATATTCTTCCACCATAGAACAAGCTGAAGAAAGCAAAGACATAAACTTAAACCGTGAATTCTTACCGAAAGAAAAAACTGAGAGTTCACAACCCAAGGATAAACTGGAGGAGAAAATGACTCACGATAAAGAAGTAGAAGATAAACATTCAGAAGATAAAGAAAAAGTGGAAATAATAGAAAAGCAAGACCACGAAACGGCAGAAACTGAAAAAGGGTCTATGGATCAAAAACTCGACGGCAAGGTAGCATCTCCCTCAATTGAAAAAGTATCAACTATTGATCTCAAAGAAGAAAAATCAGAGAAACAATTCCCACTTCAAGATATTCACAACTTCCTTGAACAAGAAAAATTCCACAGTCATAAAGAAAGGGGAGAAGATTCTGTGAAACCAATTGAAACACTAGAGGATGAATCTGTGAAAAGAGAAGAAAAATCACAAACGAAAGATTCAGAAGATAAAAAAGAAGAAATACATGAAGAAGTATCAGTTAAGAAAATAACTGACGTGAAAGAATCTCCGAAGGAATCAAAAACAACTGAATCTGGGTCAGAAAAAGGAACAGTAGAATCAAAGAAAATACACGATGAAATATTTGAATCCATTCCACACGAAGAACACATCATAAAAACAGAAAAAATCAAAATTGATCTCACTGAAACCCCAGAGCATGCAGAACCTGTACTTCTGAAATCAACACCAGACTCCCCGATAATCAATTACGTTCCCTCTCTACCTGTTCTCCCAACTGATATAGACAAAGCTGAATTAGGAAGAAAATCTCCTAAAGAACGAGAAGAAGACGTTGCCAAGATCGTTGCCAGTGTTGCCACTGTCCTAAAATCTGATGCACCATTAGAAGAATTCCACAAAATGTACACGACAGAACTGCGAGAAACGCATATAACAACTTGTGATTCTCCTGTCGACGAAAAAGATGTGCATATTAATTTTGATCAAAGGGAAAGGTTAGAAGATAAGGACGAAGCATTTTTGAAGGAGTTGGAAGCCTGTATAATCGTGGAGAAGAAGACAGATGATGCAAAGGACAGTTCGAAGACTGAAGAAACCGAAGACACAGGCACTGTTCACAGAATGTTAGTTACAGCTTCCAGTGAAGATGGAGGCGAGGAGACTGAAATATGTCCTCCAGGAACCATTACATTCTCAAGAAGTTCCGAAAGTTCTGGACGATCATCACCAGAGAATATGTCTAGAAAACTATCACAAGCATCCTCAGTCCTTGATACCATTTCTGACCAAACCACTGTGAAGGAACTCTCAGATTTTCAAACAAAGAGAGAACCTGTTGTTGAAATTATCACCAAGACAGTAAGAAGTCCTTTAGGAGAACCAGAGGAAGCAATCGGGTCCACCCCATCCGTTTATCCTGATATGAATTTAAAAGAAGAAGTCAAATCATTAGCACATCAAATTCAGGAAGCAATTCAGGACGAGAAGGATAAACAAAATGAAAAGTAGAAAAACAACCTATCTACCCAGATATCAATTTGAAAACGAAGTTAAATCTTTGGAGGATCAGATAGAGGATGCCGTGAAAAAGGATGAAAAACCAAGTGAAATAAAGGAAATATTATCTGAGGCCATACAAGATGTAACCAGAGATGCTGAGGATATCAAGGATTCGGTAGCTGGTAAAATTGGAAACGTTTTCGGTAGCATATTCTCAAGTGCTTCCAAAGTAAGCGATGCTCTATCTCACACAATAACAGAAAGTGTTAAATCAGTTGAAACCAGTATCGATGAGGGACTGAAAAAAGTCGAGACTGAAATCGATGAAGTAAAACATAAAATAGAAAATGTAGAAACAAAGGTAGTAGATACACTGGTGGATAAAAAAGAAAAAGCTGAACATATCGTTGCCGATCATCTCAAGGAATCTGTTACAGCTATTGCAGATGCCATAGACAAAACTGATAAAGCCAAGGAATCTCTGGTGAAACAGACTGAGGATACTTTGGACAAAATGGCGGCACCACTCAGAGAAACGATAGGAGAAGCTCTTACGAATTTGGCTGAATCAATTGAAAAATCAAAGGAAGAAGTACAAGATGATAAAATTGAAGGGGGAAAACCTAAAGAAAAACCAGTTGAAACTAAGGAAACAGTAACAATTGCTCCAAAGGGAACAGATGATGAAATACAAAATTGGATAGAAAAGGCGGGGGGTGAAGTGACGAAACAAATGTATCCATCGTTGAAAGATGTATCTGATAAAGCAGAAAAAACCATTTCTCTCAGTGATGAGAAACAAACAACTGAAAAACCTGAAATCGAAGCTTCCATTTCATCTGTTGTAAGTGATGCTACACAAGAAATTGAGAAATCTTTGCGCCAACTAGACATTTTGAGCAAAGAAGCTGAAGAGAAGGTTACTGGAAGTTTATCAAATCTGAAAGAAAGTCTTACATCTACCATTGAAAAAGTTTCTCAAGCTACAGAAGATAAAATTGAAAAAACCAAGGAACCAGTGAAAGACAAAGAGCAAGAAAACGGTATCATAGTTTCACCAACCACAGATGGGTTAAGCAACATCATTCAAGAAACCAAGAAGGTTGTCGAGGACGTTGAGAACAAACTTGGCGATATCGAGAACTCTTTGGCTGAGCAAAGCGAAAAAATTGGTGAGTTAAAAGGCAAGGTCGTCAGTGTGCTGGATAAATCTGATGAAAAAAATGGTACTAGGCTTGCTGAAGTCATCAGTGTCACCAAAGTACCAATAGAGGACAAAATGGGCGATTCCAAAGACAGCATCAAAGAAACAAAGATTACCAAAACAGTTACTAACGGAAATGATCAAGGGATGTCAGCCTCCGACAGGGCTCAAACAGAAGAACTGGTCAAAATGGTACTTGCTACGTCACCTCCTGGATGGAATGAAAAATCTGAAAAAGAAGAGACCTCTGCACACGAAAAAGAAACCCTTCTGAGTGAACTAGAAACTAAGGCTGAAAATATAATAAGCTCATACACTGATGAAATAAAGGATACACTGAAGAGTACAAAGGATGACGCTACCCTTTCTTTCGAAACAATAAAGCACGACTTAGAAGATCTGAAGAGAGATTCAGCAGAAGCTGCTGATCAAAAAAGCAAAGCTGCCAGTTCTGTAATCAGTGATATTTCTAGTATAGTAAAGGAAGAAATTGATCATTCCCTCAAAGGTCTGGGTGGAATGGAAAAAAGTATAGCTAAACAAGTATCAGACACTTCAACAACTGTTGTTGATTCCTTAAAAACAGCAGCAGCCACTGGTCAATCTCTAAAAGAAGATTCTAAGAGTGCGATCAAAGATCTAGGCTCAACAATTGCTACGAAATCTGATCACATAGTAGAAAAAAGCTCAGAGGAAATAGGGAAAAAATTTGTGATTTGAAGACAGGAGTAGAAGGGACCAAGACTGCAATAATCGAGAAAGCTGAAAGTGTTTCCAAAGATATTCAAGACACCAAACACCAAGTGGAAGATGCTTTAAGTGAAACGAAGGAAAGCTTAGAGTCAAGTATAAGTAATATAAAGCAGGATTTGGAGAAAGAAAAGGAAGCTATTGTCACTGCTAGTAAAGAAATTGAATCTGAAGTCAAACATGCTGTGGAAGACGTTTTTGACGCTGGTAAAAAGTTATTCGGTGGTTTGTTCGGTAGTAGTAAAAAGTCCAAAGAAGACAAAAAGTCTAAAGAATCAGAAAAAATATCAACAGATTCGAAAGACACCAAAGAGGATAGTATACAAAAAGAAAACAGGGTATGTTCTGATGTTCTTCTAGAAGACAGTAAAAAATGTGAGGTTGTAGATAAGGATAAGTGTGATTTGAAGGGAACTCTAGGTTTAGGTAAATCTGGTGATATTTCTGAGATTTGTGATATTAGCAAAGGTGATGTACAGACCCATTTAGGCTTAGCTATTAGTCAAGAGAAAAAATTATCTATATCAGACGTTGAAATTTTCGTTGATGACAAGGATAAGGACTTGGAGACTGCTGTAAAGAAAGACAGGTGCAAGGAAGACCTACCAAAGACAACTGAGGTTTCAGACACGTGTACACAAAAAACTGAGACCACCAAACATATCACAGATGTGCCTACCAAAGAGTCAGATGTTACCAGCCACATCACATCTGCCATTGACGATATAGGCCAAAAAATCAGTGATAGTGTGACGATTTCGCATCACACAAAATGTCCGAACGTATGGACCCCATGACGATGTCTTTCTATGGCGCACTACCTGACGACGACAGGGATGACCTCTTAGACGACGGAGATGACTTCTCCGGAAGGTCGGAAATAGCACCAACACACCTTCACGACATCACCAAAGCTAGATTCGAAGGAAGCTCGCACTTCCAAGACCCCATGACGTCCAGTTTTTACGGAGAACTTCCCGGAGAAAAGGACGAGAAGGACCCCATAGAATCCTGGGGAAAACCTTTAGGTTTACCGAGTCCAGCGCCGCCAAACGAAAAGGTACGCCCAAGAAAGAAAGAAAACTGCCTTCCAACGTGATGGCCAAAAACAGGATTAACGACGATAGGCAGAGATCAGAGTCGCCGTCGAAAAACAAGAAGAAGATAAATCCTGTCTATGTCGATCTCACCTACGTACCGCATCATGGAAATTCGAATTACGCCTATGTTGACTTCTTCAAGAGGGTGAGGGCGAGGTACTATGTCTTTTCTGGTATCGAGCCAAGTCGAGAGGTGTACAATGCTCTTCTTGAAGCCAAACAGACTTGGGAAGACAAGGATTTAGGTTAGTATTGAAGAAAATTTTAGTTATATTTCCATAAAAGTAAGTTTAAAGGTGAAAAAGAAGAAAAAGTTGCCCAAAACTCGAACAATATCAGAATAACGATAAGAAATTAAATTAAGAGAAATGACCGAATAAGAGAATCATAATAAATATTAATCAAATAAAAGTTTTTTCGAAAGATATAACAGATACAATAGATACAATAATTATTATTTTCCGTCAACCCCAAATAAAGCGAGGTTTTAACGTTAACGAAATGGATCATAATACCCATTTTATCGCTCAATTTCTCCTACTTAAATGTGCAATTGTCATGGGCAACCGAACACAAAGTATTCACATGCAATACTAGTAATGTTACAACCCAACTAAAACATAGAACTTCGTAATATGTCAAGTCTATCCCTTAAGCAAAATAAAATGCGTTTAATCAAGGTTTTTTACTCAATTCATAATGCGGTGGACGAGAAGTCTTTAGTTTATTAATCTAGCGATTAATAAACTAGTTGATTAATAGTTTTCCCGTCGACCGCATTACGAAAATAGTATAAATCCTTGATTGAAACACATTTTATTTTGCTTGGAAGATATACTTGACATATTATTTCGAATTTCCATGTTTCAGTTGGGTTGTAACATTACTAGTATTGCTTTTGCATACTTTATGTTCGGTTGTCCATAGCAATTGCACATTAAAAAGGAAAATCGGGCATTAAATTGGGTCACTATCCATCAATATAAGAATATGAAAATGAGAAGACAATAGCATGAATTGGTAGAAACTAACGATAAATAGCAAACTAATGCTATGAAAAAACAATTCATAGTATCTACAGACCTATGTTTCGCCCATTCAAGTCTTTTCATAGCATTGAGACTTTTCTAAACGCTTCAAATTACTTCAAGATCCTAAAACCTAACAAATTGGAAAAATCAACTCATTCAAAATGGTCTTTCTGCACTGATGAGACCGAAAAGGTGAAAACAGATGTCTGCAGACCTGATTTTCATCATTTCTTAATATTTGGGTTACCTTAATCGTTTCATTTACTTTTTGCAGAAGTGACCATCATCCCAACGTACGACACTGACGTTCTAGGCTACTGGGTGGCCGAAAACGAAGACCTTCTCACCAAATACAAGATTGACCTTTCGCCGTCTGCCAGCCGTTGTACCATCAACCTGCAAGACCACGAGACCTCGTGTTCAGCCTATCGTTTAGAATTCTAAAGTACCACAACTCACCCTCCATCAGCAAAACTTGGTTTTTAACAAAAACGCTCTCCTCAAAAAATTGACGCAACGAATCCGTGGTACGACGCTGGCCAAAATCACTCAATCCATCTCAAAAACGTCCATTTTAATATCATACTTTAAAGCCAAGATATTCCACAATATCTTCCTTGTTTGTACCTCCTAAAAAGAAGATATTTAAACTACTACTATAAAGCAGTCTTCACACGCCTAGACATAGACCCAAGTTTAAAGTTAGGTTAGTTTTTGAGAATTTAATCGTTGAATGCCATAGACTGGTTCTTGAAAAAGGACAAACTAAATTTAGAATACTTTGAATTTATCGAAACACTCGATGTTGTGAACTTCAGTGTTTAAATCGCGACTAAAATGTCCGTTCTTGAATTTTGAAAATTAGATTAGATCAATTCGAAATTTTAACTTTAAGCTATAAAGATCGATAGCTTAGATTGCAAGAAATAATTAAATAGATAGCATTAACAACAATAGACAATCTTCCTCGCATTGTTTAAACATTTAATTAGCACTTCTTTTAAATTAACTTTATTTTCGTTTAATGCTTATGCTATATAATTATTTCTTTCGCTTTAAATGTTACATTTTACTGTGTAAAATATTAAAAGTTTCATTTTTCCGTAACCTACCAGCATGTATTCCTTTAATTTCATCTTCAATGGCCTACAATATTCTTCATTTACTGGACTTTCAGTTTGAGGAAATACTAATGCCTGTAGGTACCTTATTTTTCTTTGAGTTGAACCAACATGCAAAAAACAAATTCTCATACATCTAAGTGCCACTTATAGAATAAAAAATTAAAAGACACACTGGAATATCGGATTATTGTAACAAAACAAACTTAGGATGCAAAATCGGACTAGAAGCATATATATAGTGGTTCGAAAAAAAACGTTTCTTGCATGGTTGAACTCAAAAAAAATTCATAAATTTAATGATGGAGCTTTTGAATGGTACACAATACAATAAATTAAATATTGTTGACTATATATGTAAGTTGGTGCTAAAAGAAGTCTGCCTTGAAGGGTTTTCACTATGAAGTGCTACACCTGGTTAGTAGAATTTTTCAATTTGGTAAAAGGTTAAGGGCCAAATTTCAAACAAAATTTTTTAGTTCCTTCTCTCGAAAAAATTAAAAAGGAAAATTGAGTTTTTCTGAAAATTGGCCTGTAAGGTTTCGTATCTAAACATGGAATAGACCAATCTATTTTAGTTTTATATTCACCCCCAGATAAAATAACTGTATTTATTGTTACTAATTTATTTTAATTTATATCATTTATTTATTTTTAAGCGCACACAGTTATGGGTGGGTCTATTCCTTTAGATACATTTTGGCGATGAAGTATAACTTTATATTTTGTTGAAATGTGTGTCACCTTAAATTTTCTATATTATAAAATCATATAGCTTCTAGTCAAAGTCCTATCCTTTAGCTTAAAATTTTAGGAGTAATATATATTCAATTGCATTTAATGTATGGGACATGTATGAGAATAAAGAATATGTAATAATAAATGAGTTTTTTTTTATTTATTGCTATTGTAAACCGGAACGCAAAGGCAAAAAAAGTTTTCGCTAGAGGAAAAATTTTGATGTACAAAAGACGAACTGTGAGAAGCATTTGTAGAAATCTTTTCAGACTGAATTTCAATAAGGGAGTCCCTTATCGAATTTGCAAGTAGTTAGTATTTTTTGATATATGTATACGCAACTATGAAAATATAAAGTGGATTGAAATACAGTGGAACTTCCCTACAACGAAAGCGCTAAATCCGCAAAAAAAAATTCGTTATAAAGAAATTTCGTTATATGGAAAATTTGTTTCTATAGTCGGCAATGTCGCGGTCGACTTCACTGATAAATTTGAGTTTATCATTCAAACTTAAGCACTTCCTTTTAGACATTTTCGCACAACTTTCATACTAGCGTAATGGTTAGATTGAAACCAAACAGCCAGGGGTGTATTTAAAACTGTTTCAGAAGGATCTCTCTGCCCGCCGTAATGATTTAGTTTAAGGACGGGATTTATTACGTACGTCCGGAAAATTTTCGGAAAAAATCCACCATTATACCTTCTTACCAATACCCATTCAAAGAGTGATGTTCTTTGAATATTTCGTTATAGAGAGAATTTACTTCTTTTTTGAGGGTGTTTTTAACATGGAATTTGGATTCAAAGTGCAATGTCTTCTACGAAATTCGTTATACAGACGTTCTTTCTTTATAGGGAAGTTCCACTGTATTGAGTTGAAAAAATTATAGAAATAAAATTTGATGTTACACAATTACGAAACAGTAACTTTTCCAAATTTCCGTAAAGAAAAGAAAATTATTTTTTCTAACTCCTCATAATTAAGAATTTTAATTTTGGGAAAGAAACAGTTCCGAATTTTATGAAGCTTAATAATTAGCTAATACATACCTCTATTTTTCAACCAACAAATTTTCATCATAAGTTTCTTAGCATGTTTTCATTGCATCATTTTCTGAACACTCCAAAAATGTTGAATATCTTTTGCTATTCCCACAATATGTTAGTTCAGTAGTCTCGCGTTTTTCCAATTTTTTCAGATAAACTAGAAATTTTTAATTCAAAAATTAGATTGAAAAATTTATAAGATTAAATATGAAACGAAATTTCCAACAAAAAAAAGACATGAAACAAATACATAATAATATAAAAGCCTCGGAATGTTAAATCGTACATTAACGCAATAAAAAATAGATTTATATCCAACCCTTTATTCACACATTGAATATAATATAAAATTAAAAAAGTATAATAAAATACTTGGTGGGTAAGACATATAATAATATATACGTGTATACTCTATATAGGTAAAAATTTTGTCAAAGGCGATAAAGGCACAATAAAAATTCTCAAAATACATTTTTAAAAAACCATAGGTAATTTTTTTTCGCTTAAATTAACCTTAAAGCTAGAAATGCATGGACAGCCTTCACATTGCTTGATGAGGGAAAATGACTTGAGAAATATCAATAATTCTTCTGCAACTGTTTTCTCGCAGCCTTGATCAACCTAACCAACGAATTCAAGTCAGCTCGCTCCTCCAAGAAAGGATGTTCTAACAATTCTTCGGCGGAAGCTCTTCTGTCCACCTCAACCTGAAGACACCAGTCGATAAAACTCCTCAAATTCTCCGATAAACTATCCCATTTTATAATCTTTGGTCTGCCGTTAACGGTTATTAAATATAGGGCTCTTAATGCCGGTTCTCGAAGATAAGGGGGTTCCCCGTCCAGCATTTCTACTATCATTATACCTAATGACCAGATATCGACTTTTTTTCCGTATTTCTGTCTGGTAACTACTTCGGGGGCCATCCAGTACGGCGTCCCCACCATGGTTTCTCTTTGTTCATTTCCGATAACGTGAGCGCAAAAACCAAAGTCGCTCACTTTAACGGAACCGTCCATTCCTAACAAAATATTATCGGATTTGATATCCCTATGGATAGTTCCTCTTGAATGAAGGTAACTTATGGCTTGAAGCACCTCGTAGCACACTGCTGCTATCTGCGTTTCCTTCATTACAGTCTCTGTGACAACGTCGGTCAACGGGCCCCCATCGCATAGTTCCATCACGACCCACAAGTGTTCGTCGTACATTACAAAGGCTTCGAGGAAATTTACCAAGTTCTTGTGTTTGAAATTTTTCATGATTCTTATTTCGCTCACCAAAAGCTCTTTTCTTGACTGTTTTTTCATGTCGATATCCTTAATTGCGACACTTTGGTCGGTTCTTATATCCGTAGCTTCGAAAACGATTCCTGAAGCGCCTGAACCTAAATCTTTCTTAGTTCTAACGTAAAACTGATTAGGATCAGCAGGATTGCAAAGTTTCCTGAGTTCCGCCATGTAGTCTTCGTCACTCATTCCAGTTTTTCTTCGTATAAAACCGTCATCACTTGTATCGGACTTTTTCCTTATCTCTACTGTGTCATTTATGCTAAGGTTTTCAATACTTTTCGCTAAATTCTTAGTTTTTATCAGGTTTTGTTCTTCGTCTTTCGTTATAGGGGTGGTGGTGTAGGTACCTGGCCTGTAACATATTTACGATGTTTAAAATACTATGTTTAATACTTACTGTATGAATTATCAATAGTACACTCAATTTCAATAAATATCAATACGTTTCTCTAACAAACTTATTGATGAAAGCTTACCTTTTGTTTTCATATTCCGAGCACGAAGATAAAATTGATTCCCTACTGGTATGGGCCTCTTTTGAATTCTCAAACCTACTGATCTCCTCTGACTCCTCGTCTATGTAATTTTCTGTCACTAAAGGTTTGAATTGTGTAACCCCATCTTGCTTTTTCATTGAATAATTATAGTAAAGGATCACTTGTCTAACGGCTAGTGGATTATTTTCCTGCTCTTCTTTGGTGATTTGTTTCCCGATCTGGCGGCACCAGGCCGAAGGAAGGCCTTCCAGTAATCCATCTTTGTTAACACTAACGTGAATTGCATGGTTTACATTTGTTGGAGTCCCAATCACTGCCACTGGTGGACTTTCATGATGACTCTTCTTTTTGAAGAAAAACATTTTTGCACAGTTTCAATTATCCGAAATTCGTTATGTTTATATTGTTTACTAAGAATATAGGGCAGGATTTTTTTCGATTTAACTAAGTTTGAGCAAGAATAAACATTTTGGATGACAACACCCTCTTATTGTCAATTAATCTTGTTGATGGGCTCCAGTTGTTGTCAAGTCATAAATGTCAAAAGTCAAAGTGACACTGATGACAGACATCTGCCATATCGACATTTTGTTACGTTTGAACTACTACCCAGCACCACAGAAATATTTAATTACTCTTAAAACAATGGTCGTAACGATTAACTTCTGGAAAATGTTGATTTTGAGTTTCGACTTTCAAATCACCTCGAAATTTCTATTTAATTTATTAGTTTTTGAAATATTAACTTCCCGTTTTACTCAATAATAAAATCAACATTTCGACAACAAAATTATACATAAAATGTTACCTTGATTAATTTTTCAAAGAAACTGGATTTGAAATTATTTCAAAAGAAGAAAGAAACGAATTTCTATAGCGTTCCATCATTCAAAAGCATTCCAAACAAATCGATTTGTTCTTTGACACTTCCATGTCCAACAATTTCCAATAAAAATCTACCCAAAAAATCACATTCCTTGCCTTTTCGCAATTCCCTGAAACAATTAATAAATGCTACAAAAAACAAGAATACACTTTATAAATATATTTACAAATTTTATATACACATCCTTCCGTAATAAAACATTATAATTAATTTACACTTTCGCTTAAAAATTCATAATTCTATTTCACAATCTCCCAAAAAAACTTACAAGAGGGGGCAACTAACTTTAACAAGAGATATTTACATAAATAAAAAAATGTATACTACAGAAAGAATCTTAATCGGAAAATTGAAAAAAAAATTTATCAAAAAACAATTTCACAGTTTGATTCTCAACAAAATTAAGGTACATTTTCCAAGACAATAGTTTGTCTACCAGAATGGTCCCAGATGATCCGATTATGGCAGTATGGCAGCAAATTTTTATGACACTTAATGGAAAAAATTGTAAAAGCTGTCTAAATAACAGCAGGTTTATTTTCAGGCAGCGCACGCCAAATTCAAGAATAGGAATTCGAAATTATATCTTGAAACATCTTCAACTTGAAAAGATAACCAAAAATTGATATTTCTATTATTATACCTCAATTGGGTATAATAATAAACTTATAAACAATAAAGAATAAGTCGAACTGTTGTACAATAGATAAGAAAATTTAGATGCCTGAATATGTATCCAAATTACCATTGTATTTAATACAGGGTGAACTAAATTCAATTGAAAAACTTATGCGAATATCGATTATCTCTTTTTGTACCACTACTCATAGAAAACGCAGGATTAATCAGACCACAACTCAATGTGTAGGCTCTACCAACTTTCAGAAATGAAAATTAATTGACAATTCTATCATGAAAAAACTTCAGTCCAAAGTATTTAAAAAATTATTAAAATAATATAACAAATCAATGCAATAAACATGTGATGTAAGCAATAATAATCTACAATTTCAGTTGTTTTTAATTTTTGACAACTATATTGGATGTTGACCTACGTATATCAAAATATCGCACTGCCCTAGGTCACTTTCTAAAGTAAATATTAGAAAAGACTGAAATTTTAAGTCACCTGAGCATTCCAGTCACTTCGTGGAGTTCCACAAGGTACTATACTTGGACCACTTTTGTTCTCATGAGCCGCCCATTCACTACATGGCATTTCAAATATATTTGGAATATAATACGGGTTCGACTTTATTTCAAATCAATAATCACATGTACCATGTGTTATTTGGTAACCCATTATTGTTTTAGAGTCGAAATCATTTTCAAAAATTCATCCGCCTGGAAATGATATAATAAGTGACACTGAATTTTTATTTTCTTCTTTTGTAAGATTTAACAGCTTGTTGTAAATTTTACAAAGCTTTCTGCACTTCCCTTTCAAATATGACGCTTGAACTAGTTCAAAATGAACAATTATAAAAATTGTGATTGAGAACTTTGAAAGGAAAGATATGAGAATAGAAAATATAGATTTCAAAAATCAAGAAAGTAAAAATAGTCAATCAATAAAAGATAGAAACAGCAAAATTCGAAATAAGATGTATAATTTTATTCTATAATCTTTTGATTTGGAATGCAAACAAAAATTCTATTCGAACAATAGAAGATATTATTTTTCAATTCATGGTAGTTTTTTCTTCTTCGTTCAACAACTTGGTACCTTATACTTGTTTATACAGGGTGTCCCAAAACTCGACGTCAACCCGGAACCGGGTGAAAAGGATAGTAATGCTGGTTGTCAGAAAAATATAAAAAAAAATCTAAGTTGCATGATTTTAAAATAATGGGCATTTAAAAAAACACGCAAAATTCCACACACTGTGATAGTCTTTTCACCCTGTTGTCATAAATATCAACTTTTTCCAACTTTTTTTTGCTGTGTAACCATGAATAATGCTTGTCAAAACTGAAATCAAAATTTGGATACCAGCTGCTCTAGGTTTCATAAAATTAGGGCTCGCTTCTCAGAAAAAAATTCAAAATAAACAATTGCCTAGTTTCAACTGACTGTATTGAAAAAAAATGTACTACGCAAATTTGGCATGTTCTGTCAAAAGTTGGCGCATTTAGTAAGGATTCCAAAATGGTATAATACTTGTAAATTTGAACTACGGCAGCTACAATTTAACAAGTATTATACCATTTTGGAATCCTTACTAAATGCGCCAACTTTTGACAGAACATGCCAAATTTGCGTAGTACATTTTTTTTTCAATACATTCAGTTGAAACTAGGCAATTGTTCATTTTGAATTTTTTTTCTAAGAAGCGAGCCTTATTTTTATGAAACCTAGAGCAGCTGGTATCAAAATTTTGATTACAGTTTAGACAAGCATTATTCAAGGTTACACAGCAACAAAAAAAGTTGGAAAAAGTTGATATTTGTGGCAATAGGAGCGAAAAGACTGTCACATGGTGTAGAATTTTGCGTGTTTTTTCAAATGCCTACTATTTTAAAATCATGCAACTTAGATTTTTTTATATTTTTCTGACAACCAGCATTACTAGCCTTTTCACCCGGTTCCGGGTTGACGTCGAGTTTTGGGACACCTGCATACAAATTTTCATCTAGATTTCAACTTTCTAGAACTTAAGAATCAATTAAGCAACGATCAAAAAAATAATGCTAGAAGGATCATTGGCTGAACCAACGACGTATTGACGAAATCAAGCTTTGCAACAACACAAAACAGATGAAGATCGATCGGGGAAAAAGAAATTTCCTCCACCAAAATGTAAAAAAAAATTTGCTTCCCAACCACCCTAAAACAAAAATCATGCGGGAACCATCCAATACTCGTATTTTTTACGGCAGTGAGTCATGTCGCACCGTTCTTTTCTTCTTCTTCTTTTTCATAATGTTAACCTCTTTTGCAACGCGTAGATTGCAAGTTTGGGATCACATAGGTTAAAGCTGATATGACGTACGTCTTCATTTGTCCTCTTAGTGTCAGAGGGTTGGTAATAGTACCATGAGGGGGCGTTGGTTGCGGCTTGACCGTCAGGTCAATCACTGTCCGACAGCATTTTTTTTCTTTTCTTCGCTTGCTTTGGTTTCACGATTTCCTCTTCCTGAAAAAAAGAAACATATCGTCGGCTTAATATGCAAATCACATAAGTCCATTTTGGGCAAATTTGAAAATGTGAGTTATGTCAAGGAGTTTCATGGGCACCTGTGCATAAATTCACACAAATCCAAAACAATCTTCAAGCTGACGAACCCGCAACAACGTTATCTAAGAATATAAAAAAATTACCTAAGCACATCCACAAATTTACAGTTTTTTTTCCTCTCCTCTAAACTTTGGGTTTTGGGACTTATGTGATTTGCATATTAAGGCGACGATATGTTAGTCATACGTCATATGTTGGAAATAAGATTGACATGAACAAAAATTCATTCAATTTGATCCAGCCGTTAGTTGCAGAATAGATGAATATCCTAGATAACGACTACAGCGCCATCTGTTGATCTGGTTTGTGATCATAAACATACGGGCATCAGGCAATCCAAAATACATTCATACATCATAGGTTTAAAATTTGTAAAATATGGCATAAGTAAAAAATTGTTGTATAATATGTTAGTTCATACGTTATTTCTGATTAAAATTTCAAATTTTCGATTCACCCGATATAACTTCACTTTTTGTCCAAATGTCAAAATCATTATAACCTATAAATATATATTCTATGACTGCTTGAATGGTTGAAAGAAAAAGAAAAGCCTTTTATTTCTTTATGAACAATTTTTTGGAAATAATTTGTTGTATAAACCTTGCCCTAGCAATTATGAACACAACAAAAAATAATTATCGAATTTAGTGCAGCTTTTTGAAAGATATTGCATTTTGACGGTAACCATAGATCCTGTTTTATTAATATAGATGGACCATTCAAAAGTTTGAAATTACGATAAATTTTTCTTTGGTTGTATTAACGCAACTGTCACAAACTTTTGCATACTGCTTTGAGTTGTTATTCAACACTTTACTGCAGAATTTCAGCACTATCGAATTCACAAATTTTGAATTATTCGAAAAAACGGATAATTTAGAACAATTAATTCTATGGTTCTGATAACGGGATCCTTTTGAAATTTTGCATGAACATTCAATTTAGGAATCGTCACCCCCAAAATAAATTTCACTCGAATCGGATATTTTATTGTAAAAACATAAGGATTTTTCTTCCCAATATTTTGATTTAATTTTCTATGATTCTGTGAACACTATGACCACAGAATTTCGTATGAGGCTTCTTATGCATATTTTGAGTGTAGCCGCAAAATGGCACTAAACACGTGTTGGCGCATCAACAATGAAACCAGTTTCACTACCTTCAACATAAAACTTGCGTATAAATAGCCAATAGTTCCAGTTGTCGTCTGTCATAAATGACAGATGCCAACTTTCGAAAAATCGCGTCTGGCTTCGTAATATTCGAAATTATTCTGTCAAAGTAAATCGTAGATCAAAAGGAAGCAGTCGAAAGAGAAGAGAGAACGATGAAGGTATTTTCATCGGCTTTTTTTCATGCGGACACGAAAGTTAATGAGGTTGGCTACACTGGTAGAGCTTCCCCAGACTACGCGAACTATTTTGATTGAATTTCACGGTCTAAATTGCTACACGCCCCTGCGTTTTGTAACCCTCTGTGATCTGTAACGACAAAAGAAGCTCTGTCCGTTTAATTGGGGGTTAAAATCTGGGGGAATTTCGCTTTATTAGCCGATTTTGCGGGTTGAACGAACCGGGGAAGTTCACGCGATTTTTTGTCATACAGGGTGGGCCATCCATAACTTTCTACCCCGAAAAAACGCTCGCACAGGTAAAATTTTTTGAAAGGGTGACAAATGAGGGTGTTCAATTGAGTTTGATATGACTACCCCTCTAGCCGCAAACCCTAACAGCTCTCATTTTTTTTAAGGGAAAAGGGGTCGAGCAGCACCTTGTTGGAAAGGTAATTCAAGTCATATTGAAATTTAACTTTTTAATAATCCACAAATACACAGAAAATCATGTGTTATTGAACAATGAATTCTTGCGCTTTCATCGAAATGAAAAACCCTTTAGTTTCCTGAATAAAGGCGATCAAAAGAAGTGTTTTATGTGACCACCGATGTTAAGTGGAACAGGCTTATTACCTCAACTCTCGGCGGAAATCAAAATTAGCTATCCGTACCTTCCGTTATCGAATTTCCTTGGCTGGCTTTTATCTTTTTGTCTGACGTTGTGATTGAAGCACTCGGAGGTTCAGGCTTGAAAATATCGCCTTGTTGACGATCTAAAGACATTATTGTTGCGAATGGAGAATTTTATTCGGCTCTATACGAGAATTTCTGTCGTGTGGATCTTTTACAATCTCTTTCTGCTGGAAAAGATTCGAGAGATCGTGATATATCGTCGACAAAAAATAGAAAGAGGGAGATGGAAACATATTCTGGCCAATGGTATGTGTGAATTTGTTTAAATACATAACTCGGAAATTAATATTGAGTCTTGGAAAAAAATGTTAGTTTCCGCGATCATTCTGCTATATCTTCATAAAGGGTTTTCCAATAAGAGGTGTTATTTTGAATAGCCCGCTATTTCGGTAGATGTCACGTTTGAAGCTGTCATTTTTTGACATTTGACAAGTAGAACCACGCCATTAATAAAAATGGAAAGATACACGCTTCAAGAACGCATTGAAATTATTAAAATTCGCTATAAAAATGGTGAAATTTGGCAGAAACGGTTCGTAAAACTCGAACATTTTCGGGTCGTCATGAAGCACCTTGTCGGACCGCAATAAAGAAATTGGTGGTGAAATTCGAGCTGTTGGGACAAGTTAGTGGTGTGAAGAATAAAACTCGTGTACGTCGCTCGAGAACAGCCGAGAATATCGCTGTATGTTGAGTAAAAATTTTTAAAAGACACTTCCGCAACTGAATATATCTAGGGGAAAATGTTGTTGCAATAGTTATCTATAAAACTTTTTGTCGCTTCATCCCTACTAATATTATAAATGCGAAAGTAACTCTGTCTGTCTGTCTGTTACTCTTTCACGCCTAAAACGGCTGAACGGATTTTGATGAAATTTGGTATGGTGATAGATGATAACCTAGAAATGGTCATAGGCTATAAATAATCACGCCATCGTTCTTAGGAGGTAGGCAGTAGGCAGATAACTAAATTGAGTTAGTGATTTTTAGTCGTTTTTGTTGGGACTTTTGCTCTTTCACGTCTAAACGGCTGAACAGATTTTGATGAAATTTAGTAAGGTAATAGATGGTTACCTAAAAACGGATATAAGATCAAAATGATCACGTCATCGTACTTAGGGGTAGGAAGTAGGCAGAAAACTGAATTGAGTTAATGATTTTTTTATGGTTTTTGCTGGGAGTTTTGCTCTATCAAGCCTAAACGGCTGAACGGATTTTGATGAAATTTAGTTAGGTGATAGATAGTAACCTAGAAAAGTATATGGGCTATTAATAGTCATGCTATCTTACTTAAGGCGTAGGCAGAAAACTAATTAAGTTAGTGATTTTTAATCGTTTGTTTTAAAAATTTACCTCATTCACGCCTTAACGTCTGAACGGATTTTTATAAGACTTGGTTAATATAAAGATAGGATCCTAGGCACGGACACAGGCTACTTTTTACGGCGGGAAAATACCTCATTCCCGCGGAAATCTAGCGTGATCGTGTCAAGAAGCGCATGACGCCATGGCTACTGAAATGATTTTTATGTTTTTTTAACTGAGTGTTACTAAGACTTCAAGTTACTATTTGATCATTTTTCTAACTCAGAGGGTCGGTAGGCGCCATAATTTAGGGAATTTATGATAAAATTTGATGCAATGATTTAACAGTTTTACCTGGATCGAATTACCGTGCGAAGCCGGGGCGGGTCGCTAGTCAGTAATAAACGTTAAAACAAGAAGAATAACGCGAATTGTTCCGCGTCAATTCATTTCTCGTACTGCGTGTTTATTTTTTCAATTCTTTCGATCAACAACTGTCCGCAAACCAGCGACCTTTCCCAATCCGAACGAGGCAGATTTCCAATACTTTCCGATTCCGAATCAAGTCGATAATTTTGCGCTTTTTCTCCGCACCACGGAGCACAAAAACCAGTTTGGTAGATCGTCAGAGACGTGCAATGTTTACCATAGATGATTTATTATTGTTATACATATCTCTCGACTTCCTCAAAATACGGTACAATGTTGAAATAACAAAAGAACAACCGGTTATTGCGTTCGACGCGGTCTGAACTGCCGGTATTAGGTCGTGATGTATCGCTGTCTATGGCATGAATGGCGATTGAAATGGATTCTTGATTGGACGGTTTTGAAGAGTTAGTAGCATCGTTAACTTTCAATGGAAAGCTGGAACTAGAGGAATTAGACGATTTGGTCTAGATTTGGGGCACATCTTTGGACGTGGAAGGACCATGATGGTATTAGCGTTTATAGTGATTCACTGAAAGAATGAATATTTTCATATTCTATCATAGGGAATTACCCCTTTCATTTTTTGGTGTTATTCAGATATACACTGCGCAAAAAAATTAACGCACATTCTGAAAATCTCAATTTTAATGAAAGTTAACTCTACATTGACTTTATAACTTATTTTTTATGTTCTCTCGGGAAGGTTTTGAACGAAACAAGACACATTAAATTCAAGAAAAATTCAGGATTTCACCGAATCTTATGTGAAAGAAGAGAAATAAATAATTTTCAAAATACTGGAATGGCTGAAAAGTGATTTAATACTTGGTATTTCCACCCCTTGCGTTAATTACAGCTCGGCAACGACGGTTCATACTCAAAATGAGTGATCTTAAAATGTTCTGATCTAATCCTCCCCCGAAACCAATAGTATTCAGGAAATTGCACTGAGCATATCTTTCATCTGGACGTCTGTATACAAGGGAACGTCGATCACAATGGTAGAGGCAGAATCTAGACTCATCTGTGAAGAGAACTCTTTCCCAATCAGCCTCTTCCCAATGGATATGCTCTCTGGCAAAATCCAAACGCGCCCTTCGATGGGCTGGGGTAAGAGCTGGGCCTCTTGCTGCGACAAGAGGCCTTAAATCGTATTCTCTGAGACGATTTCTTATTGTCTGAGTGCTAATTTGCTCCCCATGAGTTTGCTCAAGCTGATTTTGAAGGAGGCGAGCAGATGCAAACCGTTTGTCTCAACGAAGAAACTCTCAAGTAACGTTCTTGAATGGCAGTTGTTACCCGTGGTCTACCCTGTCCTGGTCTTCGGACATTCATACCTGTCTCCCTGAATCGCTTCAACATTCTGGAAACACTTGTATGGGAAACTCCAAACCTTTCTGCAATTCTTGTGTATGTCCACCCTTCTTGTCGCAAAACTACCGCTTGGGCACATTCCTCTTGAGTCAAATTGCGTGTTTCACGTTGCATAGCGATCGAGTGTAGAAAATCAAACGAAAGAAAAACTATTGATCACTAAAATGATCGAGAACAACTGATTTCAGAATGGAGCCAATACATTCAAAATCTGATAATCTCATCTTTTTTATTCCTGCTGGGAAAAAAACATCTGTATTGAGGAAAAACGTTTGAAAGTGGATAACATATACATGCATAATTCTGATAAAAATAATTATCATTGAGAACACCTTCAGTTGTAGAATAAATTTGAGATTTCCATAATGTGCGTTATTTTTTTGCGCGGTGTATTTAGTAGTATATTTAGCATTACCTTTAATGCTGTCACATTTAGTGGTTATTGAGATTGAGAAAACATTAACTAGCTCCAGTCTGACAAAATCTGTAGAGACAACCTTCACAGTTTATTTATTTATCAAAACTAAACTAAACAGGAGGAAAGTTGTCAAGTTTACGTTTCGTCCCTTAAAAGGGCGCTTCACCAGGCAACCTTTAAATAATTCCCGTACCAGAACTCAAACTAAATGCGAGCTCCATAACTAACGCGAAGGCTCATAATGGAAAACAGAGAACGGGAACGCAGTCTTGTTATGATGTTTCAAACAGCAAAAAAAACGACATTTCGTGAAACTGCGGAATATGGAGTTCGTTTCATAATGTAGGAAGGTAATTCCGAAACTTCTGTTCATGCAGAATCACGAATACGCTCGTCGTTATTTCAGGATATCCATTTGTTTTTCCACTTTTCCTCTACTTCCGGGAATTGCATGGAAATGGTCTGTTACTTAACTGTTATTGAAGCAGAATTTGAAACACCTGGTTTAGGTATTTATTGTTTAGTTGCTTGAATTATTTTTGATGTTTCATTTCAATGGCGGAAAGTTTTCATACCATATTCAGGGGAGTAATTATTTATAATATATCTCGTTGGAATAGCTATACATATATCTTTAATGCGTTTTTAAGTTGATATAGGTATTACAATTTCAATATAAAAGAACTGATTCGTCCAGATTCAATAATGGGAATTTTCAGTGTGTAAAAATATAGGGTTCTTTTTTTGTGACAGCCATTTTGTTGAAATTTCAAGTACAGTGGAACTTCCTTATATAACGAACGTCTGTATAACGAATTTCGTACAAGACATTGCCACCTTGAATCCAAATTCCATGTTAAAAACACCCTCTAAAACGAAATAAATTATCTCTAGAACGAAATATTCAAAGAACATCACTCTTTGAATGGGTATTGGTAAGAAGGTATAAGGGTGAGTATTTTACGAAATTTTTCCGGACGTACGTAATTAATCCCGACCTCAAACTGAATCATTACGGCGGGCAGAGAGATCCTTCTGAAACAGTTTTAAATACACCTCTGGCTGTTTGGTTTCAATCTAACCATTACGCAAGTGTGAAAAGTTGTGCGAAAGTGTCTAAAAGCAAGTGCTTAAGTTTGATTGATAAACTTAAATTTATCAGTGATGTCGACCGCGACATTGCCGACTATAGAAACAAATTTTCTTTACAGATTTAGCGCTTTCGTTATAGGGAAGTTCCACTGTATTTTTGAATTCTTCGTTCAATTCTAGGGCCCGTTTCTATTGAAAAACACCCTTTATAAAAAAGTCCTAATACAGAAAACATTCTTTTTATTGAAACATCATCAATCCTTGGGCTAAAATCGAACACAACCCCCGAATAAAAATACTGAATCAGAAACTACCCCCAAATCACCTAATTCAATAACCGCGCGTTGTTAATTAATCTCCGATGGGATAGCAATTAAGAGCCATTCATATCTGACGCGTATGCGCTCCCACATAGGATCGGACGTACGTAGAATTTCGAAAATTCGACATCAAAGGAAAACGATGCAGTGCGAATGAAGCGGTAATGAAAATTTTCGAGCTGGAGTTTTCCCCTCTTTTCAATTCCTAGTACGGGACGACGGACTTGTTATCATTCCGCTATACACTCCCGATTCGACGTCGATTGAATAATTCCATATATTCGCTTTATTCGACGTATTATAAAGGGGTGTGAGCAGTGGCGGTTTTATTGGAGTTGGTTGAATGTTAAGAATGTAGAATTTGGAAAGTATGTACATATAATCCGTTCACGAAAAGTTGAGCCGTCGGTTGGCCATGGCAACTTGGCATATTCCACTGTGCATACTAAAATTTTTGGTTATGTTCATTATTTCTTGTCAGATTGATACGCAATGTTGTCAATATTGCATAGAGTTCTCAGATAACTCGCAAGATCGTCGGACGAGGCCGGGTACATTCGGCAACGTTGACTTTATTTTACGTTATGACAGCAAATACTGCCAACTTCAGATAAATAAACAAACGCCTACTATGCGCTTAAACTTTCCTGAACGAACTATATGTATAAGTATGTTTTTTTGCGGTTTTCCGAAGCTGTTTCATCGAGAAAAAATTGATCTTAGGCTTGATTACCACGATGGGAGTCAACTATGTCATTTCACAGGGTGATCTACCTATTTTAGTAACCCCAATAACCGATTATTCAAATTTTAACCGATTGATAGTTCACCCTTTCGACTCGTAAAGTTCAAGTATTCCTAATCGAGATTCGAAAGTTGAAACTTCAATATAAAGACGTCGTATAATAACGAAAAACTCGTCGCTCGATTTGCATAACAATTTTTCGAGTCTCGAATGAATAGAATACGCCTTTTGATGCACCTGAACGACCCGGAAACTTATTCGAGTTCTTCCGACTTAATTGATACAAGAAGACATCGCGCTGTCGCCTGTTTCCTGCTAACTGTCGACCAATTAGAATGCGAGAACTGGAAGAAGCAACGATGTTAACGCAGCTTAAAAAATCGCGTTTAAAATTGAACTCAATTTTGCAGTTAATACCGTTTTATTTTTGATGGATGTATCAATTTTCAATCAGTAAGTATTTAAATATCGATTAGCTTTGATTTATACTACACAATTTTATACTAATTGGGAGTACCTATTAATGATAGATAAACTGATGTCAAAATGGTGGGAGGTTATCTTTATCTGCAGTGAAAGAGTTTCTGATGTATGGAATTTTCAAAGAACAAATGTTCAAATAAAGGGTTTGCCAATAAGAGGTGTTATTTTCATATTAAAAAAATGCCACTTTTCAATATAATAATCGAATGTTATTTCATTAGAAAGAAGAAGCTATGCCGTTAATAACGGAAAATAACATCAGGCAAATGACCACCACGACCACGCTTACAGGACCATATCCTTTTAATGAAATTTTCCGTAACCAAATCGCAAAATGGCTATGTCCTCGATAGCCTCACGAATTCTATCTTTGAGGTCTCGAATCGACGCTGGGCTATTGGCGTAGACCTTCTCTTTCACGCAGCCCCCAAGGGAGAAGTCGCAAGGTGTTAAATCACAAGATCTCGGTGGCCAATTGCGATCACCTCTTCGAGAGATAACACGGTCCGGAAACTTTTCCCGCAAAAGAACAATGGTTTCGTTGCTTGTGTGGCACATAGCGCCGTCTTGTTGAAAGTAAACGTTGTCCAGATTAATACTATCCAATTTCAGCCATAAAAACGTTTGTGGAATGCCTAATTCCAAAGAACAACGAGAAATGGACAAACCTGGGTTTTCTTCAACACTTTCGGCTACAGCAGCAATATTCTCGGCTGTTCTTGAGCGACGTGCACGGGTTTTATTCTTCACATTACTAACTTGTCCCAACAGCTCGAATTTTTCCACCAATTTCTTTATTGCGGTCCGACAAGGTGCTTCACGACGACCCAAAAATGTTCGAGTTTTACGAACCGTCTCTGCCAAATTTTCACCATTTTTATAGTGAATTTCAATAATTTCAATGCGTTCTTGAAGCATGTATCGTTTTCGGTATCATTTTTATCAACGGCGTAGTTTCTACTCGTCGAATGTCAAAAAATGACAACTTCAAACGTGACATCTACCGAAATAGCGGGCTATTCAAAATAACACCTCTTATTAGAAAACCCTTTACGTGAAGGCATCTCTAGATTTAGTTTTTGCTCTGATCCCGAAACCACTCGAGTTTCTGTCCATGTCAAAAAAGAAATTCACAAGTGACACGTGACACGATATGAACATTTTGCAACCCCTAGCAATGTCTGACAAATGCTTTCCCAATCGGAAAATGTTTTTTTCAGACGGAGTTATATCAAAGAAAGGCCCAATTTGAAACTCAATATTTCCCGTTTACCTCCAATCTCGTACAAAACAATTTCCTCCAAACTCCAAACCTACTCCAATTACTTCTCGTTCTTTTCAATCGGAATGAATCGCTCGGAGTTTTCCGTTTTTCCGAGAGGAAAGTAGGAAGCATTAAACACGTGACCATAAACGAATAAGAGGAAGGTAAATTAGAGCACTTTTCTTCTTGCTGAACTGGCTTCTCCTCTCGCGTTCGAAAGATTTTCAGCGAGATATTCTTCGTGCTTATAATTTAGGTCGTTCACGGAAAATTTTTCGCTAGGTGGTTGTTTTTGGAGAGTTTCATTTTTATTAGACAGTGTGAGAGAAAAAAATAGTTTGAAAATCCATTTCTAACCTGGACAATTGTACTTCACAATAAAAAAATAAATTTGGCAAAATTCAAAACCGTTCTTGTTTTATTGCACTTTTAAATGGAGATATCACGATTGACGAATCGTACAGTTTTTGGTGGATGCGCTATAACGATACCCGAATGAACTACGAGCGCATCCGCCATAAAACTAACTCTTAAATCGTCGAGAACAGCTTTATAAAAAGCGAACGTCGATCTGCGGAATAACTAGCGATAAAATTCAGCAGACAACATTCATTAAAACTTTTCGAATTACATCGCTCAGAAGCAACTTTCAAGTGCCCGAGAATAAATAACCTGTTCGAAAGAGGACCCTTCAATTTTTCCCTCTCGGAGTGAACGTTACGTCGAAATTGAATTATTCCGGGAATTTTATCGAGGGGTGGGGGAAGGTCCTGGAAGAGGCCGAGATATTCCGGAGATTTGTCAAAATTGCAGCGATCTGCGCTCGTCCCTAGGGATTTCCTGCATTCTTTTTGTCTTGGAGAGGATGGTTCAAAAGAAAGGATGAATTTTTGAATTTTCTCGAATTTGTGGTCATTCGATTATCGAATTAGTTTTTTTTTGTTATGTTGGTACATACATGTTTATCATATGTTGACATTATCAACCAATTCGGATTTGTAGTTTGTTGTTGACAACTTACGATTTTGTGTTTTTCGATTTTTTACTTTTGAAAAGAATGGATCGAAAAATCTGTATTAAATTTTGCGTTGAAATAGTTATTTCAGCCGACCTCGAAATTGATCATTAATGACCCATTTTAATGCTCAATTTAGGCTATTTTAATGTGCAATCCTCATGGCAACCGCACACAAAGTATTCAGAAGTACGAGAAATGTCAAAACTCTACTGGAACATAGATACATAGAAATTTTATTATGTCAAATTTGAGTATTGTGCAAAATGAATGTATTTCCATCAAGAATTCATACACAATTCATATTGAGATCGTCGGAAAAATCTCGTAATCAACTCGGTTATTAATCGAGCGAATAATGGTCTCGAATATCTTAATATCTTAAAATATCTTAATAACCTAGTTGATTAATAGTTATTTAATCAACTAGGTTATTAAATACAGCGACTAATGGTCAAGATATTTCATAGTTCGAGACCATAAGTCGCTCGATTAATAACCGAGTTAATGACAAGATTTTTCCGACGATCTCAATATGAATTGTGCATGAATTCTTGATTAGAATACATTCTCATTTCGCACGAGACTTACATTTGACATAATTAAATTTCTATGTATCTATGTTCCAGTAGAGTTTTGACATTTCTCGTAGTGCTTCTGAATACTTTGTGTGCGGTTGCCATGAGGATTGCTCATTAAAATAGCATAAATTGAGCATTGAAATGGGTCATTAATGATCAATTTCGTACACATTAAAATCACGTTAGCAATACAGAAATCGTGTTAACCCCCCAAAAAGGAAAAATACATCAAGTTGATTACCTCAGCAAATATTATCATCAAAATTGGGTTAGGAGAACAAGAAAACAGGTCAAAACAAGAAATTGTTCAATCGACAAATAAAAGAAAAATGAGAAGACGTCTAATGAAAACCGTTGAATTGATGACACTCAATTTAATACCGAGAAAACTATCATTTATATGGGAAATCTGCAGTGATAAATAACCATGCAACTATCTATTTTATCTGGCAAGATCGAATCAAATGTTCGGAACACATTTACGTACGATTTCTAATAAAACAGACAATAAAATTTCAGTTACGACGATTTAAATTCTTCTTCTGGGAACGTCCAAAGAATACTAATCGTCCATTTGATCTTTATGCAATAATACGAGGTATAAATGAGGTTATCAAAACGCTGTTTTCTAGTCGATCGAAATTTCATAAAAAAAACTTTTCACAGCGAAATCTTTGACGTCAAAAATTCAATAAAGCAATTAAAAGGTTATGATGTCATTGAGTTTGCATTCTTAAATCATTTTAAATCAATAGAAATGCTTTACAGTCGTTGAGAAGACATAAACAAAATGAAGGTGAAAACGAAAAAGAATTTATAGAGAAATTCTCAAAATTACGAAAAAAACTAACTTGAAAAAATGCATTTTTCGATATACAGTGGAACTTCCCTATAACGAACGCCTGTATAACGAATTTCGTACAAGACATTGCACTTGAATCCAAATTCCATGTTAAGAACACCCTATAAAACGAAGTAAATTCTCTCTATAACGAAATATTCAAAGAATATCACTCTTTGATTGGGTATTGGTAAGAAGGTTTAAGGGTGGGTTTTTTCCGAAATTTTTCCGGACGTACGTGATAAATCCGGACCTTAATCTAAAACATTACGGAGGGCAGAGAGATCCTTCTGAAACTATTTTAAATACACCCCTGGCCGTTTGGTTCCAATCTAACCATTACGCCAGTGTGAAAAGTTGTGCGAAAATGTCTAAAAGGAAGTGCTTAAGTTTGAATGATAAACTTAAATTTACCAGTGAAGTCGACCGCGACATTGCCGGCTATAGAAAAAATTTTTCTGTATAACGAAATTTCTTTATAGCGAATTTTTTCTGCGGATTTAGCGCTTTCGTTATAGTTCCACTGTATTCGAAAAAAATTTTCCGAAAATTTGAAAAGCAATTCAGAGAGATGTTTAACTCTAGTATTCGCCTTGTAAGATTTCAATTTATTCATTCATTCAATAAAAAATGAATCCAGGAATAAAAATATGAAAACTCAAAGTATAAAATCGAGTAAATACGCAATTTTCCAAAAGCCTATTTCTCTCAAAATCTCACCCTTCAATAAAATCATAATTTTTAAAAACCTCGCATTACCGCACACTGAAATCATCTAAAAAATCCAATATTCAAATTGGTTATGAATAATAATGCGATTACTAACTGCAAGAAAATAATAAATGACATCACAGATGCTAATTAATTATTCACATCACAAATCAAGGGATAGCATATACGAATCGCAGCAGGCGTATTATTTTTAGCATTTACGCCCGAGAAGTGAGGTTATGTCAAAACATAAATAATAGCCCATGTGGCTTAGGTCGCGAACTTTATCCTTATCTGGTGAAAATAAGCTTTTTTGCGATCATTCTTGGTTCTTACGATGTAAACAAAAGTGAATGCCCTTTACTACTTCAATAATATTATGAATAATTGGTGCAGAGAGGCTGGTGTAAAAATATTGAAAACTCGGGAACTAATCAACAGATTTGAAGAAAAAAAGATTCCGAAATTGATGTGTTTCGGAAATATAAACAATTTTAATCGTTTTTCGTTTTATATCTGATATTTTAGAATTATAAAAATTACCTGATACAGGTAAAAATATATTAAATCTACAGGGTGTTTCCTAAACATGCGGCAAAAATTCAGGGGGTTGTTCCTTGGACTATTTTAAGCATGTTTTGTCCTTTGATGATTTTTGAAAAAACTCTTTGTTTCGAAGATACAGGGCGAACAACATTTTTCATATTTTTAAAATTAATAATAGTTTAAATAAAAATGCGTACCGCACTGTGTTTACTAAGTAGGTACAATTTATTCTTAAATTTGTTTAACAACATTCCAATTACTAAAAACGGCCAGTTTTTTGACTTAAAATTGATAAGTTCAGATGGTAAAGGAATACAGATTAAACACGGTTTTCATTTTAATTCGTTTTTTTGGCTAGAGGTGGTCATTTTCAACAGTTTTTGTAGGTTAAGTTAAATTTTCATGTAATTTTTAATAATAAAATGATATTATCTAAAATTTTGTTTCCCCTGTATCTTCGAAACAAAGAGGTTTTTCAAAAATCATCAAAGGACAAAATATTCTTAGAATAGTCCAAGGAACAATCCCCTGAATTTTTTGCCGCATGTTTAGGAAACACCCTATATATTATCCGAAATTTCAAGTGAAAAATCATGAGTTCTCAAAATAATTGTCCATAAAATTCATGCTATAAATAATATGTGATTTTAGAATTTAAAAATTCAAAAAATGAAAGTAAAATGAAAAAAATTTCACTATCGAATTGTACCAGTTTATTGTATGCAAATTTTTATTTAATAGTTCCTAGTTCATCATTAAAAGCTTATTAATATATTCACATTATTTAATGAATCGACAAAAAACCTAATTCGATGTTAATAAAAAAGATAATGAGATGTGCAAAACATATAAATTAATTTCTAATGATTGCGAGAAAATTACCATATACATATAATGAATTGGTGAAACTATAAAAAAGTTTCGAATTGACAAAAAAATGGTGATAATAGAAAAAAACTTTTTCAAATATTTCATTAGAAAATATGTATTTGCATTTTACCTGAAAAGTACCTATCATCAAGAAAATCGTTTTTATATTGGGAAAATAAAAATAATAGAAGATCGCCGGCTCAATTTTCTCTTGGGATAGTTTTGAGGGAAATAAATCTAATTTTATTTCTAACAGAAATATAGAGAATTCAATTTAACCAATCACTATTTAATTTGTGTATGTACTTACAAGTGTACTTATCATTGTGAAATTTGTTTTTATTTTGAAAAAACACTAGAGCTTTCAAGGATTTTTTTATTCAGATAGTTTTGAGCAGAATGAAGCTAGTAAACCCATCACAATTTAGTTTTTTTTGAGAAAATTGATTTTATGTGGAAAAAATTAATATAATTCGATTTTTTTAAAAATTAAAAATATGAGAGATTCTTGGAACGTAAATTCTCACAGAAGAAAAAATCTTTTATCTATTTTTCGACAATTTTTGGCAAAAATACATTTATTTTGAATGTTTCACGAAAAAAAGAAATGAAAGTAAAGAGTTTTCCACAATTTCAGTATTGTTATAAGACAAATTAAGTAATTTTCGATTCTCACGATTGGTATGCAATTTTCATCTGTATCAAGACACAAATTAACACAGTAATACACCTGAAGAAGCCCTAATATATCAAAACACCCTTGCATTCATACTCAACATCTAAAATCAAGGATAATCAACTAAATCTCTCGAAAAATCTCTTCAAAACAACAAAATGAAACAAAAACTAATCTATAAAATATAATTTGATCGTTTAACATATAAACAACAACAAACGTCTCATCGAAACATCTTTCCAGCAATTTTAAAAAATCTCTCTCAACAATTCCTAGCCTTTTTAGCCTTATCATATCCGTAACCCCCTTTGGACAAAAAACTCACCTCGCTGCTCTCGTCAGAAGACCCCGAAAGCTCCCTGGTCACCGGCCTCTTCAAGGCAGGCTTCGTAGCCGGTTTTCTGCCCCTACCGTGGGTCCTTTTGGTCGAACTGATCTCTTCTTCCTCCATCAACGCGAACAATTCACTAAACTGTCTTTTCTGGCTGTCCGTGCTGTTCACCAAGGCGATGTTGAGGGCCCTCTGCATCGAATCGAGGGTGTAGATCGCCATGCAGTCGTGCCTCTCGCATATTATCCTAAGTTGCTCTAAATGTCCTAACACGTGTTCCGAACTGGGGACCGTAGCACTTATAGTTTTCGTTCCTGACCTTTTTCTTTTGTTCGGGGAGGTCGATGGGTACCTGGTGCTCAATAGGGAAGATATTAGCTCGGCCACTTTGTCTATGTACTCGTCGCACCAATATTTGATCATTGTAAAGATGAATAAGTCACCGTTATCGTTTATATCTCTTGAAAATAAATGTTTGATGTAATCTGC
Organism: Propylea japonica; assembly: GCA_013421045.1. Classification (NCBI taxonomy): domain Eukaryota; kingdom Metazoa; phylum Arthropoda; class Insecta; order Coleoptera; family Coccinellidae; genus Propylea; species Propylea japonica. The sequence continues at coordinate 2,450,204 of CM024242.1, read as the reverse complement.
GTTTGGTTTTTCCTGTTTTAACATTAACGTGATGGCTGTAAGGGCTTCGGAGTGCTGGTCGTAGTCTAAGTTGGTGATTAGGGGTAGGACTAGGTCTACGGAGATGTTGTGAGCGTCTACCAGTTGCCAAAAGAAGTACTGCTCGATGCTTTCCCATGTTAAACTAGTTTTTAAGCAACGGCATGATATTTTCGCTTTTAAACATCACCAAGTGACCTTGAAGAACCTTCCCGACTAAAGTTTGAAACTGCCTGGTGTCCACGGCCGATAAAATCACTTGGAGTATCTGAGAGTTGTTCAAAGTTTGCTGTTTAAAGTCCCTATACAAATCCGGCACTATCCATATCATCAATTTGTTATTGGTCATGTGAGCGTTGTTTAAATCGTCCAATAGGCTTAATTCCAACTTTTTATCGATGCACTGACAGTAGTCCTTGTAAACGCTTGTCTTGAGCGCACTAGCTTTAGTTTGGTCCTCTTTTTTGTTCTCTGTCCTAATTTGCACTTTTAAATAATAAAGTAACAAGTAACCCAAGTTATTCAGATGGTTGGACATCTCCGATATCAACTTGTAAACCGTGTCTTTACCCGCATCGTCCTGTCTCGTGAACGAATACAACACTTTGTATATAACGAATAAAGGTAATTTAATACTGTCCAAGAGAGCTTCGCTCGTTACCACAACCGGCATGATTTCTTCTCGAAAATCATCTTTAATAGCGTTACATATCGATCTAGCTATTAACGGTAAATTTTCGTCTTCGACGTCTAAGTCCATCACTTGCCTGACGAGGGATTCCATAACTTCAGAACGCTTTGCGACGTCTGTTTCCTGGTGTAATCTTGACAAAGTTTCCCCAAGGGGGCCTTCGATCAAACTGTCGTCTTTATCAACTATCTTTTTCAGTCTCACCTCGGATAACGGAATATCGTCATCGTCTGTATCTTCTTCAGGGGGGTTTATGGCAATGGTAAGTTCGTCCTCGTCGTCACTAAAGGCAGGTTCGTTGTCTAAAAGATGGTTAACATGCATATGGTTGGGACGAGGTACCTCATTTTCGTTTTCTTCGTATTTGGTCGAGTTGAAATCGTCAGGCTTCGACGAGGTTTCAGGCGTGGGGGCACTGAAGAATTCCTTGAAAGTATCCTTTACCATAACCCTCAGATCCCTGTCTAACTTCTGGTTATCGAACAGAGGCAACAAAGACGACAAAACTCTCTTGTCTAAAATCTGTCTTAAGGAAGTGAAGATACCGCTACGTACCTTCTCCGTTAAAGGTGGATAAAAATTGCTTATTATCCTACATAAAAAATCCAGCAAAGTCGCTGAAACAGCTGGGTGGGACCTCATCGAATGGTACATAACTAAATGGCCGGTTCAATGTTCATTATATTATCTTTATCGGAATCGAAGAACAACCAGTCATAAAATAAAGCCAATTTGGCATTTGACATGGCTACCGTGGAAGTACAAGTGGTTAGTAACCAACCGATCACTGCCCACCTTGGTATGATGTCGAACATAACAATTCATTGGTAGGATGTATCACGCCGACTATAAATCGGATAATATCACATCTGAGACTCTGGGACTCGGGGGTGGCCAAATATTGACGTTTGAAACCAGTCTTGATAACGTTTGTGATTCCCAAACCGAACTTGGGAGGTCAGAAACACCAATTTCTTCTCCATTTCTGGAGTTAAGCGCGACTGTAAAAACCTTCTCGAAGTCCTGGTTTGAAGGAGTTGTAAGATACCTGAGAAGTTGGGGCTTAGTGTTTTCGGTGCTAACAATATGTCTCTCCATAACTGTTCAAATTCCGGTATCCTAGCTAAGTTTTGTAATAATCTTATGAGGTCTCTGCCGATCACTAAACATTCTGTGAACTTGTCTCTCATGAGGCTGACGATGAATTCTACTTCCTTATGTCTTAAATTCATCAGAGAAGGCGCATTGTGGTCTTCTATCAATCGTAGGTAATTATATACAACGGATGCAACTAAAAATGGAAATTTATCTAACCATCCCCTATATTCGATGAAAACATCTAGTAAGGACTCTGTAAGCGTAAGATTTTTCGGAGATACGTCACCACCAGCTGCATGTCTCATCAAATTCCAGCACAAAGTGTCCACACCATTCACTGCATTCTTTATCATTTCTCTCACTAGCCATATTAGTTGCGATTTTACCACGTCGTTGAACTTCAAGTACCTTTCCCCCACTAATTGAGTTAAATTCACTAATATCAGTCCAAAACCGTCACGAGTAATTAAAGTTAAGTCTCTATAACTTTTTGTAGCACTATGTGGGTCCGATAATATTGACACCAGAAGTCCAAGTGACACATCTTCATAACCTTTTTCTTTGGACAAGGCTCTATTAAGGGCTTCGTGTGCATCTTTATCACTTAATCCCGCGATAATACTCTGAAGAAATTGGTAACTTCTTTCAAGTTTCTGAAAACATAAAAGGAAAATTTGAATTAACCGCGCCTGCGGTATTGACAGTGTGAATAAATACAAGACAGGGCGAGATTCAAAATGGCGGACAAAGCACCATCGTTCGCAATTAAAGTGATTTTAATGAAATTACCTCTTCTGTATCGTCTTTATTATCCACGGAACTTGTTAAAAATAGTCTTGAGCTTCCCTGGGGCCTTACTTCCATGTCGTATTGTATTTATTTCCGCTGCTATAATTTTCGCACTGTTGACAAATACAGGAGGGTCTGCATCTTACCGTCCTCTGAAAATGTTAGTGAAATTCAAGCGCGCGTTGATATATACGTTACGATAGTTCACGAAGTGAACCGAAAGATTCCACGTTCATACCCGAATCATTTCATTTTAGTAATTCACAAATTGTAATTCTGATTGCTTAAAATTTGGTCAGATTATACAGATTCTCTGAGTGTTTACTAATTAGCATTAATTTGATTTCTATGCAAAATTTTGCATCATAGAATTTTATCGGAATAGTCGATGTCAGTCAAAATTGAGATTTGAATTTTTGGCAGATGCTTAAATTTCACGATAAGCTTTTGTAATTTTTAATGTGAAATATTTACCTACTTCCTATCTCACATGCTTATCTCCCTGCATATTTTCATATATAAATATATGATGCATATTCGGCAAAAATGTATGAAAATCTCATTAAAATTCCCAGAATTTGTCGAAAAACACAGAAGATGAGTAAATTTATAAAATTTATTGGAAACGTAAACTTCTAAAAGTGGTTATTTCAACAGAAAACGTCAGGTTCTGGCCTTAAAGTAGGAATATACAATCGAGAACAGCAAATATACCGTATAAATAGCGTCAGTGGCGTATATCATGAATTAGGAGAAGAATTTGTGTGAATAAAATGTGAACAGGGCGGTATTCGATAAAAAGTAGTGCTTTAATATGTGGGTCATCTTAAGTTTATTTGATTGATTTAAGCGATTTAGAGCTAAAAAACTAATAATTCACTACTTTAAGCAAATTGAGTATTTCTTATTATTAAATATTCCACTCTCATATAAATAATTCAGTAATTACTTACCTTTTTCGTTTTTCTGGATCATATTTTGCACGAAATTATGTAAAATTCGTTCTTGGTAATTCTGCACACACACAAGAAAATAATAATATGGTTTTATGGAACGATACTCAATCGGTTTTTCTGAAGGAAATATATAGGTTCGTAAAAGAAAATAAGGTCTTACGTCTAGTGACCTTACGAGTTATGTTCAAGGTCACGTAATAGGTACTCAAACTGAAGAACATTTTGGATTTTTCACTCAATAAATTTCAATTGATATCGATTAATTTTTCAAATTATTTATCGTTCTTTTGAAAAAGTTTTTTCATCGATTCTTTTCAAATAAACCGATCTAACGCACACATACAAATTAGCAAAACACTTTATGGGTATTTTTATATAGGTTTCATATAAGATGATGATTTGTAAGAAATTTCTTCAAATACTATACTTTGGGACAATGTTAATGTACCTATCTCAAAAAAATTTTCAATTGATTAGAAAAATTAGTTTCTTATCATGTTTTTGTAATTATCTCCATAAGTTTACAACAAAATTTTGTTTTTCTATCAAGAACCATCAAAAATACAGTACCTAACCTACAAAACATCAAGCTCATACTTCAAGTACATAAAGAATGAGATAAAAACGAAATTCTCAACCCATTTATCGGAATTTTTTGTATAAACTCACCTCCAATACAATCACTATTTTTGTTAATTGATTCAATCAATAAATATATTATTGAAAAGCACACAGATCAAACTGAACTGAACAGTTTATTACCGTTCTTAGCGTGAAACTGAGAATGTTTACCGCAAAAGAATTACTGACATCTGGCTGACTTATGAATCAATGCATTATGCAATAGTGTTATGAGAAGATTTTTCAACCTAAATGATGAAGTTATACAGGATGTTCCATCACCAGAGGTTTATTGCTAATAAATTGTATTTCTCATTAAATTTTCAATGATATATTAAAAATTTAAATATAGTTTGGAGATTTAAGTATTGAAATGTCTATTCTACAGTCGAAAAAGAATTCAAACATACAGAATTACGGACAAAAAATATTTTCACTTTGAAATATGAAAATGAACCCAAACCTTCAACTTTCGCCACCAATTGTTAGAGCCGCCCCTGCTAAACAGAATCAAACAAATCGTTGAATTTCAAATGGGGATTGTAAAATCGCGCCCTCTACCGTTTACTTGAAGAAACACACTTGTATATCTGTGCAGAATTCTACTTAGTCGAAATTTTTTGAAAATTATGAATATGGAATGTAAATTAAATATTAATTCAATTTATTGGATTTTCTATCATACTTAGAGATATTAATTTAATGTACTCTACAACTTCGGACAGATTTAATTCACGCATATAATTTTTTTTATATTTTTCTGAATGATATTGTAATATTCCACACAAAATTTTCTTTGTTTTTAATGTTATTTCCATTTATTTTAATTAGTTTCTTATCATGAGGTTAGTATTGTCGGAATATTCATGAAATAACAAAAAGATATTCAACTAATTCTTAGTATGCTTCATGATAATTAATTTCAAAGTTATTTTGTAACTTACCCTTTGAAAATTCATATTTTTTAGTATGAAATGGTTAGATAACAGAGTTTTATCATAAAAAATAATGATAATGGGAATGAGAGAAACTTTAGAACCACCTCTATGTTTTTATTGATAATCGTTAATTGGTCGATTCAAAAAATTCAAGCAAAAACAACAGCAATAACAAATAAACGGCAAATTCACATTTTACCCTTTTTATATCTCTGCCTAGCTTGAGATTTAGTGTATCGAGCGTGATTCTTATGTTCTTCTTCATTGTTAGCTTGCTCATTGTTCCCAAAACCTGAAAATTGAGGGAATCCCCAAATTTAGGTACACTTCAAAGAAGTATGAATATATCTGCAGTAAAAATATTTTTAAACATTTTTATGTTACCTAAATCTGGTGGAGGATCTAATAGACCTTCTTTCGATACCTTGGCGTAGTATCGGTAAACTCTAGCCAACCCATAACCACTCATAGAAATAACCATTATCACTAAGCACATAAGAATAGGATGCTGAAATTAAAATAATGACCGTGATCCCTTCAAAAACTACCTACCATATTTACGTTTCAAAAAAACCAAATTGAGGACATCACAATGAACAAAAATACGAATAAACTTTTCTGAACCAATAAAAACCAATAAAAATTAATTTTATAGGTCAGTTATTGACCTTTGGTCTCCAAGATCGAAAAATATTACTTACAGTTGGGTTCGCTGTGAAAATATAATCTAAAATCATCAAACAAACTCCAATAATCAGTCCAATTACTGCTCCAAGCCAAGGAGTTGTCTCATCAGCTATAAACTAATGCGTAAGTTCAAACTGTTAATCGAAAAAGTCAGTATTCACCTTTGTGAGCTTTTAGAATTTCTCTTGAGGCACGGTTTAGGGACTCTACTAGCTTTATATCGTCTGGTTGCAGTTGTAAGGCTTTTTTGTATGACTGGCAAGCTTCTAAATAGTGATGTGCAGCAAATTCTACTTCTCCCTTCCGGAAGTAACCCTAACAAACATATATCGCTTGAATTTGCATTAAATTCATTAAATATGCTGAATATCACCTTAGCCCAATTGGGGCACAGTCTGATAGTCTCGTTGGCATCTTCTAACGCCAAATAATATTGTTGTTCATTAAGGAATGCATAAGAACGGTTACTGTAAAGGGCATAATTGGTTGGGTCCAGTTTAATTGCATGAGTGTAATGCAAAATCGCCTCTGTGTATTTCTTTTCTTGCACTGCCTTGTTTCCTAACTCTTTCAGGGATTCAGGCGTTGGCTGAAAAGTGAGAAAGGAGCTTTTAAAGGTAGAAATTAAAAAGAAATTCGTGAAAACATACCTCTGATCCCATTTTTGAAGGCCGTTTGACAATGTAAATATAACCTTAAATAAAATGACAAAAGTAATGACGTACCTGTCAACTGCACGCAGCGTTTTTTTGCGAGTTCATATTTAGAAATTGCTCTATGACGACACCATTCTTGAAGCGCATCCACCATATTTTTAGAACATTTCGACCTGCCACCAAAATACGTTTCTTCTAAAAATAAAATATGAGAGTATGCGATTTTTGTTATCAATAATCGTATATGCCTGTTTTTTCCCAGAACAGAAAAATGAAAACTTTTTCTCCAATAAAACTGAGATAACATTCTTGAATTCTTTATGAGCCATCACCACGTGGATTAATCTAGTTCACTTGAAATTGAAATCTGAGATTTTCGTTGAAATTAACAAAGCAAAAAATTTAAAATACCTTAAATCGAAAATTTTGTAGACGTTAATGAAAAAATTTCAATTATGAAGCGAGTTGTGAAATAACAAATTCTTATACAAAATTTTGAGTAAATCTTATTGTCAGAATTTTTTTGAAGTTGATAAAACTTGGTAAAGGATGAAAATTTTATAGCAAGACATCGTGAGGACGATAAAAATTTCCATATCTTGCATAACAAGAAACTTAATCAGAACATTTCGAAATATTCGTGATTAAAAATATCCAAAACTACTGACAATCAGTTAACAAATAAACAAGCTTATAAATAAAAAAGAATAAAGACAAATTCAGGATGCTTTTAAATATATTGCATATTTCAAATTTACAATACAACATGTCGTTTGTTACATAAACCAATGCCACTTGTTCAAAAAAAAAATAGGAATCAATATGAATCCTATACAGTACGCAAAGTTCTTTACAATATATGATTTTTTTACAAATCGCTTCTCCATAAATATACAAACACGATCTTTTACAGATAACGAGCTAACAAAAATCATGACTTGGTTAGGCAAGCGGCTGGTCCTTTTTCGTTTTGTAACAAAGAGAGCATTTCGATGCACTCAAAAGACAGTTTCCAACCGAACAATTCAAACCCCAACCATTCGATATATTTGGTATTCTAACAAAATGGACAACTTGATTCCTCGAATTAGGGGAGTCGAAGTCAAACCGTTCGCTTTGAAAACATGTCGGAACTTGTTAGTTTACGTACAGTCATCGGAATTTTCGAAACGATTCAATTCCAAATGAACTAAAAAATAAAAACCAATCAACCACATTTTATCAATTTTATCACATTAATCCATGCGTTATGTAATTTTGGGGGGGCAGCCGAGACTCCTTCGACATACAACTCTATATTTTCGAATTGGGGGACAGATATGTAGTTGTGAGGAAAATTTCATGATTCAATACGTTAAGGACAATACATTTGTTGGTTTAAAAGATAAAATAGACAGAAACAACAATTACGAATGAAAAAAAATTACAAAATTAAAGTACAAAAAAATTAAAAATATAAAATTACAAAAAAGGGTGGCATTGTGGCATGTACTCATTTGAAACTTGTTTTATTTCCTCTAGCAGATCGTCCACCAATAAAAAAAGATATGTAAAATACTAAGAGTATCGTTGATAAGTTTAGAAAGATATAACAAATAAGGAGTTGTAAATCGAAGAGATCGAATAGCTGCAATCAGTCAAAAACGATTTGGAATATCGAAACATGAGAATTTCCCTTTGAATTATTGACTCGGTACGTAAATAATTACACAACCCCGGACTAACGACATTATTATTTTAAGAGTTTTAATTTTTTTTGATTTTCATATTTGCTTGTTCTTCAAAAATCATAAGCAAGAAGACAGAATAGAGACATTTAAGCATATTCTAATCAATATAACATGTGTAATAATAGTATAGATACATGGTACTGTATAAGTATATATATATATATATTTTATTTATTATATAATTTTCATATATTTATAAACATTGATGAGTCAAGGTCAGGCCAGGTCGTCATCGGAGGTCATATATACAATCACAACCACAATTGCAAAAAAATAGCAATTGTTGGACAGTCAGTTTGGCAGAAGGGGGGCACCGCTACCGGACAAAACAATCTTAGTGGAATGAGCGTGACCATCACAGTTCTGATATAATTGTTCTATTTCTCACCAACAACAATGTAGATTGTTCGCTTGGGCTTTATTATTATGTACTTTCAATTTCGATACATTTGGGCTACAGACACCAAACTGAAGCAAATAGATGGTTCGGTGACTATTCAAGTTTTTCTAGCCTGCCAATAGTTCTAAATTCATCTTTCTATGTAATAACAAAACTGACACGTCTTGTAAAACATTAAAATTGTTGAAAACCATTCCACATGAAATGTTACTGAAATTGCCTAATTCTTTGAGAGAAGTTTGGCAACCTTGGCCTTTTCAATACAATCATGGACCACTGAAATAATTGCGACTTTATATCTCCACCAATGAACGACATAGAAAAATGCTCGCTGTTGCCAAAGTTCTCATTCTCACCGATGTCAAATGGAATTTCGAAAAACCATATATTGAAAAGAATATTCTTGGAATTTTTTGCTTGAAATCCAAAGATGATTTGAGAGTTTTCCACATGATTGTTTTGAAGTTCCAACGGAAAATAGAAAATAAAAATCAAGAAATATCTGCAAGCTTCCAAATTGAAATAATACCAACTGTTAAATTTATTCCCATCGAATATTTTGCCTTGAACCGATAAAATTTGTGCAAGGATTGTGCGGAAAGTAATTTGAACATTATAAAATAACAAAAAAATTAAGTTTGAGCGTGAATTATGTTTAAATTATTGGATTGAAACTTAGGCACAAACAGGCCCATAACCTATGCACTCAATTAAATTGCTAGCTAAGGGTTGCTTTGAATAGAAATTTATCATCAGTTTATGTTGAAAAAATGGGTATACTTTTGAAAAACTGTAAATTTGACACATTTCTATCAAGCTAGACAAAAACATTAAAAATTCAAACCAATCACGCTCTTAGTAACAGCTAGTCGTACTATTTGCTCCAATTTGAAGTTATCTACTACCCAATCGGAAGTCTGGATATCAACTTTCTTTTTCGATAAAGCAAACAATCTTTCTTTGTTCTTGGTTGTTTCGTTTCAAAGGAGGAAGAACATAATTGTTCTAAATCTAATTTTGGATGGTTTTGAGTTATGATTGTCTCAATAAATATAACTTTATACAGTATGAGGAGAGATTCTGATGCTGCCTAAAAAAATTAAAAACAACATTGCAACTATGTACATCTTAAGGCTAACTTTTTTTCTTAGGCAAAACTGAGCAAGTCATCCAAAGTTCAATCGGCTTGTAAAATTCGTTTCCCTAAACTTCAATTACACTCGAAAAATTTCAAAGCTTAAAAAAATAATTTAGAATCACAATGTATACCGCTTGATTATTATCAGTCAATAAATCAGTTCATAAAATAATTCTTCGATACAGGATGTTCAAAAGCATAAGCCAAAGTGTTCAACATCTGAAAGAAAAAATAAAAAAAAAATTTTGAATTTTGTTTTGTGATTTTTTTTATTGTATTTACATTTTTAAATTTTTTTGGGGAGACCTAGAGTACCTCTACAAATTTTACATGTATCTCTGGAACATCCTGTGTGTAATTAAGATATTTTCAAAAAACAATTAAAAAGTTTAAAATGAACTATGAAGGATTATTATCAACCGTTGGACGTTTCTGATGTTAATAAAATTTTAGACGGTTTCTCATTCAACAATTCAAGAAATAATTATCAAAAAAAATTCAAATAAATAGTTTTATATACATTTTCCAACCAAGGAAATATAATCACGATTATAATTACCAAATTCCATAATAAAAACTCAATACAGTTCTTCCTCCGATCGGTATTAGCTAATTCAAGAGGTTGAATTTCAAGATAAACAGCAGAACTTCAAGAGTAAACTACAATCTAAATTACAAAAATTGAACTAGGCAAATTTATACAAATAAATAACTTTCATGTTGGCATCGCAATGTACGATCTGCATTCAATTCGATAAACAAACTTGGCAATAGAGAACTTACAAATGCAAATCATGGAAGAATAACAAGAAGATTTTCAAGAATTTCCCAAAAAGAAAAACTCTCAAAAAATAGTAAACTTGGAAATATGCCAAAATGTAACTTTCAGTTTTAGGATGAGCGGTTCAGCAAACTTACAAGACATAACCTCACTCGGAGAACAGCACAAAATTTGGCTCATCCATTTCCACCATCATTTATTTTTTTGGCACACTAGTGTTCAAACTTCCAGGTATGATATCCAGTACATTAGAGAAAAAACTATAAAGAAGAGTAACTTGGTAACTGTCTAAAATGGCTCAATCAAAAATTTGCAATAACAGTTTATACTGAAAACACGTATAAAATATATAACAAAAGTTATAACAATGGAAACAATTGAAACCAAAATTCAAATCACCTCTGAAATGTTGAATGAGCAGAGACTGTTTCTCCGTTGAGCTACTCAAATTTATCAAGTCAAAATGATAAAAAGATAAAATTAATCACAAGTCTCAGTTCGATTGATCAGTTTTTAGAAAAAGATTCTGCTTGAAAAGATAAATATATCACTTAGTTTTATGTACATTTTGTTGAATAATTTAGTTTTAAATGTGGCAAGTACGAAAAACAACGCTTAAAAAAAGTAAATATTGAAAAACCGAAATAATTTCGAACATAGTAATATTTTTCAATTTTGGGCCCATAACCTAACCAATTGAGTGAAAGTCAAAGTTACTGAAAATGAACCCAATTTCAACATTTTGTTGATAGAAATTGAATAAATATTAAAAGTTTAAAGTATTAAATGCATTATGTAATTAAAATGAATGTTTTAAAATCATTCCGAAAAATTTTTTTACACTGCGAAGGACTTGGAAGCACATATTCTTACGTCCTAAAAAAATGGAATGTGTTCTAAAAAGAACAGATAGAGACATTGAAGGAAGAAGTTATCGAGATGGAAATATCAAGTTATAACAACAAAAAGTTGCGGCTCATCAAGTTTTTTTCACTGTTCCGGATTCAACATTTCATCGGCTTAAAATCCTAGTAACAGAAACAACTATGGAGTTATTTTGGACTCGATAAGATCCTAAACAATTCTGATATTGAGATTCCTTCTTAAAGGATATGTATTTGGGGATAACCGATACAAAAATGATCACTTAACGATATGGCAAAACATATGTTTCAATTGCTGGGATTATCGATTTAATCCTTCATGGATTTGGGATTACTGTATCTGAAGATATGTAGATTTTCTTGATGAAATTCCTTCAATGTTTTTTTTGGGGAAAGCAGGGTGGTGGTGTGTTAATTTTTGAGCAACAGCAAATCTGAAACAGAATTTTTTTGTGAGATCATGATATTGACTAAGGAAAAAACTACTGAATTCTTTTCTAATGAGAAATGTTAATTCTTTAATTTTGAGCACTCGTTCTACACTACTGGAAAAAATTAAAGGATCAAAAAAAATTCCAAATTTTTCGGCAATTTTCAACATGCCGTAACTTTGAGAGGAATGGTCGTACAAGGAATTTAAAAAAAGGAAATTGCAGCTCCAACTGTCTAGTTTTTGGATTAGAACTTCAAAAATTTTAAGTTTCAGTGGTTCTTGAGTAATGATAGAAAATCAGCAACAAAAAATTCTTTTTTTTTCTTGTCTACGAGCGTGGAAATTTTATTTTTGCATAATCGTTATAATGATGGGTTACTTTGTTAATTCAGCTTTAATTCATTTTTTTATTGGCCTCAATACGTCCACTTCTCGCCGAGATATCGGTCTTCAAATGGAAAAGGATCCATTTGTTTCAGAGCCATTATTGAAAAAAGGGTGGCAATACCCGTTATTAAATTAATAAAAATTTTATTTGTAGTTTATTTTATTTTTCTTTTTTTGAAATTTATGTACTATCTGCAATTAAAATAGGTCTCGAAACCCTCCTTCAATTTTCTGTGCGATCATTGGTTGCTGAGAAATCGATAATCAAAGACAAATGGATCCCTTTCCATTTGAAGACCGATATCTCGGCGAGAAGTGGACGTATTGAGGTCAATAAAAAATGAATTAAAGCTGAATTAACAAAGTATACCATCATTATAACGATTATGCAAAAATAAAATTTCCACGCTCGTAGACAAGAAAAAAAAAGTGGTAAAATTTTGAGAATTTTTTTGTTGCTGATTTTCTCATCATTACTCGAAAACAACTGAAATTTAAAATTTTTGGAATTTCAATCCAAAAACTAGACACTTGGAGCTACAATTTCCTTTTTTGAAATTCCTTGAACGACCATTCCTCTCAAAGTTACGGCATGTTGAAAATTGCCGAAAAATTTGGAATTTTTTTTGATCCTTTAATTTTTTCGAGTAGTGTACTTAAACAAGAGCTATGCTGTAACAATCTGATGATGTCGAATCTGGCGAACGTGCAGGCCATGAAAAATAACTTAGCACTTTAAAAGTTCAACTTACTTTTCAAACAACGATGTGGCATGTTCCGAAATCCAAAAAACTGCATGGAACCAACGATGAACCCAATCACCATCATCCCATACCATTTTTCATCATAATTCAGGATTCCGTAATAGCAATCTTGCCCCAGACCAGGGAAGGGAGGGAGGATACCAGAAAGTTCAATATTTGCAACTATACGATGCCGTTTAAAAATCAACGGGTAAGAATAAACGAAAAATCAAATTTCAATAATAAATTACACCTATATAACAAAAAAATAAACACCTCGGTCCATTGTACAAATCAGAGACAGGGCACTTCAATCACTTTCGAAGTTGAAATTCAAAAATTTAAACTTCGAAATCTTTGTCTTTTTTTTCTTCGATAATTATGGTACTTTAAGTAACATAAAGACAGTTGTACGGTTAATGGTGATGTAACGGGAAAGAGAGAATGTCCTTGGTAGCAGATGGCAGACAGTACGGCCGATAAAAGGTCCATCCAGGGTCAGTACCGGTGATTCGTGTACTGTTGCTGATTTGTTATCGAGTCGTCGTACTCTTTGACCAGATTTTTTATGTGAGAAAGTTTTTCGTGCAGATACTGAAAACGTGCCTTGGCCTTCTGGTGTTCGGGATTTTTCTTGATCTCTTTGTATTCTCGCATTATTTGTTTTTTTAGATCCTGAAAGAGAAAGGAAGTTAATATTTTTCTAACAACAGCAACAAAAAGGTGAATATTTGAATTGGTGTCCAGCAGAGTAATATTTTGGTGTCATTGCATTCATATTGAACCCCCAAACAAGAATCAACAGGTAACTGTTTGTCTCAGTTTAGAAGACATGACCCCCCAAAGTACCTAAAGTGTTCCATCTTCAAGTCCATTTTCCCACTATAAAAACTCGGAATTTCTCTGCTTCTACTGAGTTTATAAATCCTTTACGAACATTCACATAAAGATTTGATGCATTTTAATTAAGGTTTATCAAATTTTTATTGCAAAAACATCTCAATTCTATAGTATCTAGATAACCCCAAATTCGAGGGTAAGTTTGGCACTACCGTTTTTCGACAAGTGATATATGAAGCTATGGCGGGAAGCATCGTGTCATATTTGACTGAAAGACTCTGCGGTAGTGCCAATTTTACCATAAAGAACGGAGGACTTTCCCTACAATTTGAGGTTATATGGAGGTCCCAGAAATTCGATGTTTTTACAATAATTATTGAATATCTATACTAATATTATACAGAGGAAAGATTTGTATGTTTGTGGGTTTTGTGTTTGATATGAGTTAACTTATAAGCTACTAGACCGATTTCAATAATTCTTTCACCCTTAGAAAGCTACAATATCCCTGAGTAACATAGGCTATACTTTTCACCCGAGAAAATTGAGGAATCTACTATAACTTAATGATAATAAATATGAGTACCAAATCAGCCATGATCACTGTTTCCGGTGCGCTGCAAAAACCGTAAGACGTACATGGAAACAATGTATGACGGAAATGTACCTCTTTAATATTTCTACAAAGAAGTCCGCGATAGCATATATCTATCTTTCAAGGTTTACTCGGTATTACCTTTTAAAGGTGTCCAAATGTTTCTCAAAATTATGCATTATTTGGGAGTATTTTTTATGAATACGCTTTTGATCTTTATCCAATTAAATACGTCGTTCATCCCCAGTATTTAATTTAGAACGAAATTGCCTTTTACATCATTCAATTATGATGAATACATCAAAAGATTTGGCAGGTTGAATATGAAATCGCACCAAAATGCGTCCCCGAGGTAGGCACTAGGCGGGTAGGAGAAAGTACCGAAGTGTGAGGGATGTATGAATGTATTTTGGATTCCCTGATGCCCGTATGTTTATGATCACAATCAGATCAACAGTGGCGCTGTAGTCGTTATCTAGGATATTCATCTATTCTGCAACTAAACGGCTGGATCGAATTGAATGAATTTTTGTGTATACAGAACAACGTCTGTTGGGTTTGCTAGTCTGAAATAAAATGCCTCATATCTTCATGTGAATGTTTAAAGAGAATTTATAATCTTAAAAGAGGCAGTAATTCAGTGTTTTTATAGTGGAAAAACTGACTTGAAGGTGAAACAACTTTCAAAACTTTGGGGGCCCATATCTTCTAAACTAAGACAGACAGTTACCTGTTGATTTCACTAAAATTACTCAGGTAGTCAATATGAATATCGATCGATATCTGTTGGACCCCGAAATTCAAACATTTACCAACAAAAACAAAACAAGAAACAAAAATTTTCATCGAAAATAAAACATACCTTAATATGTAAGAAGTTACGTACCCTATAATTTGGGCTTTTAACGTTTTCCTGCTTCAGCCTCTCCTCTAACTCTACAAATCTTCTAGACACCTTATCAACGGTTTCGTGGAGTTCTTTGTATTCATTATAATATTCATTGAAATCGTCTTTGTACCGTTTTCTTTGATCATAATTTGTAATTGTCGTATATTCCCTGGAAAAAAAAAAAACATATTTAGCAAAAATTTCTCCCAAAAAATGGTCAACGAAATGAATAATTCATCACTCATATGGTATTTCTTGTCTTCTGCCAACAAATCAGTAAAATAATTCAGTTTATGAAAGTCACATCGAAACTAAAATGTAAACAAATGGCGTCGTAACTAAAGAGTGACAGAACGAGGTTGCCAAACTGACAGAATTGTCTAAAGGGTTTTCCAACAAGAGGTGTTATTTTGAATAGCCCGCTATTTCGGTAGATGTCACGTTTGAAGCTGTCATTTTTTGACATTTGACAAGTAGAAACTACGCCATTAATAAAAATGGAACGATAAACGCTTCAAGAACGCATTGAAATTATTAAAATTTACTATAAGAATGGTGAAAATTTGGCAGAGACGGTTCGTAAAACTCGAACATTTTTGGGTCGTCGTGAAGCACCTTGTCGGACCGCAATAAAGAAATTGGTGGAAAAATTCGAGCTGCTGGGGCAAGTTAGTGATGTGAAGAATAAAACCCGTGCACGTCGCTCAAGAACAGCCGAGAATATTGCTGCTGTAGCCGAAAGTGTTGAAGAAAACCTAAGTTTGTCCATTCCTCGCTGTTTTTCTGTCACCGGCTAACTAATGTTGGCTGAATAGTTAAACAGAAGCTGCAAAAATAACGAAAAAGACCAAAAATCAACTCACGTAAGATAATCAGGGTCCAGCTTCGTCTCATGACTCTCATCCCCGGCAGCGATCTCAGGAGCAGGCGTAGGTTCAGTCTGACTGTCAGGACTGACCCTAACGGCACCTCCCGAAGAAGTCACGTCCCTATCGTACTTGTTCACCTCCCTCTTCACTTCAGGCGTCCACCTGTCAGGCTGGTAGACATCTCCGTTCTGCGTACCGACCTCCAGCGAGCTGTAGTCCACCAGCTCCCTCTTGTCCTCGAAACCGTTCTCGTAGGCGCACCTCCTGTCCGCCAGGTCTTGCCTGGAGGTCTCGTAGCCTCCTCCACCCACCCTGTTGTAGCTGTCGCAGTGCCTCTTTCTGGACACGCTGTTCAACATGTCTTCCTCGTCATCGTCGCTTAAGGCGCTTCTCTTCTCCTTGGTGTATCCGTTGGAAAGGTGATGGCCGTTCGTCAAGCCCTGGGTGGTAGAGGGAGACTCCCTGCTCCTAGGGTTCATGTTGCTAGAGTCCCTGGAGTCCGTGATTGGTCTACGCTGACTTTTGTTCTCGGCCGGCGGGAGCTGCACGGCCTGCTCGGCGGGTTTTTTGTAGTGAGAGACGCGTTGGCGTTTGGTCGGAAAACCGTCGGCACCGTCGTAGTAGCCCGGGCGTTTTGTCGACGTCGGTACCGGCAGGGGCGGCGAGCCTGGGTGGGTGCTGGTGGGCGATTGACCGCTTCCCGAGCTCGCGCTGTCGCTGCTGCCTGGAGGTGTGAGGTTTTGCGGTTTGCGCCTGAAAGAGAGGATTGAGATTTATGGGTTGTTCACATCTCCTAACTACAGTGACTATATTACCACAGTGGCGACAACTCGTGTCTCATTTTCTATTGGTTGGCCGCCATGTTTCGTCGGAGTTGCGCAGATTGCAGATTTAGTTTGTTTATGTATGTTTTGTTGCCTACAGATTAAGAATAAGGTCGAAAAAGACTTCTATAGAGTTATGAGATATACAATTCAAAAATACCGCCAAAAACGTCTTGACGAAACATGGCGGACTTTTGACAGTTTTATGACCAGTTGTCGCCACTGTGGTAATATAGTCACTGTAAAATATACTCCGTTCTCGAAAGGTTGAGCACATAGTAGGCGTTTCTTTATTTATCTGAAGTTGGCAGTATTTGCTGTCATAACGTAAAATAAATTCAATGTTGCCGAATGTACCCGGCCTCGTCCGACGAGCTTGCGAGTTATCAGACAACTCTATGCAATATTGACACATTGCGTATAAATCTGACAAGAAAATAAACATCATAACCTAAAATTTTAATATACACAGTGGAATATATCAAATTATCATGGCCAACCGACGGCTCAACCTTTCGTGAACGGACTATAAATACTTATGATATTCCAAGAGTACTAAACTACAATTGATACCTCTTAACATTCATATAAAAGGTCACATCATGAAAGGTTCCAATAGGGGTGATACAATTGAAATGATTATGATGGCAACACTGCGTATTATTTTTTTTTTACTTTTTCTTATGTCTTAAAATGTATTAACAGAGGAAATTTAACCTAGCCATATAGACCAAATTCATCTGATTACGTTAAGGTTATGAATAAAATGATTTGTCCCCAAAAATATTCTGTTTTTTCTGTTATACCAGGTACTTTTCAGCCGATGTATCAACATGAAAAACATTGCTTAACCAACTGTCACTTAAATGAGTCCAACATCACAAACATAAGACGACTAATATATCATCCTTCAACAAGAGTACGCTCCGTCACTCACCTCTTAAGAATCTGCTTTTCCGATTCGGTGTAAAAAGGCCAATTCTCCCTGACGTCGTGCCAACACGCTCTGTTCAAGTGGTAAGCGTTGTCTTTCATGAAAGACACCTGTTTTAAAACAGAGCTCATGCTGCCTCTCTCTCTAAGACCCTCTGAAAACGAAACAGAATTGAATACAAACTTACGACATGTTCTTTCAATGGTACAAACCTCTGTTTAGCCGTTCGAACAATTCCACTTTTTTGTACGGCCTCAAAGCGAGCAAATGGATCAGTCGTTCCCTAGAAGAAGAAGAAAAAACTCTTTAATGTCATGTTGTGCACTGAAACCAAAGGTGTTCCAAATAAAACACATAATCTGCATTCATTGATTTGATGTGCTAAACTGAAATATCCGGGGTAAGAACGATTTGGACGGCGCAACATGCCGTACAAGTTGTAAAACTCCACTTTTCGCCTGATTTTCACGATTTTCGGCTACTTTTGAAGGCTCAAGCCTGGTTTTTTCGATTCTAGGCTTATTTTAAAGGCTCATACTTACTTTAAAGGCCTCTTCAGTATGTCGGGCTGCGTAGGTTTGTTCTGGGGCGGTTTGGTGCTGCTCACGTGGTTGCTGCCCAACCCGTTCGACAAATGGTGGTGCTGCGGCATCCCGTTGGAGGGCGGAACGCCGTTAGAGCTGGGCGGTTTGGAGACGGGAGGGTTTGGAGGTTGGTACGACGACTTCATCAAGCTGTCGCGCATGGAGGGATGGGCGGGGGCGGTCCTGGTGTTGTCGTTGTTGTGGGCGCCGTTGCTGCTACCGTTCAAGCGTTGCGGAGGGATCTGGGGCATGGAACTTCGGCCGGAATTCATGGTCTGTTTCACCTTCACCTTCCTTCCTATGTCTGTCTGTGTGGGCTTGATTTCCCTGGTGCTGCAAGTGAGAAATGGGCGGATTAGATGGGGTGCTTTTCTGCATTGCGACCAATGAGGTCTTAGTGCGTTGAAGTACGGATTAATGAAGAGATCAGTGTAAGATCTTTAAATAAATTGAAATGTGCGTTAAGAACTCAGCTTAAGTTGAACTCGTATGTAATATGTAATGGGATTGTTGAAAAAATGTTTTTTGAAAGATGATACTACCACCTTTCATTGAAGTATAACAATATAAAAACATTCAACTTGAAAACGGCATAAAAAAATTCTTTGAAAAAGTTAATAGTGAAAATATGTACTGATTTTCTCAGTAAATCCGCAATAGTACAAGAACTAGAACATTGAAGTATAATTTTTTTAAATGATTGAATACGCAAGACACAAGCTACAAAACAACACCCACATCATTTCTGTAAGTTACATAATTTGAGAGTTATTGCTGTTCGAACATGACCCTTATGAAAATTGATAAAATAAAAAATCTCAGTACTGTACTTTCGATAATTTTCGATGATCAAACAAACAAATTAATCATAAAAATTGCTCAAAATGGCCGCCTCTGCTCTGTAGACAGGCAGTGGCCTTCATGACGACCTGTCTTGTGTCTTTTGCTCGCGTAGTGATCATGTTCGAGCAGCAATAACTCTCAAATTATGTAACTTACAGATATGATGTGAGTGTTGTTTTGTAGCTAATATTCTTGCGTGTTAAATATTGAAAAAAATTATACTTCAATGTGCTAGTTCTTGTCCTATTGCGGATTTACTGAGAAAATCAGTACATATTTTTAGTATAAACTTTTTTTAAAGAATTTTTTTATGGCGTTTTCAAGTTGAATGTTTTTATATTGTTATACTTCAATGAGAGGTGGTAGTATCGTCTTTCAAAAAACATTTTTCACATCTGTAGGACCTTTATGTCCAAAGAAATCGATATTATTTGGAAGGGTCAACGAAAATAAAAAAGTAAATTGAAAATGGGGGCTACTCAAAACTAAGGGGGTAAACTTCCAAGTTTGGGCGTTTTTTTCGATAATATTAGGTATATTTGATGACCTTAAATTATCGTTAAGTCATGACCAAACACTGTATATATAATAACCATTTAAAAGCGTCATAAAAAGCGACCATCTTCGAATTAACGTAACGTAAACGTCCCAAATTTTCAACAACACACAATTAATTTCGGAGAATACTAAATATATCCAGAATCTCTCCGAACTACAAAGTGACATTCGACTAAATTCCTCTCCCACTTACACACGATGATTAACCATGACTAAGTGCTCGATGCACAATTTTCGGAACGCTGCCAATTTTCCGTATCCTCATCGAATTCCGTGGCGGATCACAGAAACCACCCACTTTCTCGATAACCTCGTTCGGTGGCCAGACCATCGAATCCTCGCAAGACCCTATTAGGCTCGATGCTCGAAAACCAATCAGAAAAGGCTGCGTTCCAGTTAATCGAATCTCGGTTATGGATTCCCACACGCGTAGCGTTTTGAGAGGGCAAGATTGTTTTCGCCTCATGAATTTTGGCATCCTGTTACATTGTTTGTTATTGAATTATCGATAAATCGTATGTGTGACGTATACGTGGGAATTTGTCAATTGACGTTGACGTACTCTGAAGTTGTAAACAATAGAACCGTTAAATCTGGTTTTGAATAACACGACAATTCATCTAATTAAAGGGTTTTCCAATAAGAGGTGTTATTTTGAATAGCCCCGCTATTTCGGTAGATGTCACGTTTGAAGCTGTCATTTTATGACATTTGACAAGTAGAAACTACGCCATTAATAAAAATGGAACGATACGCGCTTCAAAAACGCATTGAAATTATTAAAATTCACTATAAAAATGGTGAAAATTTGGCAAAGACGGTTCGTGAAACTATTAGAACATTTTTAGGTCGTCGTGAAGCACCTTGTGGGACCAAAATGAAGAAATTGGTGGAAAAATTCGAGTTATTGTAGAAAAGCCTCTCTATCCTCAACATGTGACTGTTTGGTGCGGTTTATGGCCCGGCAGAGTCATTGGACCTTACTTTTTTGAAAATGAGGCTGGAGCAACAGTTACGGTGAATGGATTACGCTATAGAGAGATGATTAATAATTTTTTATGGCCGAAATTGGATAGTATTGATCTGACCAACGTTTACTTTCAACAAAACGACTCTAAGTGCCACACAAGCAACGAAACCATTGATGTTTTGCGGGAAAAGTTTCCGGACCATGTTATCTCTCGAAGAGGTGAACACAATTGGCCACCGAGTTCTTGTGATTTAACACCTTGCGACTTCTTCCTTTGGGGCCACGTGGAAGAGAAGGTCTACGCCAATAGCCCAGCGTGGATTCAAGACCTCAAAGATGGAATTCTTGAGGCTATCGAGTACATAGGTCAGCCACTTTGCGATTAGGTTATAGAAAATTTCATTAAAAGGATATGGTCCTGTAAGCGTGGTCGTGGTGGTCATTTGCCTGATGCTATATTCCACTATTGACGGCATAGCTTCTTCTTTATAATGAAATAAACATCCGATCATTTATATTGAAAAATGGCATTTTTCTTCGAATATCAAAATAACACCTCTTATCGGAAAACCCTTTACTCATCAACAAAATTCGTTGAATGAGACATTATTATTAATAATAATAATAAGTATGGTTGACGATTCACAAGAAAGTTTTTTCTCGAAAACATGACAACGAAACAGAAAAACGAATAATCGCTTTGATTTTTTGAGGGGCCAACATTTCTAAAACAACTAAAACTGCATAGAACAAAAATCAATGACAACAACGACGACTCAAGCTTGCGTCGTCTCAACTCAATTCTCTAATCGAAAAACGACATTAATTCGTCATAGAATTGACCGACGCCTTCAAAGATAAACTTAAGTACACCGAAATGAACAAACCTCTTCAAGTTATTCATAAAATTGCCATCTATTATCATCAACAACCTATTTGCTTTGAAATTTCGAACATTCTTGCGTAGTACTGTATATTTCCGTGCGCTATCTACCTCATCCGAGGAAAGTGTCTCATCCCCACCACAGGCAAGGTACTTATCTCAAGTCAACTGCCACTGGAGGGGGAGCCGGTACCGCCATAAAAAGGCACGAATATTGCTGGGTTTCGTCAGTGACAGTGACCAGTTGTCGGGTGCTACAAGTGATATTATGGATTATGCTGAGTTTGGTGAGTTTTCCCTTTTGATTTTATTAAATTTTAATTGTTTGTTTTAATTAGTTGTTATTGTGGAATGTTGCATTTCATGTAGTGATTAGTTGCATTTTTGTTTTGCAGGTTGTTGGAACTGCAAACTGATTTCCATCTCCTTCAACTTCCGGTTGCATCGGAAGAAAGTAAGGTCAACTTTATGAGCGCTAGTGGTATTCTATGGTTCGATAATGCGCATTGTTGTGACGTCAGCTGCTAGCGCTCTATAGATCTGTCATAATCGGCTTTTCAATATGGCTGCTGGGAGTTAAGAGTAAATAAACGGATTTCATTCATGAATTTGGAAATGATTTATTATTCTATTCTTTTGTTGTCATTAGAATTGAGTATGCCAATTTGTTGTTTGTAGCGTGATCATTAATTACATAAGATCTTCGAATGACATAACTGATTGTCTATGGTTAACTCCCAGCAGCCATCTAAAAAGCGATCAGCTGTTTTGTTGGACTGGTCTATTGTAAGTGATATTAGTACCTTTTATAAGTTTTATAATGTCAGTATTCATCTTAGAAAGTTGGGAAATATTTGGATAGTGTCATCTATGTTAACAATTTGAAATAAATTGACATTTTCGAAAAAGTATGCGGTCATTTCCAGTTAGTAGTTTTGATATTGAATTGCAAATAGAAATCGTAAAAATAAATGTATATTTTCACTCAAAACATAGCATATAGTCCATTCACGAAAGGTTGAGCCGTCGGTTGGCCATGGAAATTTGGCATATTTCACTGTGTATATTAAAATTTTGGGTTATGTTATTTATTTTCTTGTCAGATTGATACGCAATGTTGTCAATAATGCATAGAGTTGTCTGACAACTCGCAAGCTCGTCGGACGAGGCCGGATACATTCGGCAACGTTGACTTTATTTTACGTTATGACAGCAAATACTGCCAACTTCAGATAAATAAAGAAACGCCTACTATGTGCTCAACCTTTCGTGAACGAACTATACTTTAAATTTGATACTTCCAGACGAAATAGCAGATACCTTCTTCTTTTTATTCAATAATCGTTCTTTTCATTCACAGGTAAGGTGTGTTGAAATTTCAACCCAGTTTCTCTTTATTTCTATTAACAGTCATCAGATTTTCATTTTATCTATTTTCTTAACTTCACAACTTCATCTTTAATTATTAATATGACACCTGACATTAAGATAGGATAATCTATGACCACAATCCCCAATTCTATAGCATTGTGAGAACCAGTTCACAGAATTATACTCAAATGTCATTGTCAAACGTAATTTCTGTCAACATAACCTTCATAAACAGCTAACCAATCAAATTATTGATGCAGTGAGGTGAGCATCTTGAAACCAACCAAGTTTTAATTGTACAGAATTAAAACTGTCTCGAAAATATTTAAATAAAAAAATATATTCCCCAACATTTAATTTAATTTCTGAAGGATTAAGTTGTATTTATCTTTTCCGCCTGTGTGTTTCAATGTTTTCTTACATCAAAAAGCAGATTTGACCTTTGACATGACGTATGAGGTATCGTAAAAGACAGATGCTATTATATGTAACAATTGATTTGAATTGGTTTTTTGGTTCTCATTAATTTCTTCTACATTAATTGTTAATTCATTGAATATTTTATAATATTTTAGGTCAGGTAATTATTACATCAATTGACATTTAATGTAATATAATTTCATTGATTAAATACTCAACTTTTATTTCTGTTATTCATTTCACCCCAATGTTTTCAACCTTCATGAATTTATCTATCAAAAAAATAATTATGAATGAAAAGCAAGACATATCAAACTTACATACCATTCACACATAGCAAACAAATTGTTGATATAAATCATCTCAGTGTAAGAATCGTTCTGAAGCAATTAACCATAAGAAATAACATAGGAATACCTCATGGGAATGTTCACATCAATTATAAAGATTACTATAACGTCTATTGAATACCTACATATGTATTCTATCTTCGAGCGTGTTCTTAAAGCATTCATTTACTTTCTTTTGTTTGTTATTATAGCGTTTTTTCCTAATGAAAGATCAACGTTGAGAGTCAGTTCTATGGATACTAGGAAATGGGAAATATTTATTTCGGTTTATTCTTTTAATAGCCGCGTTTCTAGGAGTGTTTTGCACAATATGTCTAAAAATATTTTTTTAAGAAACCAGATGTTGTCATTTGGGTTGAGTCTTGTTAACTCACCTGATTATTAAAAAAAATCCGATGAAGATATAAATAATACTAGAAAACTATTATATAATTTTTTGGTCTTCGAATCATTCCCTTCCTTTTTTTCATTTTACAAACTGAAAGTGATTCGAAATTCTTAACTTTTTTGGAACTGATATTTGTCATATAAGTTACTTGTTTCAAAATTTTCAAAAAGAGTAAAAAAAAACGTGATTTGAATATTGGTATTTATGACACAATCGTGAATTCTACTGCTCATTAATTGAGAAAAGTGTGAATAATAGTTATTTAATTAACTAGGTTATTAAAGACAGCGACTAATGGTCAAGATATTTTAATGCGTGAGCGGAACGAACGCGTTAATAGTTCGAGACCATTAGTCGCTCGATTAATAACGAGTTGATTACAAGATTTTTCCGACGATCTACAAATATAATTCTGTCTGAATTCTTGACTGAACAGATTATCATTTTGCACAAAACTTACAAAAAAAATTTATATGTGTATATGTTCCAGTAGAGTTTCGACATTTCTCGTAGTGCTTCTGAATACACTACTCAACAATTGATAGGGATCACTTACTTGTTCTAAATTTATTTCTGAATATTCGCTCCAAGATTATAAATTTAGTCAGATATCAGAGTATTTTCAGTTGATAATATGGTTCACTTGAGAAAAAATGAAAAAATGGAAAGTTGGAGAAAAAAAAGACTTTATTAGGAACATCAATAAAGTCTTTTTTTCTCTCCAACTTTCCATTTTTTCATTCTTTTCTCAAGTGAACCATATTATCAACTGAAATACTCTGATATCTGACTAATTTATAATCTTGGAGCGAATATTTCAGAAATAAATTTAGAACAAGTAAGTGATCCCTATCAATTGTTGGGCAGTGTATTTTGTGAACGGTTGCCATGAGGATTGCACATTAAAATAGCCTAAATTGAGCATTAAAATGAGTCATTAAGGATCAATTTCGTACACATTAAAATCACCTTTTATTATGAGAACGACGGAAAACGATATAAATGCATAAATTGAAATTACGTCATGTACTCTTTTTTTTATTTTATTTTTCCATCAACTACTAAAGTTTTGTTTATACCAGTGCCTTAATTCTAAAATGATTTCTTCTGGAAATCACTGCAAATGACCATTAATTGAAAAAAAGCGTTCGACCATTAATTGAAAAAAAGCGTTCGACCATCCAGATGTTGACCTCGCAAACCCCAGCTTGCTTTTCAGATAAAAATTAAAATAACCTCAAAAATTATACACGAGAGTTTTCAAGATGTAGATTTCTGACTACACAAACTCTTCATCGACTCAAATATAAAAAAGATACCGTGCTTAAATCGAAAATTAACAGTTTCTACAATAATTCCCGGCGACATTCAAAGTCCTTTCACTCAGGAAAATACGAACCAATTAATCTCAAAGCGAGAAGAACACGGTTATTAAATAATTACAGAGCGAAATTCGCAAACGTTCCATTTGTCGCGAATTATAATTCCGCGAATCACAATCCAACCAAAAAAAAACGAAACAAGTAGGTAATTATTATTCAAGTGATCTAGTTACACGAAAAAAAGTACATTTCGAATTAATTGGTGTCGTTTCAATTCCCAAGGATAATGCAGCCGCCGATATCTTCAGATGGGCGGTGCGAAACTCAAACTGGTAGTTTTCTCGCTAATTACGAAAAGCACGAAACGTTAATCATTCCAGGGCTGATTCGAATTGGTTTTCTTGTTTACGCAGCTGTTCTGCACGTTAAGGCTTCTCTGTACGTCAACACGTATCGTTAGTTCGATTATTCCCGAAAAAGATTCGAATTGGGCCGAAATTTTGTGGTCGCCAATCCGGGTACCGACCTGGCAGAACGTTTTCTTATTTTTGTTAGCCAAGAGTATGGTGGAACCTCCTGATCACACGTCAGGCCTTTTGTCGATGCATTTATGATCTAATGGCTCAAGTTCTGGTGTTATTTGTACCTTACATACTTTCAGAGCTGGATACTAGTGTAAAATACGCCACGTTGTGGACTCACTAAGTACAATTTGTCGTCAAATGGACATTTCAAGGTCTCAAGCAACACTTTCACGAACAAATCGATATTTACTCGTGAATGAACGCTATGACTGTATTTTCAAATAAATTCATCTAAAAAATTTAACAAAAAACGCAAAAAAACCGATGGATTCATTTTCCCTATTTCAGAGAACCAAATACATGAGCTGGCAACTACGCCTCGGCTTAACCTACGTCACTACTGATTTCCTTGACGTCATATTGACGATGAACATGATTTCACGTGTTTTTCTGTATTTAATGATTAATTAAAAAGAGGGAATTGATCTTTTGCAGGAAAAGTTTCAGGACAGTGTTATCTCTCGAAGAGGTGATCACAATTGGCCACCGAGATCTTGTGATTTAACACCTTGCGACTACTTCCTTTGGGGCCACGTGAAAGAGAAGGTCTACGCCAATAGCCCAGCGTCGATTCAAGACCTCAAAGGTGGAATTAGTGAGGCTATCGAGGACATAGGGCAGCCACTTTACGATTTGGTTATGGAAAATTTCATTGAAAGGATATGGTCTTGTAAGCGAGGTCGTGGTGGTCATTTGCCTGATGTTATTTTTCACTATTAACTGCATAGCTTCTTCTCATAATAAAATAACATCATCATCATTTATATTGAAAAATGGCATTTTTCTTTGAATATCAAAATAACACCTCTTATGGAAAACCCTTTATAATCTTGGGATTTCTCAAGTACTATCTTCGAGTTCAAGATGTATCATAACTTGATAAATATAAATAAATTTGGATAAGTCCAAAAGCCGATTAGATTATGACCAAATAAAAAACCGTTTAATGCTTCAATAAATGAAGATACGTGAAGAGAAAATACCTTTAAAGCGATTTCGATATACGAAAAGCGTAACGAAATCATATTTCATTTCATATCGGCGGAATATCAAGGTCACAATTATACTGTCTGATTTAAAAGGTTGTTGATGAAATCTCGAGAGAGAAATTCAATGTTTTGAAACAGCCGATTAAAATTGACGAGAACAGGTTATTATGCGAGTTGCACTGAGCCGATACACAAGACATTATCATACAGCGTGTTCTCTTGGTCATCCAGTCGAAGTTCACTACAATATCATTCCCAATTCGTGATCTCAAATTATTCAACAGCTTCCAGTCTGGATTATAACATAATACAACAGCTTTCGATCAGCGATATTGAGTATCTGAATGTTTCCAGTCTGTAATGAAGGCAGCCCAACAGCTTCCAATCTGGGAACTAACAGCTTTCAGTCTGTGATATATGAAGAATCAACAGTTTTCATTTGGAAATCTAATATGATTCAGTTCGAGACATTAGGTTATCTGACATCTGACCAACAGCTTCCAGTTTGAAATATTTGAAAATTCTGATAGCTTTAACTCGAAGAAATACTACCATATAATAGAGCTTTCAGCTCCAAGAGATTCCCGCCTTTGAATTTGAGCTAAGCCGTCGCTTCAAGTCTAGAATTTGAAACTAACTAACAGCTTCCAATCAGGATATAAGAGAATCTTACAGGACCTAGTTCAACAGCTTCCAGTCTGGAATAAAATATAATAGAACAGCTTCCGATCAGCGATATTAGGTATCTGAATGTTCCAGTCTGAAATGAAGACAACCCAACAGCCTCCAATCTGGGAACCAACAGCTTCCAGTCTGTGATATATGAAGAATCAACAGTTTTCATTTGGTAATTGTAATATGGTCCAATATCATCCAATTCGAGAAATTAGGTTATCTGACATCTGACCAACAGCTTCCAGTATGAAATATTTGAAATTCTGATAGCTTTAACTCGAAGAATACTGTCATATAATAGAGCTTTCAGCTCCAAGAATTTCCCGCCTTTGAATTTGAACTTACCTACAGCTTCAAGTCTAGAATTTGAAATTATCTAACAGCTTCCAATCGGGATATGAAAAATCTAACAAGACCTAGTTGGGATAATTCAACAGCTTCCAGTTTGGAATTAAGGCTGAAAATATAGCTTTCTGCCTTTGTTAGGCTCCTATTGTAGAGTGTTTCAGGCAGAAATACTTGCGAACCAGCGCAAAGAATGTCTTGGAAAGGAAAAGTTATAGGAAAAACCCAAATGTAGCATCTTTGAAGCCCTTCCAGATACTGGAGCTCATCGGAGCTCTAGAACTCTGGAACTTACGCTTACAATCCGGGATTTAAGATTGATCAACAGGTTTCCTTTTGAGATTTGGGAATATTCAACAGCTTCCAGTCTGGAGTATAAGGTTGTTTAACACATTCCAACCTGAGTAGTTTGATTTTTCAGCAGTTTACAGTCTCTTTAGCTATATGAAGCAATATTTTGGATCTTGAAGGTTACTGAACAGCTTCCAATCTGAGATATAACAATATGCTGGATCTTAGAGACGCGAGATACAAGATTATTGAACCTCATAGCAAGGTTGGGTCATGGTTGTCCTGAATTCTTCGAGTTGTTGTTTGAATTAGAGCTAAACCGACAGCTTCAAGTCTAGAATTTGAAACTATCTAACAGCTTTCAATCGGGATATAAGAGAATCTAACAGGACCTAGTTTGGATAATTCAACAGCTTCCAGTTGGGAATGAAGGCTTCCAGTTTGGAGTATAAGGTTATTCAACACATTCCCACCTGAGTAGTTTGATTTTTCAGCTTATGAAGCAATATTTTGGAACTTGGAGGTTACTGAACAGCTTCCAATCTGAGATATAACAATATGCTCTGTCTTAGAGACGCGGAATACAAGAATATTGAACCTCATACGCAAGATTGAGTCATGGTTGTCTAGAATTCTTCGAGTTCTTGTTTGATTGAGAATATTGAGTCCCTACACGTCTTGAGACGGTTTGGAAGCGCTTAATCCATTCGGTCTCTTTCAACTTACCATTTATTCTTTTGAGTCTCCTCTGCCACGGTCATCCTTTGCTTGGTGGCGGCGTAAATGTCGTCGTTGGCGTGTATCCGTATCTTCCTCGGGATCGGATTGAGCAGCTCCAAAGGACCACGTGGCGGACCGTTCTGTGTGATGCACTCGAAGCTGCCCCCGGTCCCTCCATGTCCTGCGTCGTGGACATGGAGAAGGAGAACGACGTCGACGTCGAGTTCGCCGACGGAAATTCCAGAAGCTGAAAAAGGAAAATTTACTGTTAGAAAATTGGGTAATTATATAATGATCATTCTAAGGCTTTATTGAAGCACCTCAGAAGATATAAGGAGGTGATTGTTATGAGAATCAGTTGTGTTATGTTTAGGTTTTATTATTGTGTCTTTACGCCACCTCAGGCACAGCACTGTTGATCCAACACTGAATGGAAGCCGCTACAGGGATCGAACTCACATTCTTTCGATTACTAGTCAGAAGCTTTTATGATGAAAAATATTTTGCAAAGTTGAACGGTTGATAGTTTTGGCTAATTCGAGTTCGTAGAGCAAGAATATGCTATTAGTTTTTCCGAAAAATAATTATCTTTCCAAATAATCAGCTTATTGTCGAAAAATCGAGAAACTAGGTTAACTTTGGAGTGCTGTGGCACCCAGACAAATGAAACTGTAAGGAGGTTGATTTTTTATATTGTAGATTGTTTCTATGCGGATCAGAATATTCAATTTTTTTTCATTTATCGCGAATAGTTTAGATTTTCCGAATTTTTTGGGCAAAAATTTTCCATTTCTGACAAGAACAATAAATTGTACTTCACGACAAAAAAACCGTTTTTATTTTATTGCATTTTTAAATTACGATCTTCTTCCCATTGCAACAAAATATCATTTGGATATCGATTGAAATACAGGGTGTTCCTAAATTGAACGTACAAACGAAAAGGGAAGATTCCTTAAGTGAGTTTAAGAAAAAAAGTCCCATAAACATGGGGTCGCAAACGTTTCGTTTTTGAGATACAGAGTGTTGAAGTTTGAATTTTTTTCAAGTTTTTTTCTCATAGTATCTACACTTCACAAGATATTCAACTGAAATTTGGCATAGATATTACATTTGAGAGTTCTCACCACGTGACAGAAGATCTACAAGGTGATATTTTTTCTGGAACACTGCCACCTGAGAACTTTTTTTGGTGAACAACTGTTGATTTGAAAAAATGTAAAAAGAAGCTTTGTTCTATACTAAACTTTTCGGTCTCTTGTAGTTATGTCGCATCTACCAACGATTTCGAGAAAAAAAATTTTGAACGATTCTCTCGAAATCCTCGTGAAAATCCAAATTATGTTGGGAAGGCCACTTTGTAAGCTGTGGTGAATGAATTCAGTGTCAGTTTTATGGAAATTTTTCTGATCTGTAGCGATGATTCATAAGATTCGATAAACTCGTATAATCAACACATGTTTTTGATTGAAACTTTAACACCCTGTATCTCGAAAACGAAACGTTTGCGACCCATGTTTATAGGACTCTTTTTCCTTAAACTCACTTAAGGAATCTCCACTTTTCGTTTGTACGTTCAATTAGGAACACCCTGTATAATCTGGGAGGATTGTGCATTTCTGAAAAAAGTCTCTGAAACAGAAATAATTTTAAAAATTTCAATTAAGATGGAGTTCTCCTGCGAAAATCTTTGCTCTTATTTGTCTGGAGCAAATTGGTTTTGAAAAAATTGTTGCCTAATAGTAAAACTAAAAAAAGAAAATGAATAATAAGGATAGTAACGTTTCGAGACACCGAAACGTTACACTATCCTTTTTATTCATTTCCACTTTTAGTTTTACTCTTAGGCAACAATTTTTTCAAGACCAATTTGCTCCTGTTAAATAAATGCCAGATTTTCGCAGGAGCACTTCATCTCAATTGAAATTTTTTTAATTATTTCTGTTTCAGAGACGGGAGTGAAAACTAATAATTTTTTAGAAAATATCATTTGACCTATTATAGGTACAGTTAAAAGTTGTGAAAGACCACTAATTCAATGATCGTTAGCTTCACCGAGAGTGCCTACAAACACCTTTAAAAGCAGCAATACAACACGAAGAAGCCCAGTGGGTCACGCCGAACGACCTTCCCATATGGTACGCAGACCATTGGACCGCTTAAAGAAACAATCTAGCATGCCAAAGGGGGCGACCCAGAAGCGATTAGTGGAAAGAGCCCCCTCTGTCCCGTCTAATCTTTATGGGCAAACCGGAGGATCGATCGTTTCAGGTTCTGCCACGCGAGTTTTAATCGGATTCTTGCTTTAATTCGTCGCAGAGGCGCTGATTGTTTTGGTTTAGCGGAACAATGGTGTTTAAGACCGATCGAATGGGTGTTTCGAACGTCACGTGTCATAATTTATGACCCCTGCCCATAAAATGTCGGAATTGGCATGTGCCTTCAAGAGCGCAGCGCTCGAGTGAGCAAACTGAGAATTACGGTTACTAGTAACCTCATCAGCTGTTCGTATTGACTTGCTAGAATTTTATCAATTCAGTAGCTGATCCGCATAATAGTCCATGGGCATGATTACTAACAATCTGAAAATTTGTGAGTAGCTTCATTTTGACGAGACGCCCAACTTTTTCTTTACGAAAATTCGCGATAGTGAGGTCTAATACAGTATGGAGGCGTCAAAAGTGTTAAATGGGGGAAGGTTCAAATTTTATTACTACTACTTTATAAATCGAATCGTGAATTTTTATTACAAATTGAAAACAATATTGTCCTACAAAAATGATGATTCTATCTAAGTGTCCCCCCACTCCCAACATATATCAACAACTAAGTGTAAAAAAATCATTACTAACCGGCTGATTTTTTTCACTGTTGCTTAGCAAATATTTCCTTTATGAACTGGTCACATTGGCGTAATAATTGAGTCCTACCTAGAAATTGTGCCACAGAACCCACAATTAAAAATGACAATTTCTGAGTGTAGGACTGGAAAAACGTACCACTCAATTTGTAGGACAATGTGACCAGTACATAAATGAAATATTTGCTAAGCAACAGTGAAAAAATCAGCCGGTTAGTAATAATTTTTTTAGACCTAGTTGTTGATATATGTTGGGAGTGGGGACACTTTGATAGAATCATCATTTTTGTAGGACAATTATTGTTTTCAATTTGTCAGAAAATTGTTTCGAGATTTATTTATAAAGTAGCTGTTAGTAATAAAATTTGAACATTCCCCCAT
The DNA here is from genome assembly GCA_013421045.1 of Propylea japonica. Taxonomy (NCBI): domain Eukaryota; kingdom Metazoa; phylum Arthropoda; class Insecta; order Coleoptera; family Coccinellidae; genus Propylea; species Propylea japonica. The sequence goes on along the minus strand of CM024242.1, from coordinate 2,417,769 downwards.
TTAACACTTTTGACGCCTCATACTGTATGAGACCTCCCTATCGAGAATTTTCGTAGAGAAAAAGTTGGGCGTCTCGTCAAAATGAAGCTACTCACAAATATTCAGATTTTTAGTAATCATTATGAAAAATAGGCGCTGGCCCATGGACTATAACGTTGTTCTGCCATTATTAGACATTATTTGTAGAATTTTTTCCTTTTTTCTGGTTTTATGTTTTGCGTCTGTTGACTACGAATTTGCGCGCTTTTCTTGGTTCGAATTTTCTTCGTTAGTTCCATTAATTTCTTGTCTCTTGCGATTGTGTTGCACGTAACTGCGACATGTTAACACGCACATCTGCATTTTCCTGTTAGATTGATTGATTGATTTTTACATACAGAGATTCAGAATCAATATGAAAAGATTGAGAAAACAGTGGCCAGAAAAACAGCTTGAAAAATAGATCATAATAATGAATGGTCATTCGTGTACTTCTTAACAAGTTGTCGAATTTTTTACAGGTAGTGCGTAAAGTGATGATAAAAAAACAACTATTAAAGCGTCGAATTTATTCGAAATTTAGCAGTTACGCGACGTAATAAAGACAATAAAATGGAACGTATCCGCGTACTTACTTACGTGCTTAACAAAAACTGAACGTTAGAAAGTTCGATAGAATCGAAGCGATATTTTTACGCTCAACCTCAACCGTATTCGAGTAGTTTCCGTATCGAAACGTATAGCAGAATGTGAAAGTTGAAATTAACATCGTTCGAGGAGATCCTAAGAAAGAATACTTACAATAAGAGACTATGGCTATGATTGATAGACAATCAGAAATTTCTTCGAGGATGGCGAAACGATCTTTTCGATAAATTTCCCGGAGTTAGATTTTCATTTCTACAATTTCTGAAAATAATACAACATTTTCTCAATTTTCCATAGCTATAATTACCGAAATACTCTTAAGCACACTAAACTGCCACCAAATCAGTAAAATAATTCTTTATGAACGTCAATTGGAACGAAAATGTAAACACGACGCATCGAATAACTGAACAGTAACAAAACGATGTTGCCAAACTGACAGAATTGTCTACAGCAGACTCTAGCTGTTAGTACAATAGTAGAGGAATCGTAGACCAATTATTTCAATACTAGCGGACCCAACATACGTTGTTCTGCATACACAAAAATTCATTCAATTCGAACAAGCCGTTTAGTTGCCGAATAGATGAATAACCTAGATAACAACTACAGCGCCATCTGTTGATCTGATTTGTGATCATAAACATACGGGCATCAGGCAATCTAAAATACATTCATACATCATAGGTTTAAAATTTGTAAAATATGGCATAAGTAAAAAATTGTTGTATAATATGTTAGTTCATACGTTATTTCTGATTAAAATTTTAAGTTTTCGATTCACTCGATGTAACTTTATTTTTTGTCCAAATGTCAAATCATTATAACCTATAAATATGTATTCTATGACTGCTTGATTGGTCGTAAGAAAAAGGAAAGCCTCTTATTTTTCTCTGAACAATTTTTTTGGAAATATTTTGTTGTACAACCTTGTCCTAGCAATTATGAACACAACAAAAAAAGAATATCCAATTTGGTGCATCCGTTTGAAAGATATTGCATTTGACGTTAACGATAGATCCTGTTTTATTAATATAGATGGAATGAAAATACGGCACAAGTTCGCAACGCCGAATGTTGTTAGCGTTCATAAACAGATTCTACTTGGCTGTGTGAGGGTATCTCTAGGTTTACTTTTACTCCGAATTACAGTTTCAAAATTACTCTTTTAAAAGAAGAGCGCAAAATGCTATGCGAAATGGGAAAAAATGATTTTTCATCGAAACATCCTTACATTCCTTCGAAATTATTGCCCAATTAAACTTTTACTTGATCTCAGCTTTCGTTTCGCTCCAAGGATAACTCCTGTTTGCTATTGCTTATGGTAATTACCCTGGCTCAACTAAGAAGAAAAAGAATATCAATTAGAAGGAAAAGCAATTAAGGTGACGGCAACGTCGCACAGATCTGGATTACGACGTTCGTTTTCTCAGATATGGAAAAGACGAAAAAGTCGATTTATAGCATGATAAATTATTTTATTACAAGAAAGTAATTAATGGAATCTCGATGGTTCGACCCATTAGGACTATTTGATCTAGTCACTTCAGTTGAGTCACGATGTTGCCAATTCGTCATCAACTTAGATGACGAATTGGCAACATAGTGCTTCCTCAACTAGCACATACCAATTTGCTCTTTTAGTTTGGAAGTTCGTTGGGACATTTTCAATCAGTTTTTATCAGAAAGTGAAAAACAAGAGGAGAAATGTCAATTTTTGTATCTGGAAATGATTCGAAATTCTCATAATGCTATTTGAAAAGATTAACATCGGTTGTCAATGTCATTAAGAAGGAAAGATGGAAAAATAGAGATCATAACAATTATCAAACTTTGGTCAGTAAATTCTACAAATTAACAGTTTTAACGAACCAAATAAGTCCAAACAACTCATGTTACCACTATAAATTGGTATGAGGAACTGAAGAAATAATAAGAAAACAAATTACGTAAAATATCATATTACCAACTAACAACCGAGCATATCTCGATTATAAAAAATAGCGTGTCCAATCCTATTCGAGTGCAACTAATCACTTAATTAAACGTTCCAATTGCACATTTTATCTAGGATAGATAATATAATAATCTCCGCTATTTCCACGTATTGTATAGAAAAAATTTCCTATAAACTCGAGAAACGGTAACTGGCATTCCAGAAAAGGTGGAAATATATGTAAACAATAATTTCTTCGACTTTATTATGTGCCTGATCGAAATTAAACAATTGATGCTGGCATATACAGTGTGTTTGGTCACGATTTAGCGATAATTTAAGGTCATCAAATATACCTAATATTATCAACAAACTTGAAAGTTTACCCCCTTAGTTTTGGAGTAGCCCCCATTTTAAATTTATTTTTTTATTTTCGTTGACCCTTCCAAATGATATCGATTTCTTTGGACATAAAGGTCCTACAGATGTGAAAAAAATGTTTTTTGAAAGATGACACTACCACCTTTCATTGAAGTATAACAATATAAAAACTTTCAACTTGAAAACGCCATAAAAAAATTCTTCAAAAAAGTTCATAAAAATATGTACTGCTTTCTTAGTAAATCCGCATAGTACAAGAACTAACACATTGAAGTATAATTTTTTTTCAACGATTTAACACGCAAAGGTATTAGCTTTAAAACAAAAAAACACTCACATCATATCTGTAAGTTACATAATTTGAGAGTTATTGCTGTTCGAACATGATGACTACGCGAGCAAAAGACACAAGACAGCTCGTCATGAAGGCCACTGACTGTCTACGAGCAGACGCGGCCATTTTTTAGCATTTTTATGATTAATTTGTTTGTTTGATCGTTGAAAATTATCGAAAGTACAGAACTGAGGTTTTTTTTTAGTTTACAATTTTCATAAGGTCATGTCGAACACCAATAAACTCTACAGACTCTTGATAGTGAGTTTCATTCCAAATATCAACTTGAACTTGGAAACAACAAAAGAAAAATAGAGACAACTCTAGTCAATGATGATACTACAAAGGGTTCTGAGCCAGGAAGTGACGTTTACGCTCTATTTCTGGCTCTTTCGATTTCTGAGTGACCGAAACCCAAACTGAACATCCCCTGTTATTCTTGCCTACTTCAATGAGTTCCTCCCCTAAATTCAAGAAAATTCCTCAAATATCACAAGCCCATTCTCATACAGCAAGGTTCCAAGGCGAAAGACCTATCAGAAAGCGTATTTCCATAAATATTTTCGACGAAACCAATCCATCTACTCGGATGATTAATGTAGCACTACAACGGAATACTTTCGTACGCCATTTATCGAAACTGCCTCAGTCTACTCCTTTGTTGTTTACTTGTATGTTTCATACCCGCCGCAGAGCAGGAGGAGAACCTTTCACTTCGACGCCGCGGACCAACAATCGATAAGACGACAACGTCGTTCTGCATTCGGGAACGGGAAAAATGTCGTGAAGGGACCCGCGTCAGATGAATAAAAATATTACAAAAATATGAGTTTAGTTTTCTTTGTATTATATTCATACTAGCGACCCCCCCGGCTTCGCACGGTATTTTTAAATCTGTAATATCTTCGAAAATATTCACTTAAATTATACGGTGTAAATGCCATATAGATCTATATTAAATGAACAATGTATTCAAGGTATTTAATTGGTTAAAGATTAATGCTGTATTGGTTAAAATCGCTTCGAAAATTAGCCATTATTTGTCGTAAAAAGTAAATGAAAAAAAGTTATTGTGGGTTATCCATAAGAGATAGACATATACCATCACGGACTTTTCTGTAGACCTTTTCAATGTGTACAATACTTATGCCTGATTGGCACCGTTCGTCTAAGCAACGTTTAACCCTGAAATGACGTTTCATCAATGGATAAACGTCACTTAGGACTTAAACTTCGCTTAGACGAACGGTGCAATCGGGCATTAGTGCATTATTTTGATAAACTCGTAGGGTTCAGCCTGCGTTTG
>CM024242.1:2366524-2413085 GCA_013421045.1 Propylea japonica | reverse complement strand
TTGTTGCAGAATTCATATTTTTCCTTATTGTGGAATATTTTCTAGCGCTCAAGTTACTTCAAAGTCATTACTATTAAACTTTTCTTCGTTTGATCTTCATCTGCGAAAAGAACAATCAAATCGTTAGAACACCTTTTTCGAAATGTGCCGAACATACCTGCGGAACAAAGATAGTACCTTCTGTTTTGAACACTATTAAAAATCACTTAGGTGGCATGAAACACTCAGTAGCGTGTCAATAGAACTGGAAAATAACTTCGAAATTTGTTGAACACTATCAGTAACTTTCCAAAAATTTAGTTGGGAAGATAACGTTAAAGCTTCTTACAGGTCATTTTTACATTCCCTCAAAGCAATGGATTCAATTTTCAGGTAGAGGTACGGTCAAAAAGTCACAAAGAATTTATTTATTGATTTCGAATAATATTTTAAGTGATTAAGAAGTTGGGCCTCATAATTTATTGTGTCATAAAAGGCAACAAAAGGCTTTCTTTAAAGGGCTCAAATGATGTTTACAATGTATTGTATTCATTTGTCCATTATACATTCTACTCTTTGAATAAATAAAACTAGGAAGGAAGTTTTTGTCTAAAATGCTATCCTAAAATGGCCGCAATTTCACTGAAAACTGAATTTTCAACTTTAGGCAAGGCGCAAAATGGCCCACAAGCTTCGTGTGGTGACGCAGCGTGAGTCACGGAGAGATTTTGTAATCTAATAAATAAATACGTCCACGCATACACAATCGCAGTGTGAAGTGACGCAGTTTTGCTTAACGTGACCCTTCGAAACGCTGTGTGTCGTCCCGCAGTTTCTTGATGTATTCAAGGTGAGTCGTAGTAGAAATAGAAAAAAATAATTGAAGCAGTGCGAATTCGGCAAGTAGCATGTAGACTATATGAGGACAAAACTAAAAACTGAATTGGTTACGTTTTAGCCGAAAATAATTTTCAAATTGTCCGTCGTTAAATTCTCTGATTAGAGCAAATTCTCCGTGACTTTTTCCTCTTTTTAAGTATAAACTTCTCGATGCCTTTCTTTTGGTCAGTTGCGAGGTGAAAAATATCATTTCGGACACGAACTCATCTCCCAAATCAGATTCAGAATTTAAGTCAAACAAAAGAGCAGTAGAAATTTCCATTTTGAGTACTGCGTTCGTATTTGCGCGGTTCCCGCGTTCGCAGCTCACCTCCTCAAAATTCCGCCGTGACTCACGCTGCGTCACCTCACGAAGCTGCGAGTCATTTTGCGCCTTGCCTTTATATACATAAATTTTTTCAATGAAAAAATAATATAATCATAATAATAATAATAACGTCTTTTGAAAAATTAAGGGAAAATTCTAGGAAACTTTGTTACAACGTTTATTCTGCATTTTCTATTTTACCAAGAGATTTAAATGAAATGTCTCAGATATTAATATGTTTATTGAGCTATTTCCATCATTTACGCTTCTTTTATCGTTTCGCATTCGACAGCCGTCGTAAATAAATACCACTTTAAACATTGTAACTTCTGGAAAAGCAACTCAAGTCACCTTTTGAAAAATTTTGTTTCGGGAAAGTGACGAAAATTGCTTTTTTTGTGAAGTTACAAGTCTAAAGTCTTTTTACTGACGACGGCTGGCGAATCTTGGCCGAAACGTTGAATAGAAGAACGTGATGAAAATTGATCGAATAATATTTCGATAAAATGTTCCATCGTCAAGAAAATGCATGTCAACCAACATGAAAAAAAATAGAAAGCTGAGTTAAATTCACATGAACAAGAGATTTTCAAATTATTTCAAGATTTTCTCCTTTTTCATGAATTCTTCTATTAATTTCTCATAAATTCTATAATTTATTCATCCTCAATTATGAATTGATCAAGAATAATCATGATATGAAAGATCAAGAATACACTTTAATGCCTAATTTTGCAATCTCTGCGATTAATTTTGATTTTAAAACAATAGCATTTACATATAAATTAATTTTAGATATTTCCATAGAATAAAAAGGCAAATTCTTCATTTTTACCACCGAATGGTATAATATGGAACTATAATTATAGAAATAGAAATTATAATTCATGTGAGTAACTCAATACGCAAACTCTACTAAACCTGCACTTTCATGTATGATTGGTTGCCTAGCAGTCAGGGGTAGAAAATGTAAAATGCAGATCTAAATTCATTGATTGAAAGCAGTCATTAATATTATTTCATATTTTAATTCTATTTTTGAGAAATTTATTATGAGAATTCTTACATATAAAAATAAATAGCCTTCAATTCAGTTAACGCGTTCATTTATGGCCAATTCAAATGAACGCAGCTAAAATACGCGTTCCCTAAACGAAAATGAAACTAAATCAAGATATAGATACAGAAAGGACTGTTGAATCAATGGTATTGTTTCGAATTATCAGTTTATAATTCCCAAAATTGATTTTTTCTTAAAATTTTATGAAAGCATCGCAAAAAAAACCGCTTCATTATATCATAATTTTCTATGGTCACTAATAATTTTATAATCTTGTATAATAATATTAATTATTCAATGAATTATATATAATAAAAAATAACTTTCATTTCTGAAGCCCTAATGTCCATTTTTTGTTTCAGACAATGCAAGATAATAACAAAAACTCCATAAACGAAAACCAATTTTTCAAATATAACACAGAGTTTTAATTTCTGGGTGACTTCTATGGACAGAGAAAACAACAATTGTTCCACAGAATATTGTTATCTGTGATAGTTCAGTTCGGTCCTGTCAAACGAGACGTATCTTCTCATCCCCTCTCCGGTCGATGAGAGTTGACACCTTCCATTCTGTCAATTGTCAGTTGACTCCTAAACGTCAGCTGGTGAGGGGCTAGGTGTATGTGTGTGATTGAGTGAGAAATAGTGAAATAAAGCTGGACAGACATGGCGACCCTCTGTCCAGGGATTCAATATGGTTTTTACATCACAAAAAAAATTCAGTGAAACTAAAGAACTTATTTTCGTGAAATTAACGATTCATCATTGCGAGCGATCGAAGAATATGTGAGGAATAGGGTAAGTTATATTATCCACTCAATAATTAGTAGATCATGATCCAATCTGTTGTACGTCAGTTTAGACAGGTCGCCATATTCAGTAAATTCATTAACCTATTATTTTCGAAAATTTCGCTATAAACCATCAAAGAATTGACATACTTTGGATGTTTAAACGTACAGTGATCTTGTAGATTCAGTTTTTTCGATTTTACGGAAAACGGGCCCCGCCACGTCAACATATCGTTCAGTTTATTCGTCATTTCGCGAGCTGAAAAAAGTGTGAAATATTCGAGAATATCTCGATTTAACGACTGTTAATCGGTGGTTTTTTGAGATTTTCTGTAAAATGGATCGATGGGTTCTACCTTGAAATCTGAGTTGAATCAGCTGTTGGTAACAGTCAGTTGTGGGATAAATCTGGTCTTCTCACGGATATTTGAAAGTAGATTACATAAAATGTCTTATACTTTATGGGTTACTATATTTTAACTTTTTTGGATGAAACACTTGCCTTTTCGGGACAATTCAAGTTTTATTTACCGGAATGAAGGGTCACCTTGTGGTCTTTCAACATTTTTGGGAGAAATATTCAGAGTACATTGCGATTTTAATAATGATTGGAAATCGAGCCATTAATGTTTTATCTGCAAGATTTTCCATAAAAAAAACTCGTGAAAGTACGAGAGCACATTGAAAAAAGATTGGACAGTTAATTAATTTCAAAATTATCTCAATATCTCCTTCGAATATGAAACTTCAATCTATAAATAGTCCTTTGTTGAGATTGTAAATGGTATTGAATATTTATTTTGAGTATTTTATTCAGGTCATAATTGGGACAGCTTTCAAGGCAAAGCATGTGGCTAATCACAGCTCACCTTCTGAGTTAACCAATTCAATTTTTTTTACCCGATCTGTTACTTTCCTAATTTTGAGTTCGAACATGATCCACAGCCTACTTAACTTTTAGATAGCTACTTGTTTTTGAAATGTCATCAATCTACAGTTTTCTTTCATTTTCGTATGCTCAGTGTTAGGTCCTTTCTTGAAGTTTTATATTTCGCAGTATTCTTTCATCATGCGAAAGAAGTCGTTTAAAATTGGCTTTCTTCGAAGATATTGTGTTTTTTGTGAGATAATCTTTTCATATTGGCTTACAAAACCAGAAATCCCAACTATTTCCCTTTCTACTATAGTAGGATTCTTTTAATTTTGTTCTTATCATTTTTTCATGTTCTATCTTCATCGATACATGAACCGTATCAACAAGGTTGTTCGTCTGGACTTTTTAACATTCTTCTTTATCATACTGATTTGAGGTGATTTTATTTTCAAAGCATTGTAAATTATATTTTAACGATAGAGGAATTTCATTCATATTCATAATTTTATGGATGTTTCGCGGTTTGAGTAACATGTCGAAGATAAAGTTCTTTGACTATGGAACTTCTATCTCGTACCAAATCATCATATGTCTGACATGAAAGAAGTTGTTAATGTTGACAAGAACTTCTTGACACCTGTTTTACATTGAATCAGTACTTCCTCTTATAAATTGGAAAGAGTTCTATTCGATGAAATATGTTCAGAATAAAAGATTTCATCGACGAAAAGTTGTGACAATGTTATATTACTCGACAAGGCAAGAAACCGAAGACTTCTTTAAGAACAGTTCAATACTAGATAATCTCTATGGTGACATGCAAGAGTTGGCCCTGTAGCCTTTTCGGAAACACTGATGATCATTTACCAAGGTAAAATGAAGAGTCTGATCTCTTTCATTTTGTAACACAGCTTATTATTAACTATTTCTACCGAGTAAGTCTCCGAATGGTTATCTTGATATCCCGAGTGACTGAATTGACTGATTTTCTATCGATTAGTTCCTTTCTGTTAACCGTTTATATTCTCATAGTTTGATTTAATTTTTGTGAATTCCAAAGAGATACTTCCCTTCTATTCTATGATGAAAACCATAGAAAATGTCTATTTTCATTGGTGTATTGACATATTGTTTTTCTGCGATAGGATTGAACCATTGTATCCCTGTCTGTGGTTTTAATATATGGAATTGGATGCATAGAATACTGTAAACCTTAGCAACAAATGAATAGTTACTTTTAATACAAATGCAGAAAGTATTTTAGTTTTTCAACAAGTTTTTGACTAACCGAGTGTTCGAATGGACCTTCGATTTGTATAATAAATTAATTTCTTATAATAATGGAATATAACTATGAAATCTCTGTAGAATTGAGGTTTTTGCACGATTTGGATCAAATTCGTATTGCACAGTCATCAAATTTGCACAGAATTATAGATAACGAATTAATTAATTATTATTTTCTACTATTGATTTGTTTCGTTTTGTCTTACTTTTACAGTAACGAAAATTCGTTATGTTAATCTTTACGTAACTTTATTTATCTAGAATTCAACGATCGAGAATATAATTACTGGATTATAAGTCAATAAGTTATTTATATCGTTTATATGTGTATTATACATATTCTAAGATAAGAAAAAAGTTGACGGAGGTCTGTAAATTTCTATCACTTATCTCATTATCTCGGACTCCTTGGAAACAGCTTCAGTTTTTCTGGAGAATACCAGATTTGAATGTAGCGTTTTCCAATGTTGTCATATCGTGCTGATTTTTCGTGTGAAAAATCCGTATGTCGAAAAGTTTGTAGAAGCTACGTGATTGAAAGAAAATTGTGAAATCAGAACCATAGAAATTGTGATATTTTTTATTTTGCATCGAATTTTTACATTTCCTTTTGAAATTATTGCACGTCAAATCTTTTCGACGAGGTTAGCGTGCGGATGGGCGACCGGTTCCCAATTTTTCGATTTGGAAAATTCAAACTGCTGAGTCCATCGAGACCAAGAAGAATAATTTTCCACAACATACCGCATTACGTTCTCAATATCACGTTCAGCAAGTGGAACTGTTGGCCTCTTTATAGCTCCGGGCGTCTTACAATCTTTCATAAGAGTTGTTGGTCTTTGGGTTCATCTCTCAACACCTGACATTTAGTTTTGGTTCGTATATCTGCAATCTCGCGAAGGATACTCTTGGTGTATTGAGACCATCGAGATTCGAATGGTACAGTGTCTGTTTAAAAACAATCATTCAGGAATTGTTTCGTAGGGTTTTTTGTTTGAAATTGAGTTGGTTGGTATTTCTGATACGTGGTCGATGAATAGATTTATAATACTGACTAGATGGCGAACCTGTCGAAAAATTTGAGGCGAACGGCGGCCATTTGCAGTTTGGGGTGAATTTGAGAGTTGTCAATTTTTCTATGAATTGAAATATTAGAATTACCAATATTCGCTTATTTATTTTATTTCAACGAATTAAAATGATAGGATTACCAATATTGTTTAGTAACTAATCACAAGAATCGAAAAATGTCAGAGTTCACAGAACACTAATATGTAGAGTTCGTTTTTCATCACTTCTTTCAAAGGAACGTCTATGTTTCAATCAAATTCGAGCATGGACCATATTATAAATCTATGAATTCGAGCACAAATGGCATAAAAATCAGAATATTGCGGTCACCACAAACTGCAAATGGCGGCCATTTGCCTCACTTTTTTCTAAGTGACAGTAAGGAAGTTCGACGTCCAGTTAGTATTATAGGTCCATGGGTCGATGTTGTTAAGTCTAGTCTGTTTTCTTTCCGATATAAAAAACAGTGGAACTTCCCTATAACGAAAGCGCTAAATCCGCAAAAAAATTAAATCATTCAGGAATTGTTTCGTTTTTTTGTTTTAAACTGTGGGTTGGTACTTACTGATATGTCGTCGATGTTGCCAAGTTTAGTCTGTTTTCTTACCGATATAAAATAATAAGTACAGTATATCCGCAAAAAAATTCGTTATAAAGAAATTTCGTTATACAGAGAACTTGTTTTTATAGTCGGCAATGTCGCGGTCGACTTCACTGATGAATTTAAGTTTATCATTCAAACTTAGGCACTTCCTTTCAACATTTTCGCACAACTTTCAGACTAGCGTAATGGTTAGATTGAAACCAAACAGCCCGGGGTGTATTTAAAACTGTTTCAGAAGGATCTCCCTGCCTTCCGTGATGATTTAGTTTAAGGTCGAGATTTATTACGTACGTCCGGAAAAACTTCTGAAAAAACCCACCCTTATACTTTCTTACCAATACCCATTCAGAGAGTGATGTTCTTTGAATATTTCGTTTTACAGAGAATTTACTTCGTTTTAGAGGGTGTTTTTAACATGGAATTTGGATTCAAGGTGCAATGTCTTGTACGAAATTCGTTATACAGAGAAATTCGTTATAAGGAAGTTCCACTGTATTTTTAAGATTCTTATGGCGTTACAAAATTTTTGTTTTATCCAACATTATGGCATGTTTATTTCACAGTTTAAGTAGAGGAAAATGTATTCAGGGCACCATATTTTTATACGTATGATACAAGAGCATAAAAAAAACCTCTGTCACTGGGAAAGCTATCGTCCACCTCAAAAACATTTCTGCAAATTGAATAATAATAACATTATTTTGGGAGCCGGTGTCTCCAAACTGAAGAAATCAAAGAAGTGAAATAAATACATCTCGTGAAATTCTCTTCTTCTATAAAACAAGTTTACGCAGTTTTCATACATTTTGCACCTGAATCTGTTGCACACTTCAGCTGCTGCTTTTCAATTCAATTCAGGGTGTCTCTGTCTATACCGTCCCTGACGATGAACTGATCTACTAACAAAACGTTCCTTCAAAATCTGTACCTACAAAGGTGAATGGGAGGTACAAAACGGAAGGTTTCCCATAGGCGCCAAAGTTTTATGTTCGGGGCTGCAAGCCGAGAAACATAAAGTAGATTTATACAAATAATACAACATTAAGAAATTTTATATCATATTTAATCCATGAAAAAGTTATTTTTAAGTTCTATTAGGCCATTGATTGTTTGTTCACTTGGCCCATAACCTATGAATTTGAAATCTTAGAGTGTAAATTCTATAAATCAGGATATCGACTGTTCGGTTTGGGGCCCGTTATATGGACCAAGGAAAGAGCGAATATTTTTAATGTGTTCAACTTTTTTAATTAATTGACAACTACTCCTGCCAAAACATTTCATACAACTAGATGAAAAATATATAAAAAATGTAGTAACTATGAACACGGAAAATCTAGATTGTAGACCCAACATAGAGTAGTGCCCCCTAATCTAAAGGGTTTTCCATTAAGAGGTGTTATTTTGAATAACCGCTATTTCGGTAGATGTCACGTTTGGAGCTGTCATTTTTTGACATTTGACCAGTAGAAACTACGCCATTAATAAAATGGAACGATACACGCTTCAAGAACGCATTAAAATTCATATAAAATGGTGAAAATTGGCAGAGTCGGTTCGTAAAACTCGAACATTTTTGGGTCGTCGTTAAGCACCTTGTCGGACCGCATAAAGAAATTGGTGGAAAAATTCGAGCTGTTGGGACAAGTTAGTAATGTGAAGAATAAAACCCGTACACGTCGCTCAGGAACAGCCGAGAATATTGCTGCTGTAGCCGAAAGTGTTGAAGAAAACTCAGATTAGTCCATTCCTCGTCGTTCTTTGGAATTAGGCATTCCGTAAACGTCATTAGACCGTATTTTGCATAAAGATTTGGGTGTTTAGGCTTATAAAGTTCAGTTAACACAAGAAGTCAAGCCGGCCGATCATCAACAACGTTGTGTCTTTGCTGATTGGGCCGTTGAAATGCATGAAAATGATCCGGAATTCCATCGAAAAATCATCTTGAGTGATGAGGCCCATTTCCACCTCGGTGGCTTCGTCAACAAGCAAAATTATCGCATCTGGGGCTCGGAAAACCCAAGAGTTTTGTTGAAGAGCCTCTCTATCCTCAACGTGTGACTGTTTGGTGCGGTTTATGGTCCGGCGGAGTCACTGGACCTTACTTTTTCGAAAATGAGGCTGGAGCAACAGTTACGGTGAATGGATTGCGCTATCGAGAGATGATTAATGATTTTTTATATCCGAAATTGGAAAGTATTGATCTTTTGCGGGAAAAGTTTATGGACCGTGTTATCTCTGGAAGAGGTGATCACAATTGGCCACCGAGATCTTGTGATTTAATACCTTGCTACCTCTTATTGGAAAACCCTTTATTAGGCCGTAATGATTGTTTGTTCACTTGGGCCTATAACCTATTCAATTTGAAATCCTAGAGAAGTACCCTATAATATAGAACCAGAAGTTATATTACTTTCAAATGTGTCATTATTCACTTTTCTTCATGACATTGAATCTTTTATAGTTGTCAAGTCCCTAGTGGAAAGCGCTTGAATTCGCGCCGCGTTAACATCATACCCTAAAACCCTTCGTCCTCATTCATTCCGACAGATGTTAACGGACAAGAGAGACAACCCGAGCAAACCCGAAATAAGGAGAGGCAAAACAAGTAATGCTCGAACCCGTAGAGAGAAATCGACAGGTGTTAGGGCCCCGACAAGAACGACGTTCGACGTAAAAGTTCAACATACTCTCCCGCAGCTTCAAATCTTGGGTCTTTGCGAGGATCCTGACGACGACGGCGATCAGGTGGTTGGCTGTTCTTCGGCCCCACGAGGACTCTAACATCTGTCGGTTCGCCAGTTTTTCGACCCCCTTCCTCCCCTTAAATCGAACGCGAGGCCGTTGTAACGTTTTTCAGGGGCCAAGGGATTTCGGGACTCGTTTGTTTGTCTTCTCGGGATTTTCTAACCGAGATTTCGATCGAATTTTCTCGAGGACAGCTCGGGGAAATTTGGGCTGTGATCGGCGAGGTTGACGCTCGGATGGGAGACTGCTTTTTTTTTACAGTAGTTTTTTTTAAGAAGGGAATTTACTGCTTTTCCTTGTGATACTTTCTGAAAAGATCTTTTCGAGCTCTTGTTCTACTTAAACGAGTGCTATATCGTTTTGCCTAAATGTCTGTAAATATCGAATTTTGAGCCGTAAATGGTCTCAAACGATAGCGTTCGACAACGAAGGCTCAAAAGCACCTACTCTGGGCTTTTCCTAAATTTTTATACGAAGCTTGTGTATGTCATATATACAGGGTGTCCCGGAAATGTGGGGAATCTCTCGGATTCAGATAGAACATAAAAAAATAAGATGACAAGTTCCCATATTTTTTTTTTCCTAGCGGCCCTCCCTACGAAGATACGACCTCTTAAATGACCCACTGGAAATTCATTTTAGTGGAATAAATTTCAATTACGTCTTTCATTATTTTTTTCGAAAACGGTTCATTTTATCGACACTGAACAAGAGTACCTTTTCTTTAGCTTAATGTTCAAGGTATCCAAATTTGTTTTTTTAGCACATTATCATACAGGTTGTTAAAAATGTAAGCATTAAAATGTACAACCCAGTCCGCCCCTGGTAAACTGAACAAGCTAATTGAAATTTGAGTGCGGTGATTTAAGAGGTCCTTAATACTATTAATCAAATCAAATTTTCATCAAATTATATCGAGTAGTTTGAAACTTATTCCACTAAAATGGATTTCCAGTGGCGTCATTCAGGAGGTCGTATCTTCGTAGGGAGAGCCGCTAGGAAAAAAAATTAAGTATGGGAAATTGTCATCTTCATTTTTTATGTTCTATCTGAATCCGAGAGATTTCCCATATTTTCCGGGACACCCTGTATATTTTTTCATGCGGACCAGCTAGAGGATTGCATTCTTGTCAGTTTTTCTCTAAAGTTTTTTCACCCTGATGTTTGCCAAAACCAAAAAACGACGTCATTCGATTCGACAAGGTTTCAATTTTCCACCAACATTTTTTCTCTTCCCTCTTTGCCAAATCCAAAAAAAAGTCAGATAGCGTCATCTGTATAGAGAGGGTAGTTTGACGACTTCCTCCCCCCAACCCTCTAACGTTCTTCCGTCGAGCCATTTCCGGGGTAGAGGGGGAGGGGGGTGCAATAGCCAGAAACAAGTGACGAAATTTATGGCGGGCGAAACAAGTGACAAACGCGGATACGGGGGGTGAGGGGTAGTTTTAGGGATTCGTACGCCGAACTCGACGACGACATTTGCCTAATTGAAATCGCCCAGGCGAAAACCGGCTTTTCAGACCGATCTGAATGGAAAATGCGCAAATGGAAATCTTAGCAAGATGAGTTTATAAATTTCCGAATGCGCGGTTTGACTTTAGGGCTGCCGGAGGGGTGGGGGGTGGAGACATTGAGTTATTAGTGACAACAATACGTCATTTATATACATTATTTATAATTACATGTTGTCTTTTGAAAAGTATGGATCAAAATCGCTGATAAAGATAGGTAATTTGAAACAAATTGATGATTTGAGAAAAGGGATATTATTTTGACTAATTTGGTGTCGTAGAGCATGAAAATCCAATAAGTTTTCCCATATAGTAATTATTTCACCAAATAATTGAATTTTTGTGGAAAGATCTGGAAACTTAGGTCAAGTTTGGATTGCTGTAGCAGCCATAAAATAGTAATGATAGTTATGCTGATTTTCTTCATTGTAGACTGATTCTTTATTAATAATAATATTCAATTTTTATTCACCTATAGCGAACAGTTTAAATTTTCAGAATTTTTCCGCGAAGGTCCAAATTTTTCGATTTCCCATCGACTATAATTGAAAAAAATCAATGTTTCGCAGAAAAACTGAGGAGAATTCATTTTTCGACAAAATTTCCATGCATATGAATGCAAAATTTTTGATTTTTGGAAAAAAAATTTCGTCTATTATCGAGAAAAATTATCTGTCGTGTTATGATCGATGAAGAATTGGGATCTTCGCGAAAAAAACTGGAAAATCCGAACAATTCGCGGTAGTTGAATGAAATTTGGATATTATGTTTCAGAAAGAAACAATCTACAATTAAAAAAATCAGTATCCATACAGTGCAAAATTTCTGGCTGCAACAGCTTTTTTTTGACCATGTCTATCGCAAGATCGACCAGCTGACGTTTAGAAACTTTTATTGGAAGCGTAATTTCTTCTCGAAAGCGGGCAAGGAAATTCTAGAAAGGTATTATTGCGTTCTCAAATATTTTATTATCGCTGCAGTGCGAAATTACCTAGTCTATTACAAGCACTTCCAGACTCTGTTGAACCATTTGACCAGTTCATGCCAGGGTTCGAAAATATCATGATATTTAAATATATATATAATATATATATACATGTCTTGTAGAGGAATACGAGATCTGTATATGGTAGTCCATTCAACGCTGCGAGATCATGAGATCCGAAGGCCGGATCTCGTAGCGTTTTTCACCGGTTTTGGTGTTCTTAGGTCCTATATAACCTACTGACGAAGTTTGAGATGGAGCTCCGACGGCTCACTAATCACCTTGTAATTATACATTTTAGTTCAAGGGAAATGGCGTTAGGGTCGGTCATGTATTTCGGCTAAGAGGTGCGTGTGGTGCTTAACGAGATCCAAAAATGGCAACGCCGCTTGGATCTCCTAGCGCGCAAATTACATAACATACAAGTATAACGAAATTATTTGGTTTATATTCAATAGATTTTGATTCTACTGAATGAACCAGGTGTTTGTTACTCTGAGACGAATGCACGGTCAATTCAGAATCAGTATTTTGCTTTCTAGACTTCGGATGCTTGGGTTTGATTGAATTATTATTGTCAGGAATCCGGTGTAAGGGACGATGGCGCTTGTGAATGATATATTAAATGAAGTTTTTTCAATAAACTTTTTTTTTTAAATTTTCAGAGTAAGTTAAGGTCCAGAATATCTCAGAAAATTTTATGAATGTACCCTATCAGTCTCTTCGAAGCTATTGACATTCGTATTTTGTTAGTTTTCATATTTTTAAGACTAATCTGCTAATCGGGGTAAAATATGGTAATATGTTGCGCATTAATGATACAAACGCATTCGCAAAATTTAGTCAAAGTCGGATAACAGAAAATTGAAGATAATCTAGATGATATCAAAAATTGATTTTTTTTGTATTGTCACCTTACCTACTGATACGATAGAAGTAACACTTCATACTTAATTGAATAATAATGGCGCACAGGTTTGTGTAGCGTTTTGTGAAAAACATAGTATGGCAAAAATTATTATAGAGTAAAGTAGAGTTCCTGGATTTGATTTACCAAGGAAAGTATGGACCTTCTTTTAATCCTATAAGAACAGGTGATTGTCGTTGCAAAAGCATGCTTTTGCTTTGGTATTCATTCGAGAATCCTAGTTGCGAATGGAAAATAGTAGAGGAGACCATATAAAAACTCATCAATAATTATTACATATTTTAATTTCAGGCAAGCTTAAGAGCTCTTTTATGAAAATTTTTTGTTCTAGGAAATATAAATGTCGTGAACTCACCCTTCGCTACAAAAATACCTATAGGGTTTGGATGATTTTCATGAATTGATGATGTAACTATGGACCTAATTGCGCTTACCCGTACTATTCCTATCTGATTAGAGTAGTAATGGAAAACTCCATGTTAATATTACGGTCTATATTTTCGAGAAATTTCATTTGGCATAATTACTTTTTAGAGCGCTTGTTTTACTCAACCGAGTGGTATATCGTTTTGTCCGAATATCTGTAATGTTAAAATTTTGAGCCGAAAATGCTCTCAAAAGATGACGAATCCGTTGTCAAATACAATTCTGTCCATGGGGCCGTCCGACCGACCGTAGGCACGATAACTTTCGCATTTTTTTTTGTGCTAGAGACTTAAGATTTTCAGGCAAGTTCGGGTCCGAAATCCTCGGTTCAGTTCGTTAACCAGTCAATCGTTTCATAAAATATGACCATTCAAAATTTTTGTTCCTCAATATCTTAGACAAAACAAACAAATTAAAATTTAATTTTGCAGCTACATTCAAAATACTCATAATACGTGTTCCGCAAAAAATGTTTGGTCATAGTGCCAACAGAACCATAGAAAATGTAAATGAAATATTGAAGAAGAATCCTTATATTTGCTCAACGAAATATCCGATTCGAGTGCAATTCATTTTGTGAATGAAAATTGATGTAATGAAATGAAAAATTTCAAGAGGATTGTATTTTAAATTGTCAAGTTTTTACATAGTAAAATTTGATACTAATATCCAAAATAATATTCCGATCATGCTGAAATTTTAGATTAAAACATTGAGTATCAATCTCAAGTAATATACAAAATTTTGAGGTAATAGCCCCATTGATCCACCAATGAACGTGCGCTCAGAAGAAAAGGCTTTCTAAAATTTTTCAAATTATCGTTCGTAACAGAGAATTTAGGGGAGCTGAAATTCCACTGATTTCGTTTCAAATTTTGCACAGTCTATATAAGATGAAGGCAAAAATCTTCCAACGCCATTTTAGGTGATTTGATAAAGGAAATCCTGTAGCATCAACAGGTTCGATGGCAGGATAGTAATGAAAATATTCAAGGTCGAAACTTTTTTTTGTATCTAAATACAAATGGAAAAGAAAAATTTAAGAAAGCCCTGAGCAGATGCTTTTGAGCGCCTATTTGCATGAGGCTGATTATGAGCATCTTGCATCTGGCCGCAAATTTTTAGTCTGATTCGTTTCGTTTTGTCTGAGAACAAAAATTTTGAGAGGCCATATTTTATGGCACACCCTGTAAGATTTGGTCAATTTACGAACTCAACTTAGGATCTGAACTCACTCTGAAAATTTTAAGTCCCAAGGACAATTCACGGACATGATTGAATTTGACCACGCTTTCATCGTCAAGGAGTCAAATCCTATAGCATTCGATAAAAACAGATATTTGGGCAAAACGACTCGCGTAAATAGAACGAGCGCTTAATGATAATTTGTTTGGGAATTTCAATTAATTTTTTTTTCTGAAATTCGAGATGCACAGTGAGCATGAGTGCTTGTGGCAACAATCCGAGTCGAAGACGAGGATTTTTGCACTGCAAATATTACTTTGCATAGTGTTTTATCGATTTTTTTCATAGGAAAAATCCGATATCCGAATAGTATTTGACTAGACTATTTCATGAGTAACAGATTATTCTGCATGCATTATGTATGGAAAATAATGTGAATACAACAAGTGTTGCCTCGGGTTATCTCGAATAAACTGCTGACAGCTCCTGCCAAACAAAATCTCCACCTAGAAACCATTTGTGACTCGAAATTTCGCTTTTCTGATTAGTGGAAATTACGACCATGGGAAATAGTAGTTTTAAATTATTTTTGCTACTTACGAATCGTGTATTTTAATCAATGCAAAAAATTACCAACGAAAATATCAAAACTTTTTCTATTGCAAAATATGAGTATTAAAATGAGTTGAAACCAGTTAATCAGTCGAAAATGACCCGAAGAAAAATCATTGCTTGGCTTCTGTCTATATTTTCGCTGTAAGAAAAAGTTTACCCTGCATAGGAATTGGAAGTTTATCTTCTTCGCGTTCCGTATAGTATCCCAAAATAAAGTTCGAATGCTTGATTGGACCTTGGTTGGTTGTAAAATTCCGAGAACAGAAATAATAAACTTTTTTCACTAGAATACCTTGAATCTCATAAACGCATTCCTAGTTCGAAATATCAGTAATAATCAACCACGGAATCCCGGATTGAAGAATTTTCATAAATCTGTCGGTATTGAGTTGTAACCATACCTTTCACGGATTTTTTCAAGAGGTTTCACCTTTACATTTGGCTCTAAAGACAACAAGCATTTATTGAAAACTACAATGTTTGTAGAAATACTGAAAATACCAAAACAAGGTTTGAATTAAAATTTGAAGCTTTTTGATTAAATTTCATTATATAATAATTGAAAACTCTACCAGAAAAAACCTACAATCTCATGAAGACATTCACAGTCAGAAATATATATAAATGATAATGAACCTGCGATTCCGTAGCGTTTGGGAAAGATAAAATAGCACATTTTTAAATTTGCAAACCATATCAATCTACATAAACCTTTTCATTTTATGCAAACAATGGTTTGTCGAAATTTTTTCGTAATTGATATTCAGGTTAATTATTTCTAAGAGATCAAAACACGCAAATAGGATCCCTATAAGAATAAGGCTTCAGATGGTTCAACAGACAAAAAGTAAATTTGGAATAAGTCATATGATGAAATATGTTTCGCGCAATGAATTGTGTTTGAACAAACGAAAGAGTGTCATTGATGTTATACCAGACTTTCTAGTATCTTCGTTCTCAAACTATCAGTTGAACGTTAATTTTCGAAGAACCCCATTTGCTGCGCTATAGCCAGAAGCAAAGTCTGGATTTCTCAGTGAGCCTCTGAGATCTGAAGTTAACAGTCATTTCAATTTTTCATAGGGAAATTCGAATCTTTGACTTATACAGGAATTTTCAACTTTCTTTGCCAAAACACTAGGGTGAGATGATATTTAAAAGATATTTTTGGTCTATGGCATTAGTCACTCATATCACTATATACCGGGTGATCATTTTGAGGAATATTTATTTTAGTAGGGTGAGTTTTAGATTTTAGATTTGAAAACCGCTTTTTGAGCACACTCAATATTTTTTGATCTTGAATTGAATCGAATAATTATTTTTCAATACCAACTTTTTGGTTTGTGTTATATGGATGAAACATAAAATATTACAGTTTGAATGTTACCGGTCGGAATTTTTCTGATGAATATTGAAATAATCCTCATTATGTTAATTTTTCTAATGAAGCAAGAATAAATCATTGCAATCAAAAGCCCATTAGGATTTAGGTGACTATTAGAGTATCTCTTACTCGAATCAAATGTTGAATGAAGTATATCCTAAAGGTATTTCTTCACGAAAAATATAGAAATAATTCAGAAATCCTTAATACCCTGGCGAATTTTGTTGTTGACAAAATTATGGTTATGACTTATTAAGAGTTGAATTTTTTCTTGTTAAATTTTCAAAACTCCTTTTTTTAATATCCCAATGTTCGCACAAAAACTCTTGACTTCACCTCAGTGGATCTAAAAAATTTTTTTGAATGCAATTGCGAATCTTCCATTCATCCATTATTATCCATTCATCCATTATTATTATATTTCTTCTTCTTCATGAATTTATACAGGGTGAAAAGAGGAACATTGATTCGACTGAAAAAATTGTATACAAAAATCTTGAGAAGAATATCTGAAATATCAATATTTTAAATTCCAACATTACTTTCAATGAAATTAAACTGAAATGCGCATCAACCATACTCAAGAGTTTCTCGAAAAATGCGGATTATTTGAATTTTAAGGAAAACAACACAAGATATATCGTTCAATGACGATCAAATAGTTTTTCTCTTATATTTTGTTTACATCAACAACCATAATCCTAATACGTAGAAATCTTAGTTGAGCAATATTGTGGAACAATCAAAATTAAATCACCTAAGGATTTTAAAATAATCATTTGATACTGAATGATGAATATTCTGCATACGATAATGAGCAAGCAGAGGCGGAAATATCTCTCCCAATTCATTCAACTGCAATAAACTATAAAAAAGAACACCTGCTCCATTCTCCACAAACAACTACTTCGACCTTGGCATATATATTCGTTTTAAGTTTAGTGTAATACTCCCTGAGGGATCCATTTTTTATTTGCGTCTCTGACCCTCATTGATATACACAAATATAGAAATTTTGCGTCCATTCACAGATCCGCCAATCTGGCAACGTTGAACAGAGCTCGTGGGGTAATACGGTGAAATGTTTTTAATGTATATACGGGAGGATCAAGGGAAATGGAGTTATCGTCGGTCATGTATTTCGGCTAAGAGGTGCGTATGGTGCTCAACGAGATCCAAAAATGGCAACGCCGCTTGGATCTCCTAGCGCCCAAATTACATAACATACAAGTATAACGAAGTTATTTGGTTTATGTTCAATGGATTTCAATTCTACTGAATGTACCAGTTGTTTGTTACTCTGAGACGAATGCACCGTCAATTCAGAATCAATATTTTGCTTTCTAGACTTCGGATGCTTGGGTTTGATTGAATTATTATTGTCAGGAATCCAGTGTGAGGAAACGATGGCGCTTGTGAATGATATATTGAGAGAACTTTTTTCAGTAAACCTGAACAAACAATGCAGTCAGCTTAATCAGTCCTCTGTTATTTTCGAGTTTTTCGAAAATAAGTCTAAAACTATAGGTTGGACTCACTGAACAAAGATCCTGGGTTCAAATAAACTGCTTTCAAATTTTCAGAGTTAGTTAAGGTACAGAATATCTCAGAAAATTTTATGAATGTACCCTATCAGTTTTTTCGAAGCTATAGACACTCGTATTCTGTTAGTTTTCATATTTTTAAGACTAGTCTACTAATCGGGGTAAAATATGGTATTATGTTGCGCATTAATGATACAAACGCATTCGCAAAATTTTGTGAAAGTCGGATAACAGAAAATTGAACACTATCTAGAATCTAGATGATGTCGAAAATTATTTCTTTTGTATTTTCACCTTACCTACTGATATGATCGAAATAAGACTTCATACTTAATTAAATAATAATAGCACACAGGTTTGTGCAGAGTTTTGTGAACAACAGAGTATGGCAAAAATAATTATAGAGTAAAGTTGAGTTCCTGGATTTGCTCTAACAAGGAAAATATGAACTAATTATTCGCAAAATTTTGTGAAAGTCGGATAACAGAAAATTGAACACTATCTAGAATCTAGATGATGTCGAAAATTAATTCTTTTGTATTTTCACCTTACCTACTGATATGATCGAAATAAGACTTCATACTTAATTAAATAATAATAGCACACAGGTTTGTGCAGAGTTTTGTGAACAACAGAGTATGGCAAGAATAATTATAGAGTAAAGTTGAGTTCCTGGATTTGATCTAACAAGGAAAATATGAACTAATTATAATCCTATAAGAACAGGTGATTGTCGTTGCAATAGCATGCATTTTGCTTTGGAATTCATTTGAGAATCCTAGTTTCGAATGGGAAATAGTAGAGAAGACGATATAAAAAATCATTAATAATTGTTCCATATTTAAATTTCAGGCAAGCTTTAAAGCTTATTCGTGAATAATTTTTGTTCTAAGAAATATAAATGTCGTTAACTCACCCTTCACTACAAATATACCTATAGGGTTTGGATGATTTTCATGAATTGATGATGTAACTATGGAGCTAATTGCGCATACCCTTACTATTTTTATCTGATTAGAGTAGAAATGGAAAATTTGATGTTATTATTACGGTCTATATTTCCGAAAAATTTTACTTGGCATAATTCTACTTAAACGAGTGCTATATCGTTTTGCCCGAATATCTGTAATGTTCGAATTTTGAGCCGAAAATGGTTTCGAAAGATGACGAATCCGTTGTCAAATACAATTCTGTCCATAGGGCCGTCCGGCCGACTGTAACCACGATAACTTTCGAATTGCGTTTGTCCTAGAGACTTGAGAATTTCAGGGCAAGTTCGGGTCCGAAATCCTCAATTAAGTTCGTTAACCAGCCAATCGTACAGGGTGTTCCATAAAATATGGCCATTCAAAATTTTTGTTCCTCAATAGCTCAGACAAAACAAACCAATTAAAAATTTAATTTTGCAGCTACATTCAAAATGATCATGTGTCGTCATAGTGCCAACAGAACCATAGAAAATTTAATTGAAATATTGAAGAAGAATCCTTATATTTCCCTGACGAAATATCCGATTCGAGTGAAATTTATTTTGTGAATGAAAATTGATCTTATGGAATGAAAAACTTCAAAAGGATTGCATTATCAAAACCACAGAATATATTTATTTTAATTGTCAAGTTTTTACCTATTTGAGTTTCAGAATAATATACAAAATAATAATCCGAGCATGCTGAGATTTTGGATTCAAACATTGAGTATCAATCTCAAGTCATATACAAAATTTTGAGGTAATAGCCTCATTGATCCACCAATGAACGTGCTCTCAGAATCAAAGGCTTTCTTAAATTTTTCAAATCATCATTCGTTACCGAGAATCTAGGGGAGCTGAAATTCCATTGATTTCTTTTCAAATTTTACAGTCTATATGAAATGAAGGCAAAAATCTTCCAACGACATTTTATGTGATTTGATAAAGGAAATCCTGTAGCATCAGCAGATTCGCTGGCAGGATATTAATGAAAATATTTAATGTCAAAACTTTTTTTTGTATCTGAATACATATGAAAAAAAATTGAGGCTACTACCCTGAAACTATGTATTGCTCATAAAATGGATATTCTGGAAATTATTTCAGGAGTGAAATATGTAAAAACTGAAAATGAAACAAATTTTATCTACGGTTCTGATGATGCAAACCTCCTGAAATGTGAGCATTCAATATATCAGTCTCCATAAACAAAATTAATTCCACTTGAATGGGATATCTTGTTATGGAAATATGAAGATCTTTTTTTTTAAATATTTCAATTGAAATTTCTTTGATTCTGTTAACACTATGACCACACAAATTTTCATTTAAGTAGAATGAGCGCTCACTTATAATTTATTCGGGAATTTCAATTACAATTTTTTTTTCTGAAATTCGAGATGAACAGTGATCAGCAATATTATGCATGATTTTTCCGAGAAAAAATTCTAAAAAACAAGTTAGTTAGTAATATTTTGACAAAGAGCATGAGTGCTTGTGGGAACAAGCAAAATCAATCAAATTAATTGAGAAATGAGATAAAACAATCAGTAGAAACACACCATCCGTGCATAAAAATTCCAAATGCAACTACTGTGAAGTTCTAAAATTTAAAAATTTCCAATTAAATTACGAGTATACAATTTGCAGAGAAAATTGGAATTACATTATTTATGCGTGCAATAGTAATGAAATCTTCTTGCAAATAAAATTTTCATAAATCTGTCGGTATTGAGTGGTAACCATACCTTTAACAAGGAATATTTCAAGAGGTTTCACATTTACATTTGGCTGTAAAGACAACAAGCATTTATTGAAAACAAAAAATACTTATCATCAACGTTCTAAATGAAGAAATTCTTAGCAGCATATTGTAAAAATTTTGTTTTTCTTATGTTTGTAGTAATACTGAAAACACTAAACCAAGGAATTAAAGTTTGAAGCTTGTTGATTAACTTTCATTATGTTATTAAAACTTCTACCAGAAAAAACCTGCAATATCATGAAAACATTTCCAGTCAGAAATATAAAAATTAAAATCAACCTGCGATTCCATAGCGTTCGGGAAAGATAAAATATCACATTCTTAAATTTGCAAACCATATCAATCTACATAAACCTCTTCATTATATGCAAACAATGGTTTGTCAAAATTTTTTCGTATTTAATATTCAAGTTAAAATTTCTAAGAGATTAAAATAAGCAAATAGGTTCCCTACAAGAAGTCTTCAGGTGGTTCAACAGATGAAAAGTAAATTTGAAATAAGGCATATGATGAAATATGTTCCGCTCAAAAAATTGGTTTGAAAAAACGAAAAAGTCATTGATCTTATACTAGACTTTTTAGTATCTACGTTCCCAAACTACCAGTTCAACGATAATTTTCGATGAACCCCAAATAAAATTTGACATTTGTCACTCATATCACTATATAAAGGGTGATCATTTTGAGGAATATTTCTTTGAGTAGGGTGAGTTATATTTTAGATTTGAAAACCGCTTTTTGAGCACACTCAGTATTTTTTGACCTTGAATTGAATCGAATAATTATTTTTCAATACCACCGGAACTTCCTGGTTTGTGTTATACGGATAAAACATAAAATATTACAGTTCGAATGTAACCAGTCGGAATTTTTCTGATGAATATTGAAATTATTCATTATGTTGATTTTTCTACTGAAGCAAGAAATATTCATTGCATGAAAAAGCTCATTAGGATTTAGGTGACCATTTTTCTCCAAGTTTTCCGTCCCAATTATCAACTCAGAGTACCTATTACTCGAATCAAATGTTAAATGAAGTATGTCCTAAAAGTATTTCTTCACGGAAAATATAAAAATAATTCAGAAATCGTGTATACCTTGGCGAATTTTGTTGTTGAAAAAATCGTAATGGTGGTTATGACTTATTAGCAGCTGAATTAACTAAATTTTCAAAACTTTTTTTTTTTAATCACAAAAACTCTTGACTCCACTTCAGTGGATCTGAAGAATTTTTTTCAATGGAATTTCGAATCTCCCATTCATCAATTATCATTATATTTAAACTTTCACAAGAATTTATACAGGGTAAAAAGGAAACATTGATTCGACTGAACAAATTGTATACAAAAATCTTGAAAAGAATATTTGAAATACCAATATTTTAAATTTCAACATTACTTTCAATGAAAATAAACTGAAATGCGCATCAACCATACTCAAGATTTTCTCGAAAAAATGCGAATATGTTGAATTTTGAGGCAAACCAGATATATCGTTCAGTGACGATCAAATAGTTTGTTCTTTTACATTTTGTTCACATGAAAAACCATAATCCTAATACATAGAAATCTTAGTTGAACAATATTTTGGAACAACCAAAATTAAAATCCCCTAACGATTTTCAAATAATCATTTGATACTGAATTACGAACGTTCCGCATACGAAAATGAGCAAGCGGAGACGGAAATATCTCTCCCAATTCATTCAACTGCAATAAACTATAAAAAAGAACACCTGCTCCATTCTCCACTAACAACTTCTTCGACCTTGGCATATATATTCGTTTTAAATTTGATGTAATGCTCCCTGAGGGATCCATTTTTTAATTGCGACTCTGACCCTTATTGATATACACAAATATAGAAATTTTGCGTCCATTCAGAGATCCGCCAATCTGGCAACGTTGAACAGAGCTCGTTGGGTTAATGCGGTGAAATGTATATAATGTATATACGGGAGGATCTCGTATTGATATGTATTGTGACGGGGATCTCGCAGCGTTGAAGTTTTACAGGGATCTCGTATTCCTCTTTTCGCAGTATATATATATATCGGATATATATCAGATATATATCGGATATATATCACTGTACAAAATTTTTTGACCAATAAAAAAAAGTGCATTATTCATTGTGCTCCATCTTATTTCCATGGGCATAACCAGTTTTTTACCTCCAGCTTGATTGTAGAGTCCAGAAGGTACATGCTTGTTTCGAAAATACTTTATGACTTTTAAATGTTGGAAGTTGCAGAAGGAATTTCTAAGTCTTTTGCCAATAAATTCAAAATATGAGCTGAACATCCATATTGAAATATACCGATTTGTTTCTCCAATTCCGAACGCATTTTTTGTACATTCCCTGTATTGTCTGTATTTTTAATTCAATAAATACAGTAATTCAATATATCGGATATATATCCAACTATAAATATCATGATATATATCATGATATATATCACTTGATATATATCACTTGATATATATCCTTCGAACCCTGGTTCATGCTTCTACTCTTCTAATAACTTAATATTCTGGAATAACTGAAAAGTTGCTCGATAATTATTATGAACTTATATTAATAATAATAATATTGTCTTGAATACGATGTTCGAAATACAGTGGAACTTCCCTATAACGAAAGCGCTAAAAAATTCGTTATAAAGAAATTTCGTTGTACAGAAATTTTTTTTTCTATAGTCGGCAATGTCGCGGTCGACTTCACTGATAAGTTTAACTTTATAATTCAAACTTAAGCACTTGCTTTTAGACATTTTCGCACAACTTTCACACTATTGTAATGGTTAGATTGAAACCAAACAGCCAGGGGTGTATTTAAAACTGTTTCAGAATAAGGATCTCTCTGCCCGCCGTAATGAATTAGTTTAAGGTCGGGATTTATTACGTACGTCCGGAAAAATTTCGGAAAAACCCAACCCTCAAACCTTTTTACCAATACCCATTCAAAGAGTGATGTTCTTTGAAAATTTCGTTATAGAGAGAATTTTCTTCGTTTTAGAGGGTGGTTTCAACATGGAATTTGGATTCAAGGTGCAATGTCTTGTACGAAATTCGTTGTACAGACGTTCGTTATAGGGAAGTTCCACTGTAATTCACCATGTACCATTCTTAATGTGTCCAGCAGGTAGTTTTCTAATCACAGCTGATTTTTCTTAACCGTTTACCGTTAGGAGGCCGTAATAGGCTCTCGAAGGTGCGAATTCGCAGTCCACCGTTGTACAGCCTTGACAGAGAAAGAATCCACCAGGTATCATCGTGTCCACATTACAATCGTTCACGTCGCAAACCGAAAAATACATTGACCTAGTTGAAACGACCGTATAGAGGTCGCTGGCGGCGATCATGCACGATCGTTGTGATTTCGGCGGTTTTAAGAATGGAATCTACGCTCACGCGTTGCGTCAGAAAATGAGGAATTGATTGCGAGAAATTCGAGAAAAAAAATCGAGATATTTTTCTTGAAAACACTTTTTTTTTGGTTCTGTGAAGTAGCTTGTGCTAGACTGCTTTTCTTTGGCTGTTTGGTTTCAATCTAACCATTACGCTAGTGTGAAAAGTTGTGCGAAAATGTCTGAAAGCAAGTTTGAATGATGAACATAAATTTATCAATGAAGTCGACCGCAACATTGCCGACTAAAGAAACAAATTTTCTGTATAACGAAATTTCTTCACAACGAATTTTTGCGGATTTAGCGCTTTCGTTATAGGGAAGTTCCACTGTATTTGCAAAAATATCTTACCTCAGTTTCTCAATTCCTATTTTCCCCATTCTTCGGAAAGAAATAGCGAAAATGCGAAAATTGCTGAAGATACAGCAAGTTGTTAAGCGCCCCATACACTGTCAGTTTAGCTGAAGATAATCGTAAGGCCGTAGATCGGGATTGCCCACACATTTATCAGTTGATCTGAAGATAATGGACTGCAGTTCGCCCGGACTGAAGGTGTGTGGTCGCCGGGCAGGCGGGGATAGGATGAGAGATTCGCGACAGGCAGCGACCTGTCGGATAGTGATCTCATGTGCCCCCGACCACACACTGTCAGTTAGACTGCAGGCAAACGATCTGTTGTCACCGTTTCCATCAGTTTTGCGTGAGATAATTTTCGTGAGATCATTCACCAGCCGAGATTGGACTGACGAGAAAGATGGACGGGAAACCTCCTTTCATTTCCGCATTTATTGAATTATATCGGGCCTACCCCTGTTTAGGGAAAGTCAAGGACGATGCCTACGCTAATAAAAGATCGCGGGATGAGGCGTACGGTGAGTTGTTGAAGTTCTATAAAAAAACTGTGCCGTCAGCCACCATTGACACAGTTAAAAAAAAATTAATAACTTGAGATGTGCGTTCCGTAAAGAGTTGAAGAAAGTAAAACAGCAAAAGTCGGGCTCATCGGGAGATGACGCATACACCCCGTCACTGTGGTATTTCGACTTGCAACGAAATGTGACAGCTAGTCTCTCTATCTCGCAGCCAACTTTTCACCCAGACCTTTTTTTCTTGGGGTTTCCCAAGAACTGCCAAAGCAAACATAGCGCGACGTTTCCAACGGAGCATGGTGAAAAACTGCAGATCTCCTGCAGTCCTGTTTAATTGACCGACAGTCCGCCTGCAGGTACCGGACTGTAGTGTGTGCTATCTTCAGGCTATCATCTGCAGTTCAGTACGGCCGCCTGCAGGCAGTTGACTGCTAGTGTATGGAACTCGGCGATATTGGTCTTACGATCGCCTGTTGAGGCGACGGCCTGCAGGCAATCGCATAGTGTATGGCCCCCCTTAGACGTCATTTGATTGGTTGGTTGTTACAACGTTGCCGATTCGTCATATGTCTAACTGAGATAAATATGTCGTTATTTTGAAGTTGAGTTCGTTTTAGAACGAGATTATAATTATTTCAGAGTTTTTCATGTTCCATTACAAACATAGGTTTATATTCTGTGGAATAAATAAGTATCATTTAAGCCTAAAAGTAGTAAAAAGTAAACCTAGAGATGCCTTCACCCATTTGTTGACGCAGCCAAATAGAATCTGTTTATGAACGCGAACAACATTCCGTCGTTGCGAACTTGTGCCGTATCTTTATTCCGTATTGGGATCATTGGTCTACGGCTCCCCTACTCAGATACTAACAGCTAACGTCTGTTACAGACAATTCGGTCAGTTTGGCAACATCGTTCTGTTACTCTTTAGTTACTCGATGCGTCGTGTTTACATTTTCATTTCGATTTGACGTTCTAAACTTAATTATTTTACAGATTTGGTGGCAGTTTATTGTTGCTTAAGGGTATTTCGGTAATTATAGGTATGGCAAAATTAGGAAAATGTTGATTTATATTCAGAAATTGTAGAAATGAAAATCTAGGCTATTGTAACTTACAAAATACAACTTATGCAATAATTACAGTCAGATGTCCTGTGCGTTTTTGCTGAAAAAAACAGCATAATTTAAAGAAATCCCAAGTACAGAGTAGAGACTCGATAATCCGGAGAACGATAATCCGCATATTTACTAGACCGGATTGACGTAAAGATTGTATTATGTCCTTATAATCCGGATTGCAAGACTCAATAATCCGAATTTCCGATCGTTGCATACGTGGTTTACGGTTCTAACTTGTCGTAACTCAATTTCTATGACGACGATCGGGCGTTTTTTTGGTATATAATAGTGCACAATGGTATAAGACAAAAAAAGTCAAACAAGAATAATTAATTAGGGAAATGGAATGGAATGTTTCTACCTCCAAACCATACAGCTTTGATACAGCATATGGATCATAATGATATTAAATTAACAAAACTGAAATACCGAAAAGGCCTTTTAGCGCATATTTTTTCGATCCTCGAAGACGGGGATAATGTTAGCAAATGCATTAAGAACATAGATCAATTCGATGCAGTCTGTTTATTCCATAACTCATGGCAATTACTGATATTCAGCTTCTGAAAGATATACAGGAGAAAGCTATTGTTCAGCATTCTTTTTCCCTTACAGTAGAAAACGTAAAATATCTAATTATTCCAAATAATATATTTGTTTTATGATTTCGATAAAAAAGCCTATATTTATTTCAACCGTTTTTTTAAATTGCATCTTTACTAAATTGTAAGACGCGGTATTCCGGATTCCTCATTAATCCGGATCATCCCTTGCATTAATTGATCCGGATTATCGAGTCTCTACTGTATTCTGAACAAAGTCTTCAACCCACCAATCACCTGATCCAGATCAAAGGAGGAAACAATCGAAAATGATCAATAACCTCAAACACAGATAAATTTCAGATCAAAATCTGATTACTAAGTCAAATAATACAAGTCGTATCTCGTATCTTTCGTCCCATCAAAGTACGTGCCAACGATCATACCTATCTCGACTCCTCAAGTACCAAAACCTACCCGAGAGGTCCATATTCTCGAGCGCGAAATCGCTCGTGTGTGAACACGATCGGTAGATGGCGCTCTTCCTCCTTTCTCTCCTCGAGTGTGTACCGGCTTCTGATAGCTTCCTATCTCATTATTAGATAGATGAAGATAATAATTGACTATTTTCCCAGGCCTTATCGAAGTTTTTGTCGACGTAATCGTTGAACAATGAGCAATGAGGATTCAGGAGATTGGGACGAACGTAAAATGGTGTTTTTGTGAACAAGCGCCAAGTTAGCGACCGAATTTTAGAAACGACATGATTTCCGGAGGTTTTAGAAAGAAATGCGGATGATGTTTCAATAAATATTGATAAAACTGAATGTTTTTTTATTGAAAACGCTTTCAACAACTATAGAACTAAAGGGTTTTCCAATAAGAGGTGTTATTTTGAATAGCCCGCTTTTTCGGTAGACGTCACGTTTGAAGCTGTAATTATTTGACCTTTGACAAGTAGAAACTACGCCATTAATAAAAATGGAACGATACACGCTTCAAGAACGCGTTGAAATTATTAAAATTCACTATAAAAATGGTGAAAATTTGGCAGGGACGGTTTGTAAAACTCGAACATTTTTGGGTCGTCGTGAAGCACCTTTTCGGACCGCAATAAAGAAATTGGTGGAAAAATTCGAGCTGTTGGGACAAGTTAGTGATGTGAAGAATAAAACCCGTGCACGTCGCTCAAGAACAGCCGAGAATATTGCTGATGTAACCGAATGTGTTGGAGAAAACCCAGGTTTGTCCATTTCTCGTCGTTATTTGGAATTAGGCATTCCACAAACGTCATTACACCGTATTTTGCATAAAGATTTGAGGCTAATAAAGTTCAGTTACCACAAGAACTGCCACACAAGCAACGAAACCATTGATCTTTTGCGGGAAAAGTTTCCGGACCGTGTTATCTCTCGAAGAGGTGATCATAATTTGCCACCGAGATCTTGTGATTTAACACCTTGCGACTTCTTCCTTTGGGGCCACGTGAAAGAGAAGGTCTACGCCAATAGCCCAGCGTCGATTCAAGACCTCAAAGATAGAATTCGTGAGGCTATCGAGGACATAGGGCAGCCACTTTGCGATGTGGTTATGGAAAATTTCATTAAAAGGATATGGTCCTGTAAGCGTGGTCATGGTGGTCATTTTCCTGATGTTATTTTCCACTTTTAATGGGCATTTTTCTTTGAATATCAAAATAACACCTCTTATTGGAAAACCGTTTAGGTCGCGATAGATTCGGCAGATGAGAGGTAAAGAATTGACTCCCAAACTTGTTATAGTGAAGAAAAATCCTTGTTCTTATATTTATTCAACTCGTAAAAGTTGTAGGAATCATTTCCTTCATCGGCAGACGTTTTTTGCGGTTCTAAACCCCTGCCAGAAGCCCTTAAATTTCGATTAATTGCATTATATTATCGAAACAGTCTGACTACTAAAGAAATATTATTTAATAGTTTCCGTAACAACATGTATAAATTTCAGGGTTCATTTAATATCGTTCGTGGTCTACCTATCCCCTTGATTCCTGAGTGTCCGGGAATCCATATTAAAAAAATTCTGTTGCGTTTTCCCAGTAAAACTTCGGGCATCTGTATCCGCTTAATTCCTTAATCACAGACCAATCGCTGCTCGTCGAAGTGACGTTTTAACGCACCTACCGACGAATGAGGAGGGCACGTAGGCATTTTATTTAGTCCGACTGTCGGGTTTTCCCCGATTCTTCGCCTCGCGACCTTGCAGATGTGACAGTCCGATATAACTGGTAATCAGAATCAGGTGGCCGATGACGTCGTACGTTGGCCTCGTTCGGTGCAGCCGAATCTTCGACTTTTAAAGTAGCTTAAGTCGGCGATTGGGAAGTCGAGACTGTTGCGCTCATGCGCCCTTGCCGTACTCGCTTCTTGCGGAGGTCGCGGTAGGCCGCTGCGGGACGTATGGGGGCTTTTTTGGCAGTTCTTTCTTTTTCGAGAAGTGAATTTACTGCTTTTCCGCGTGAACTAATGACATATTCGCTGGTACTTTCTGAAAATATCTTTTTGAGCTCTTTTTTTGTCCGAATGTCTGTAAATTTTCGAATTTTGAGCCGAAAATTGACTCGAACGATAGGGTTCGGCTCCCTGATGCGATTCCATGGTCACGATCGATTCTCTCCGTCGGGGCGTCCGGCCGTAAGCACGATAACTTTCGAAGCGATTGTCCTAGAGGCTTGAGATTTTCAGAGTGAGTTCGGTTCCCAAATGCCACGGTTAAGTTCGTCAACCGTCCAAATCGTACAGGGTGTTCCATGAAATATGGCCATTCAGAAGTTTTGTTCCTTTAAAGTTTGAGCTTTCGGTTGGCCATATTCCACTGTGTATATTAAAATTTTAAGTTATGTTGTTTATTTTCTTGTCAGATTGATACGCAATGTTGTCAATATTGCATAGAGTTCTCTAATAACTCGCAAGCTCGTCAGACGGCCCGGGTACATTCGGCAACGTTGACTTTATTTTACGTTATGACAGCAAATACTGCCAACTTCAGATAAAAGCCTACTATGCACTTTTCGTGAACGGAATATAGAGGCATATCTAGGTCTAGGTATCGAACTGTTATCCTGAAGGAATATGCGAAATCGACGAAGGCAATTAAAATAAAAAAACATATCCTATTGAAACCGTATCCTGTCGGAACGCGGCCTTTCCACCGCGACCGACGTCACAGAGTTTCGTCTCAATTTTCGAATGACAGTTCGGAACATAGATAGAGATCCGGTTGTCGCGGTTTTACCGGCGGACTCGATGGCCGCCGCAACGACGGGACAAGGCCACAGAGCGCGATACGGGCACGTTCGACGAGAATAGAGATAGAGAAGAGAGACGCGACAGAGCGGCAAGTAGGTCGGAATGCACGCACGGTAACTTCCGGCGGGCCGGGCCAAGGACTCGTGCGTCCCGTAAAGGAGGTAGGTGGTGCAGCGGCGAAATCGACGCGCGAAGGGTGGCCCGGGCACGGATTTAGGAGGCACGTGTTCGAAGGCATGTAGCGATCCTCGGAGATCAATTATGGAACGCGTCCAAGGACGTTTCGAATTGCGGGTCTATGACCCGTAGGTTTTCTGTGGTCGTATAGAGAGGATGTGTAGCTGAAGATGTTTTTTGGTGAACTGCAAATTTTGATGTCGATATTTGAAGAAATAATTCATCAATTTCAAAAAAACATGCGGCAAAAATTCAGGGGGTTGTTCCTTGGACTATTTTAAGCATGTTTTGTCCTTTGATGATTTTTGAAAAACCTCTTTGTTTCGAAGTTACAGGGCGAACAACATTTCTCATATTTTTAAAATTAATAATAGTTTAAATAAAAATGTGTACCGCACTGTGTTTACTAAGTAGGTACAATTTTTTTTAAATTTGTTTAACAACATTCCAATTACCTACTAAAAACGGCTAGTTTTTTGACTTAAAATTGATAAGTTCAGATGGTAAAGGAATACAGATTAAACACGGTTTTCATTTGAATTCGTTTTTTTGGCTAGAGATGGTCATTTTTAACAGTTTTTTTAGGTTAAGTTAAATTTTCATGTAATTTTTCATAATAAAATGTTATTATCTAAAATTTTGTTTCCCCTGTATCTTCGAAACAAAGAGGTTTTTCAAAAACCATCAAAGGACAAAATATTCTTAGAATAGTCCAAGGAACAATCCCCTGAATTTTTGCCGCATGTTCAGGAAACACCCTGTATAATACTCGTAGAGCAGCTTCATTCAAACACTCATCATTTCAAAAGCTTCTGCCCCAATATTTCGAATAATTGAAATTTTGCATGAACATTCAGTATAGTCAGTTCACGAAAATTTGAGCGCATAGTAGGCGTTTGTTTATTTATCTGAAGTTTGCAGTATTTGCTGTCATAACGTGGAATAAAGTCAACGTTGCCGAATGTACCCGGCCTCGTCCGACGAGCTTGCGAGTTATCAGAGAACTCTATGCAATATTGACAACATTGCGTATCAATCTGACAAGAAAATAAATAATATAACCTAAAATTTTAATATAGGTACACAGTGGAATATGCCAAATTTCCATGGCCAACCGACGGCTGAAACTTTCGTGAATCATAGATCAAATATCATGCTGTTCAATGAAAAGCTTTAAGTTTATGAAGGAAAAAAAGAAGAATTTTCGCGTTTTCAGTGGTCCACTGAGTGGCATCGCCGCCTAAACTATGAATCTGGCGCAACAGGCAACCTAACCTCAATCGAGACCACAGAATCGCGAGCTTATTTTTCCGTGCCGGCCGAAAGGATGTGTTCCAGAAACGAGATACGCCTTCCGTCACGTTATCAAAACAGATTTCTTCGCGTATACAAACGCTCCAATTTGATTCGGAGCGGCAGTTAGCATATATTATTATGACGGAAATAATTAGGACGATAACGTATGTAATTTTATCGGCGCACCTTATCGCACAGAGAACGTTGAACCTGATGACACATCAATAGTCGTAACGTCTTCATATTTACTATTTTCTCGTTGAGAAGGATATTCTATTCAATTTTTGTATTACGAAAAATATTCAAAAAAACAATTTCTGCTTCAAATTCACAGGTTTTCTGTTCGAATAACAAGTTTTATTGTATGTAGGCCACGAATCTTCGAACTGATAAATGAAATTATCCCCAAATTTGTTGCATAGCGGAACGAACCCCTTTCTCGTTAACTATCACTATGTAAACCGAGTCATGACTCGTCCGAATAAAGTACTTTGCGCCATTGTGGTAAAAGCCAGTATTCTTGATGTTTTGCCTATTGCATAGAAGTAACTCTATGTCCAGGTGATAACTGAGCTACACTTAAAGGTCTTCCCTTAAATTTGAAAAATCTATACTAATATTATAAAGAGGAAAAATTTATATGTTTGTGGGTTTGATACGAGTTAACTCATAAGCTACTAGACCGATTTCAAGAATTCTTTCACCCTTAGAATGCTACACTATCCCTGAGTAACATAGGCTATACTTTTCACCCGAGAAAATTAAGGTAACCTACTATAATTTCAATGATAATAAATATGAGTACCAAAATCAGCCATGATCAGCTATTTTCAGGTGCGCTGCAAAAACCGTAAGACGTACATTGAAACAATGTATGACGGAAATGTACCTCTTCAATAGTTCTACAAAAGAGTCCGTGATAGCATATATCTATGTTTCAAGGTTTACTCGGTATTACCTTTTAAAGGTATCCGAATGTTTCTCAAAATTATGCATTATTTGGGAGTATTCAATTTAGAACGAAATTGCCTTTTACATCATTCAATAATGATGAATACATCAAAAGATATGGCAGGTTGAAGATGAAATCGCACCAAAATGCGTCTCCGAAGAAGGCACTAGGCGGGTAGGAGAAGGTACCGAAGTGTGAGGGATGTATGAATGTATTTTGGATAGCCTGATGCCCGTATGTTTATGATCACAAATCAGATCAACAGATGGCGCTGTAGTCGTTATTCAGGTTATTCATCTATTCAAACGGCTGGATTGAATTGAATGAATTTTTTTGTATACAGAACAACGTTTGTTGGGTCTGCTAGTGTGAAATAAGGGTATTTCTTCCCTTACAGATGTTACTTGGGGTTGACCAAGCCCTGATCTCCGGGCAACGCTGTCGGTTCCAGGAAAATGGACATTATGCGTTTTACCGAAATCCTTGGAGTATTCTAAAGTTTTCTTATGCCCAGAAAAAACTGATGACAATATCCAAATATATGTAACATTTAAACGAATTCTCGACCTTCCATTGTCGCGTTTTCTTACCTCCACTCTTTCAATAACGTAGTAGATGTCGAGGAAATACCGGATATATTCATTCTGAATGGTTGTAATTGCGAAAGGCAACGCGCGTTCAACGGTAGATAAGTTTGTGAAACGTAAATTGAGTCACCGTTTCGCAACGTTAACTTTGCTAGTTTCTCCTGTCTGGAAGCTTATTGTTACATATTCAGATCTTATATTCTTCTGATTGACGATAGCACGAATCGGTAGCTATAACTGCCTTTCAAAGCAACGACTCAATAAATTGGGGTTATATTTATTATGAGATAGTGGGCGATTCGTACAGTGACTGCCTTTTTACACTACGACCAATGGGATCTAGGTATTGGTGAGGCGGTATCCAAACTGTCTTGTTCTTCGTCTTTGTTAAGAGGGATTTTCACAGATCCAAATGATTCTTGATTTATAGGAAATAGGAATATCTGTATTCAAATTCCTGGAAATACAGTGGAACTTCCCTATAACGAAAACGCTAAATCCGCAAAAAAATCGTTATAAAGAAATTTCGTTATACTTACCGAAAATTTGTTTCTATAGTCGGCAATGTCGCGGTCGACTTCACTGATAAATTTAAGTTTATTATTCAAACAAAAGTACTTCTTTCTAGAAAATTTCGCACAACTTTCACACTAGCGTAATGGTTAAATTGAAACTAAATGGCCAGGGGTGTATTTAAAATTGTTTCAGAACGATCTCTCTGCCAGCCCTAATGATTTATGTAAGGGTTGGATTTATTACGTACGTCCGGAAAAATTTCGGAAAAAACCCACCCTTATACCTTCTTACCATTACCTATTCAAATAGTTATGTTTTTTGAATATTTCGTTATAGAGAGAATTCACTTCGTTTTAGAGGGTGTTTTTAACATGGAATTTGGATTCAAGGTGCAATGTTTTGTACGAAATTTGTTATAAGAGAAATTGGTATTTCACAATTTAGAAAAAATTCTTTGTTATTTTATTCATAAAATTATCTAGAATGGTCTTGAAAAAATTAAACTCAGCTATAAAATAGTCGCTTAGATTGGATGCTCACAATGTTCTATTTCAATATTTTCAAGTTTTAATTCTTTGTTTTTTTTTCAGGTAAGTTCTCTACGACACAAAATTGGAATGGTGTGAGTGTGACCCGTAAGTTATTCTTTGTACAACTGTCAAAAAACTTGACTTTTCGCATCACTATGGATGCGTAAATGATTACTTTGATTTACACTTTTTGGGCGTTAAAAAAAGAATTTACTTTTTTTCACCGTTAAAAAAATGTTTTCACAAAAAATGTTGTTTGTATTTCGTGCGTGGAAAATTCGTGTTTTCATGGTGTCTGTTTCTAAATTAATGGTTGATCTTGGAATTTATTTGTGACGTAACATAACATAGCAATCGTATGAGGCGAGGAAAGTACATTCCTTTGGAAGTGTCACAGTAGAGAAAGAGATATAATTGCGATTTCCTGCTATTTCATTTACCTGCGAAGACGTTTCCAAATTTAATTGTTCATTTGCACATTCTGCTCGTCTTTTTAGACGAGCAATTTTCGTTTGGATTTTCTGTTAATAAATAACATTATTCGTCTACCACAATATCGAAGTCCCTTAAAATATATCATTCGGACGTCAATGGTTTATCTCCTTATTTACTTTCATATACCGTGGTTATTATTTTAATTCACCTCATAATCACCTCATAAAATAACGATCTGATTAAATACGCTCAAACATAAATTGATCGATTTTATGCGACACATTGCAATAAGTAAGTTTAATTATTCATAAAAACAATATGGAATGATCATTGAGAACTGAATGAAATTCAAAGCGAAGCAAAGTTTATTTAGCGCCGTTTTCTGTAGTTTATGATACACCAAATAATAAACAAATAATTCGTTATATGAGGCAATTTGAAAGTGAGTTCACGTCGTTAAATAACCCTAGAGTATAATATAATCGTGTCAAAAATGTGAGAAATACTGTGTCGAAGCTGTGAGAGAAAGCGTTAAGATAATCCACATTAGTTTGATATACGCGGTTCGAACCTGACATGAATATTACTAAACTAATTAGTTATTATGTAATGTGGGATATTCGTTCCAGAAAATTGTATTTTGGTTCAGATAATTCCGACCAAAAAATGCTTATGTCCTTCCATCTGAACATTCTTCTTTCTTCTCTACTTTTAGTATAATTTGTCTCTAAAGTTTTCTCACTCGAATATTTCGAAGGATATGGTAGAGGTTTGAAAAACAACCAATCAGGGACTCGAAAAGTCTCAATGAGGAAACTGGAAAGTCCGAAAATGAAAAAACTTCTCAAGTTTATGATGAGGCATTTCCCAGTTTCTGATTCGTACTGTCAAAGTCAATGATTAGGACTGCACAAGTCCCTGATCGGGACTTTCCAAGTTCCTGATTAGGATTTTATAAGTCCCAGATCAAGACATCTCAGTTTCATGTTTAGAACTTGAAGTCCTAATCAGATACTTGAAAAGTCCGATTCGGAGACTTGGAAATTCCAAATCAGGAAAGTTCATGGGAAGAAAAGACTCTAAAAGTCCCAATTTGTGACTTGGAAAGTTCCAAGTCGTACTTATAATTTCATAGTTTCTGGAACCAAGATGTTTAGTAATAACCATTATAAAACGATTAAAATACGATATTCATACATTGTTTCATTAGGATCTGGCCTTTTTCTTCTGAAATGAGGACTTTTTTGGAAGCACTTCTCTCTCGTAAGGGACTTGACAATTGTCATTGAATTCGATGTCATAAATAATGAAATTTTCAGAAATGTCAGAAATTTACCAATTTCTTCTTACCACGTTCTTCTCGATATCTTGAAATTTTTCCTGAATTTTCTTTGCTACAAACCTCGCGGAGCCCGGGACCTTTCCAACGAATGCAAAACTGTTGAAATCGGTTCGTGCGTTCTGCAGTTATAGCGTCAGGGAGGAAAACCCGACTTATTTTTATATAGTAGAATATGTCTTTATCCGCGACCGTTGTGAAATCCGTCCATTGTACGTCTCTGTGCTCGGCCTTAATGATACCCATTAATCACAAGGGAATAATGAGATATTTATCACTGCTGTCAGATGCTTCATAGATTTAGCTTGGATATAATATTCTTTAAATTGGTTTTTCTTCAGTATTCAAAAGTACTCCAACCAACAAATATGGGCATACCTTGTCAATCGAGGGCCAAATCTACTTTCATTATATGAATTCAAGCATATGTTATTACAAAATATACAATGACCAGTTCTCCAAAAATTTCTCATGTGTCAACTTGACTTCTTCCACGCTAGTCATAGAAGGGTCTTATCGTGGTCGCCAAATGTTAAAATCATCAAGAAATATATTCAGTAGTCGTGAATAAAGTATAGTATGCTACTCGCGTATAATGGCTGTTAGTCACTCGGTGATTTGGGCCACAAAAAATTCGTGATTTAGGGTTAGAATCACTAGAACACCTCCCTTATTCACCAGATTCAGCTCTATCCGACTATTATCTCTTTCTTCATTTGAAAAAAGTTTAAAAGTTCGTAAATTTTCTTCCAACGAGGAGGTATTAAAAGCTGTGGATGTATCCAATTGAGACGAGAATAAATATGTAATAAAATATTTTGACATTGAAATTTTTTGTTCTATAGTAGGCTAAGAATTTTTCAAAATAATCCTCGTATTTCTCGTAGCTTAAGATAATTTACAGAAATCTATAAGCTGTCAGCATTTATCCGATTTTTAAGAAGTTAAGAATCTATTGAAATTACTGAATCGCAGGTGGCGCCTCTAACGGTAAAAATTCGCACCTCGTCCATTCGAGATACGCCCAAATACCATTCTTCAGAATCCAAGCCGCGGTGACTCAGGAAGCGGATATCTGTCTACCGGAACTTACAATCGACCTCAAACCATTAAGCCTATTTAAGGTCAATCTGCGATGTCTGGATTTCGAACGTAAGCCGTTGCACTTTAGTGACTGCAGCCTTCGGTATGCCGGCTTGTGACCTTAATCAGACGAAAAATTCGTGAAAAGGAGTAATTTGGAGTCGGGACCCTTTTCTTTTTTTTCTTCTCGATCTCGCTTGTAGAACCTGTCTGATGGCCGCCTCGATCGTGCGATTTAACGCCTCTGGACAATTTTCTTTGTGGGGTTAGGTTGAGTTATTAGTTTATCAAACAGGCCAATGTAAAGGGTTTTCCAATAAAAGGTGTTATTTTGATATTCGAAGAAAAATACCTTTTTTCAATATAAATAATTGGATGTTTATTTCATTATAAAGAAGAAGTTATGCCGTTGATAGTGGAAAAAACATCAAGCAAATGACCACCACGACAACGCTTACAGGACCATATCCTTTTAATGAAATTTTCCATAACCAAATCGCAAATTGGCTGCCCTGTGTCCTCGATAGCCTCACTAATTTCATATTTGAGGTCTTGAATCGACGCTGGGCTATTGGCGTAGACCTTCTATTTCACGTGGCTTCCAAAGAAGAAGTCGCAAGGTGTTAAATCACAAGATCTCGGTGGCTAATTGTGATCACCTCTTCGAGAGATAACACGGTCCGGAAAAGATTCCCGCAAAAGATCAAAGTTTTCGTTGCTTGTGTGGCACGAAGCACCTTCTTATTGAAAGTAAACGTTGTCCAGATCAATACTATCCAATTTCGGCCATAAAAAATCAGTAATCATCTCTGGATAGCGCAATCTATTCACTGTAACTAGGTTTTCTTCAACACTTTCGGCTACAGTAGCAATATTCTCGGCTGTTCTTGAGCTAACACTTTGGTTTGGATCGAAAAGACGTTGGGGCAGCCCGTCCTCCTTGCTCTTTCAGAACTTTCAAGCCAAAACTATCCAGTTTCTTGAAGATGTCAACCTTCAGGACGAAATCTGCAGCGACAAGCGCGCGTTTCTCGGCGTTCTCACCGTTCTTGGGAAAGTAAAATCTTCAAACTTCTGCACGTTCGTTATCTAGACCCGAAGCGGTTATCTAACACTCGAAGTTGCCCAAGAAGAGATCGGATAATAATATGTAACATTCGAAACGGGTTTTTCGATCCACCCACGCGTGCGCAGGTCTAAAGATAAGCCATCTTTGCGGCCGAAATTGAAAGTGCAGAGCTGACGTCCTACTTATTGTCTTCGAAAGGAACAAAAGGCACAATGACAGTCGATTGAGAGAGCGCAAATTGTTGATATTTCGTCGAAAACGTGACGATGGAGGTTTCAGTGATGTAATATGTGTTTATTTCAAGTCGTTTCTACCTGTGAAAGTATCTTCCAACTG
The DNA here is from genome assembly GCA_013421045.1 of Propylea japonica. NCBI lineage: Eukaryota > Metazoa > Arthropoda > Insecta > Coleoptera > Coccinellidae > Propylea > Propylea japonica. The sequence continues at coordinate 2,374,601 of CM024242.1, read as the reverse complement.
AAGAGTTTTCCAATAAGGATTTGACAACTTTTTTTTCGAATAAAACGCGAACTATTTGAGATATTTCGAAAACTTCATTACGGACTTGAAGTACAATCGAAACATTTATTAATGGAACTTGACTTCATTCATATGGCCGAGATGATCACAATTGGCCACCGAGATCTTGTGATTTGACACCTTGCGACTTCTTCCTTTGTGACCACGTGAAAGAGAATGTCTACGCCAATAACCCAGCGTCGATTCAAGACCTCAAAGACGGAATTCGTGAGGCTATCGAGGACATAGGGCAGCCACTTCGCGATTTGGTTATGGAAAATTTCATTAAAAGGATATGGTCCTGTAAGCGTGATCGTGGTGGTCATTTGCCTGATGTTATTTTCCACTTTTAACAGCATAGCTTCTTCTTTATATTGAAATAAACATCCGATCATTTTATATTGAAAAAAGACATTTTTCTCTGAATATCAAAATAACACCTCTTATTGAAAAACCCTTTACAAAAAGAATAATCGCTTTGATTTTGTGATTCTTCATCATTTCTTAAACGATTTTATCTGGAAATAACTTGTCTACAAACGATCAATTTTAGCTTTATATCGGTAATTCCAGAATGTCTAACAAGCAAAACTAACAAGTACTAAATCTTTCTTGAGATCGCGGAACAAATGAATGACTAACGCTCTTGACCCAGTAGGTCAGTGTGTGTGTCGAATAGTGTGATTGTGAAAGTTCCTTCGCCTATAATAATCCTTTTTTTAGCACGATGTTTTTCTTAATTCACATTCTTAGCGTAGTGCCAGGTACTCTCAAAATCGATAAAAGCAGCTTATGTTCTCGACTCGCCTGAAGATATTTTTCGAGTAGACGAAACGTTTCGATCGAATTCAAAAATTACAGAGGTTTAGGCGAAAGTATGACACGCTCAAAAATTTCGGTAAATTCGAAACTTCAGAAACTTTTCGACGTATAGTTTTTGGATTGGCTACCATGATTCAAAACGTCAAATCTGACAGATATGACAAACGGAACTGCAAACCTAAACTCCGTTCACGAAAGGTTGAGCACATAGTAGGCGTTTCTTTATTTATCTGAAGTTGGCAGTATTTGCTGTCATAACGTAAAATAAATTCAATGTTGCCTAATGTACCCGGCCTCGTCCGACGAGCTTGCGAGTTATCAGACAACTCTATGCAATATTGACAACATTGCGTATCAATCTGACAAGAAAATAAACATCATAACCTAAAATTTCAATATACACAGTGGAATATGTCAAATTATCATGGCCAACCGACGGCTCAACCTTTCGTGAACGGACTATATTCAATGTAAACGTCACAAAAATTGATGTTATATTCTTTTGTAATTTGATACTGTGAATTGTTGAAGAATAGATAGATGATTACACTATATAAATCGCTAAAATGAAGGTTTCTCGCACGATTCAGACACTATAAAATCGAATAATGTCAGAAATGGGTACTTAAGGTTTCCAGAATCGTCATTCAGAAAGATTTACTGCACACTTGGGATTGTCCAGTCATCAAAATTATCGTTTGGTTCGATCGAAGCGAAAATTCTCGTTATCGTCGAAATATTTCATTCCAATCGTGCATCGTTCGAAGTTTGTTTACGTTACGATCGGAAAATATTCGAGTGTTTCTCGGGAAAATTAGCCAGGGGATTTCCCCGTACCCAGAAACGATTTGGGAGTTTTTTTTTTATCTTTTACAGGAATCGGAGAGGCAGGTAATTCCCAGACCTCTGAAGGTTGTTTATTCTACAGACTTCTATTGTACTCGCGATTTATTGGATAGGAGCGACCGTGTGGAATTTTTGCCAGTTTATTTGATATCAATTGGTTTTACTGGAATTGGACAGTTGACCTATCCGGTCAAAAATTTTATTCGCGACTATTGTAAAATCCCTCCATCGTACGTCTCTGTGCTCGGCCTTAATAATACCCATTAATCACAAGGGAATAACGAGATTATAATTCACTGATGTCAGATGCTTCATAGATTTAGCTTTGATATAATATTCTTTAAATTTGTGTTTCTTCAGTATTCAAAAGTACTCCAACTAACAAATATGGGCATACCTTGTCAATCGAGGTCCATATCTACTTCCATTAAATTAAAATTGACACTCTCATGTGCCATGAAAAACACTCATTTTACGCACTTCATACAAAAATTACTATTCTTTTTTTTGGGTCCCCAAGAGTCATTACTTAAAATAGCGTTTTCTGCAAATTTTCCTGCATAGTTTGCCTATTTTCTTGCATATTTCGAGCTTTTTTCATGCATATTTGCGTGCATATAACAACGTTTTATATTGCATATAATCCGATCTCTAATGATAATGAACCAAATGTTGGACTCAGTTTTGAACCGATGTTTATACTTCAGAATAGAAAAACCTTCTCATTCAATGTAAATCGGTTTTAAACAAACTTCCTTTTAATGTCCGGTCGTTTACCGCACTGCAAATCCTAAATATCAACCTGGTTCCAAAATTTGCACTACAATACCAGAGTGAAGGAAACGCCATTGAAAAAATCCTCCAAGCCGATTTAAAAATCAACAAAACGTCGCGTAGATCCACAACAAACAAACTGTCCATTAAATTCTTGATTACCAGATTAGAAGTTTAACGTGCATTTAACATAAACATGGTCCACCTACAAATCCAACTAATACATGTCATTTTGCTGCACAACCTATGTTTGCTCTTCTCAAATTTGTAAATAGACCCGACCTTGAACTTCTGCCGAGGACGCGGAGATAGCGACCGCTGTTGTTTACCGATTTGATACCTATAGTTTTTTTTTCGCCTCGGCTAGATGAACCGATAATTCCCTTCGAAAAATTGGTTGCGAAATAGAAACGGAGTAAACATTGCTTTGAAGTATTATTGATGGTTCTAAATTGCGAACGAATTTTGTTATGAAGTGTTAATATTTCATCGAAATATACTTACATAGATTAATAATCTACATCAAAGATTAGCCAAGAAATGTTTCCGATAGTCGGTTTATGATTTCGAATTTAATTAATTAGAATGATTGTTCTGTTTATATTTGTTTTTATAAGATGACTTTTGGCCGAAATATTGATCTTTGTTATCTTTTAGTTGAAGTAAAATTTTTTTTCGGACGAAATTTTGGTACTCTTATTACATTTTTGTTCTACTCAAACTTGAGACTTGAGATTTTCAGGGTTCGCTTCCTAAATGCCGCGGTTACTTTCGTTAAACAGCCAAATCGTACAGAGTGTTCCAGAAAATATGGCCATTTCAAATTTTTGTTCCTCAATATCTCAGATTAAATGAAACCATTCGAAATGAAATTTTTCGGCCAAATGTAAGATGCTCATATAAAGCCTCATGCAAAATTTTGTGGCCATAGTGTTACAGAACCATAGAAAATTCAATTGGAGTATTGTAAAGAAGAATCTTTATATTTCCATAACAAGATATCCGATTCGAGTGAAATTTATTTTGTGAGAAAAGATTGAAATACTGAATGTTCATGCAAAATTTCAAGAGGATCGCATCATCTTTATCATAGAATTTAATTTTTTTCATTCGAACAATTGAAGAACGCAAAGCAACGTTGTTCTGTATCCGAGAAAACCTTATGCAATATATCGCAAGTTTAGAAATCCGCCCAACAAAGGATAATACGTTCGACAGTCAATTGTTACGACGGTCATGGCAGTGACATATAAGAGAATAGATTTTTTTTCGTTTGTCTGTATGACGCAACGCGAGCTTCGGAGAGAGGCAATCGTTACGAAATTGACGTGGTGCATGAGTATCAGGTGAGTGCAGGACCTTTCTAAACGAATTTCTCGTCGTAAAACGGGGAAATAATTGATAAATTTGAGCTTTTGCGTGCTTATTCTTATGGGAAAAATGGTAATTGACATTTGAATATGTATACCGAAAACTTTTAACCTTATTCTATTCATTCGAAACAACACAACAAGAATTTTTCAGTTTGGGTTCCCGGTCACTCAGGAATCAAAGGAAACGAGAGGCACGCACTAGACAAAAAAATTTTTTTTTCTAATATGTCGACCCGGGTCATTTTATTTACTATTTCGAGGGCGTAAAAAACGAATATGCAATTAGTTTTTCCAAAGGATAATTATTTTTCCAAATAATTGACTTTTTGTGAAAAAATCGGAAAAAATAGGTGTATTTTGTAGTACTGTCCAATTTTTTCGATTTTTCAAGCACCATAACTCGAAAAATAAATGAGATACGGAAAATCTGTCTGGATGGAATTAATCTACACCCCCGAATTAGTAAAGGGTGAAATTTTGGTGGCGATCGGGGTGAATTCGATTTTTGGCAAAATTTCCATAAGTACCATAGTATGGAAATTTTGGCCAAAAATTTTTCAATTGTTATCGCCGCCAAAATTTCACTATTTACTAATTCGAGGGCGTAGATTAAGAATATCCAGACAGATTTTCTGTAACGCTTTTATTTTTTCAGTTATGTTCAATGAAAAATCGGAAAAATTGGACCTTCGCGAAAAAAATCAGAAAATCTAAACTGTTCACGCCAGGTGAAAAAAATTTAGATATTCTGATTCGCAAAAGATCAACCTACAATAAAAAAAATCAGCATCCATCCAGGGTCATTTTTCTGGCTTCTACAGCACTACAAAGTTGACCAATTTTTCCCGATTTCTCCACAAAAAGTGGATTATTTGGAAAAATTATTATTCTATGGAAAAACTAATTGCATATTCGTTATCTACTACCTCGAATCAGTCAATAAAATGACCCGGGAAGATCAAGCTGAAAAAATAAAAATTGTGAATTCTCACTGCCTTCCATACTGCCGCAAAAATATTTCAGGAATTATTTCAGTCAGCGCGAGCGACAGTCGAAGTGACCGAGTGTAACTGAGGCTTAAGACTTCAAGATTGATGGAAATACGAGCCAGATAGAGCAATCGTTCGTATATGCCTCTCAAGCATCTTGTGTTTGTTATCCGCAAGACCCGCAGCCGGATAATTTCCGTTTTACGTTAATCATCCTCGTATTGGCAGAAATATTACGGTTGATGGCTTTTTAACGACGTGACAGATTATGTTATTTATGTAATGACGAGCGTATGAGGAAATAAAATGCGTCACTTATAGGAAAAACATCGCTCGCGTCCGAATAATGGCGATCGACGCTGTGAATTCCGATGAAAAATACTTTCTCTCATCGTTTTTTCAAGTTGGAAATAGCGAACGGTAGAGTCCGGTGTAATAACGCTTTTGTATCGTGTGTATTTTATTTATTTTTTGTTCATGAGAGGAATGGATTGCTTGGATGTTCTTGGAACCATTTTTTATGTAATTATTCTTTTTTGACGCTTGTTCTACTTAAACAATGCTATATCGTTTTGCCTAAATGTCTGTATATTCGAATTTCGTGCCAAAATTGGCCTCAAACGATAAAGTTCGACTCACTGATGACGAATCCTTGGTCCTTCTGTCCGTGGGGCCGTCCGGCCGTTGGCACGATAACTTTCGAAGGGTTTGTCCTAGAGACTTGAGATTTTCAGGGTGAGTTCGGTTCCCAAACTCCGCGGTTAAGTTTGTACGAATCGTACAGGGTTTCCATAAAATATGGCAATTTAAAATGTTTGTTCCTCAATATCTCGGACAAAACGAAACCAATCGAAATGAAATTTCGCGGCCACATGCAAGATGCTCATAATAAGCCTCATGCGAAATTTTGTGGTCATAGTGTACACAGAACCATAAAAAATTCAATCGGAATATTGAAAAGAAAAATACAGTGGAACTTCTCTATAACGAAAGCGCTAAATCTACAAAAAAATTCGTTATAAAGAAATTTTATACAGAAATTTTGTTTCTATAGTCGGCAATGTCGCGGTTGACTTCACTGATTAATTTAAGTTTATCATTCAAACTTAAGCACTTCCTTTTAGACATTTTCGCACAACTTTCACACTAGCGTAATGGTTAGATTGAAACCAAACAGCCAGGGGTGTATTTCAAACTGTTTCAGAAGGATCTCTCTGCCCCCATAATGATTTAGTTTGAAGTCGGGATTTATTATTTTCGTTTTAGAGGGTGTTTTTAACATGGAATTTGGATTCAAGGTGCAATGTCTTGTACGAAATTCGTTTTACAGACGTTCGTTATAGGGAAGTTCCATTGTAATTATATTTCCACAAGAAAATATCTCTTTTGTATCGAATGTATTTTTATTTTATGAATTTTTTTTATCATGAGAGAAATGGATGATATCCTATTTTTTATGTATTTAATAGTTTTTTAATTGGAGTTTCTCTTGTTTTCAGAACAAATATAATATACAACAAACTCCAACGATACAGTTCCTAGGAAATGAAGGGGTAAGTTGAATTTGTTCATTCTTTATTCGATTTCTCACGAAGAATTTCCCATTCCACAATTACACAGACATTCAGACGAAGCTTCAGATATGATCCAAACACACAAAAACCCAAAAATCCCGTTCGCAACACGTCAAAATAACGTCATACGAAAACATAACCCGATAACCCGGAATTAAAAAAAACATAAAAACCGCCTGAAACAATCGAAACCAAACGTCACATTCCAATTCATAACGTCCCGATGCGGGGGGGGTGATCGTTAAAATATCCAATTCGATATCCATTAACGACAACGACCCGAATTCCCAGTGGCGTGTACGATTCAATAATAACTCGTCCCACACGACCGCCCCCCTCTGTAGAGGGGGCGAATGTCGCCGGCGGTCCTCTGCGCGAATTGGATATCGATTTTACTTGTGCCCGAGAGTCGGGAACTAGCGGAAAAGCTGATGGAAATTCGTAGGGCGAACTAGCTGAATAAACTGAGGAAATTCCCCAGTTTTCGGATTTCCGGAAAGGATGGTCGTAGAATTTTTCGCAAATGTTCCATTGGCGATTTATCAATGACGAGTTGTGTTGTTTACGATGGGACGTTTGAGATATTTCGAATATACAAGTATTATTTTTTAATTCTTCGTTCAATTTGTGAAAAAAATGTATTCTGTCTTTTTGATCTGTTGTGTGTTGACTTTAACACATTAGGTAATAGCGGCGCTACGTTAAGATGTTTTATTTTTCTACATGAAAATGGTGCTTCACACGAAAAAAGGCAGGAGATATTTTTTGTCACAAATTTAGCGAAAAATTCAACATTAATTGTTAGTTTAAAATACCTCGGTGGCGTACCACATTTTTAGTCATTTTTCAAGTGAAACTTCATGAAATCGTTTGAAAAATCACCCCTTTAAATCTTTCGCTTCCATTCAGACACTCCCTATACAAGGTGTCCCGGAAAATGTGGGAAATCTCTCGGATTCAGATAGATCATAAAAATTAAGATGACAGTTTCCATAATTTTTTTTCTCAGCGGCCCTCCCTACGAAGATACGACCTCCTAAATGACGCCACTGGAAATCCATTTTAGTGGAATAAGTTTCAAACTACTCGATATAATTTGATGAAAATTTGATATGATAAAAGTATTAAGGACCTCTTAAATCACAGCACTCCAATTTCAATTAGCTTGTTCAGTTTACCAGCGGCGGACTGGGTTGTACATTTTAATGCTTACATTTTTAACACCCTGTATGATAAGGTGCTAAAAAAAACCAATTTAGAAACTTTAAACATTAAGCTAAAGAAAAGGTACTCTTGTTCAGTGTCGATAAAATAAAATAATGAAAGAAGTAAGTAATTGAAATTAATTCCACTAAAATGAATTTCCAGTGGCGTCATCTAGGAGGTCATATCTTCGTAGGGAGGGCCGCTAGGAAAAAAAATATGGGAACTTATCATCTTTCATTTTTTATGTTCTATCTGAATCCGAGAGATTTCCCACGTTTCTGGGACACTCTGTATAATGTAAAACCGAAAAGCTTCAGAGTAAACTCGATTCCTCCCGAGTCTCGGCCCATAACCCATCCACTGACAGTCCCACACCCTCTATCGGTCGCCATTTGAGGTGCCATATCGTAATTACGAGCCAATAATCTCGAACAAGTGGTATCGGCAATAAAAA
>CM024242.1:2302657-2366424 GCA_013421045.1 Propylea japonica | reverse complement strand
TACTTTTTTTCCCGGCTACATAGAGAATCATTTTTTTGACAGGGAAAAAGGAATTTCGTAAAAAGTCATACTTTGTGACCTGTCAAGAGACATAAAATGTCACATTTTTTTCCCGTCACAGAAAATTAGCTATTTTATCATCGATTATAGTATATTATTCGATGAACGGTATGCAAGCCAAACACACGCAGATGAATTTTGCATTTTATGTAATTCATCAAGTGTGTTTTGAGCATTACCGCGAATTGAATACTATACTTTATCCACGACTTTCTTCAGTAAAATCGAATTAATATCTGCATTTAAAAAATTTTGAACAGTTGTCAAAAGCATTGACAACATTTTCGTCCAACCGTCAAACCTCTGTACTCTGTAGTCGGAATCAAATCAGAGTTTCTAACTAATCAAATCAAGTACTTTCGCAACTTCAAAAATTTACGTTTTCCAAAAATGAATCTGGAATGAATCGCTAGAACGTTATTTTGATGGCTGAAATAGATTTCCGGATCGATCCTCCTACTTTTTAATTCATTTTTTTTGTGAACAATTACATATTTTTATTAGCGGGACTTATGGCGGGTGTTATTATAACACTCGCTTTTCGGTTCATAGACATGTCTATGGTTGTGTTCTAGCTATAGCCCGTTCACGAAAGGTTGAGCACATAGTAGGCGTTTCTTTATTTACCTGAAGTTGGCAGTATTTACTATCATAAAGTAAAATGAAGTCAACTTGCCGAATGTACTCGGCCTCGTCCGACGATCTTGCGAGTTATCAGAGAACTCTATGCAATATTGAACCATTGCGTATCCATCTGACAAGTAAATAAAGAAATAAAACTAAAATTTTAATATACACGAGTGGAATATGCCAAACTTCCATGGCCAACCGACGGCTCAACCTTTCGTGAACGGAGTATACTATTACCCATAGAAATTAGTTATAGGATTGGATAAATTAAATTTGTGTGCAGATGGGGAAGCTTGAGTAGATTGCACTATTCCAAACGTGCTATTCATTCTACAGTGTATTATCATCAGTAATCTATGTACTGTCATTAGCACCTAGCGACAAAATCTAAATGTCGCATACTTATCGAATCACCCCCTCTGACATTTGTATGAAGATACATAAATATTAAAATGACCTACTTATTTGTAAACCGTCGCTATCATTATCTGTGTACTAAAATAGCTCTTCAAAAAACATCTATAACTTTCATCATTATAGAACGTTTAACTGAACGACAACTATTAAAATTCTCGTAATTTACATTTTCCATCTCATTCGTACACGCGACGTGTTCCACCACCAATCAATGGGTGAAACCCATTGATTATTCTTAATTACGATCATATTACATTTCGATAATTGGTTGTTTACGAACGAGTAGCCGCGTTGCTACTGATTAATATTCGACATTTAATTCGGAGTATGTTTTATTATACATTGCAGGTGAATTGCTCTGGATCTAGACAAATGGCGACAATTACGTCATGAGTAGAAATAGACATTAGTGCGGCTCGAGTATTCGAGAAAATGATGCCGAATTGATCTGTTATAGTCTTAGATAATTGCTCAGTTGCAGGAACGTCCATTAAAATTTAAAGGTCCATTTAACCCTTAATCCTCCATTAGTTCCTTGTAATAATGGAGGATTAAGAGTTTAATGGACCTTTAAATTTAATGGACGTCCTGCACTGACACTATATATCCCTGAAAAGATGAGTAACCAGCGCGTATTTGTTTGTAACCATCATCTTCTCCCCTCCATAACGAAGTAGGGGAAGGTAATTTTTCGCTGTTTGCATCCTATTGGCGGATTTTAATAATTAATAATTCGATAGCAACACGAGAAATGGTCATTTCGTACGACACGCATCATTTACTGATTCATCTGATTGTGGTTTTCGCTGTTTTTTGGATTTTTTAGGCAATTTCAAGTGTTGAAGTAATACTAAGTGCTATAATGACCAATAAATGCTAGTTTGTGGGTATAGGAGCAGAGCTGGAGAAGGTTTATCCTTTCATAGGTATGTAAACAAATAACCACGACTATAATTCCATAGGCGGCACATAGAAAATTCATTGCTGATTTCAATTTGTCAATATTTTTTAGATTTCCTGAAAATATTCAGAGGATAAAAATATTATTAATAATATAGCAACTCGTTTTATTCGTAATGCGTAAGTTGACTTAACATATATCTTTGCTTGATATAAATCGAAGAGTTTCATTAAAGGGTTCGAAACTTTCGTAAATTAAAAAGTGACGCCGCCACTGATAACTGTTTTGGGTTTGGAAGAATAACCCCCCCACCACCCCATTTTGTTCGTGTTTATCTGGGCACCTTCCCCTACTGATTTTAGTTAGGGCCGTTACTCATCTTTTCAGGGATATATAATCTAAGGTTATAGTCCATGATCGATTCGTTTGATGACTTTAAAACATTAAGATGTGCAAAACCAAGTTGCCGAATGGCTTCCTCATTACTATTGCTTTTATTGTTATTTTTATTTTAACCTCTATTATATCAAAACCAATTGCTCTTCGATCGTCTCGCTAAAACTCGAGAACGGTTGAACGAATTTATCTTATCTTGGTCTTGAAATGTTAGTGGAGGTCTAGGGAAGGTGAGATCAATTCATTCTCGGCCACAGAAACCACAACGTTGTCCATAATAGAGTGCGCTACGATGAATTTCACCTGATTTATTGGTACATTCAAAATACCAGACGAACAGGGGCAAAATTGAGTCGTAGAACAAACCATTCTAGAGTCTTGCTAGAAGTGCACAAAGATCAGACAATAAATCCAACAGAAAGGTGCAGATTTCCATGTTAACATGGCGCAGTTATGTACAACACAATCCCAAAAAGCAAGAAATGAAAGAAAACTACAGAATATATAATAAAATTCATAATTTTCCTAACAATTAACTGCATCAACTGTAGAACAAAGCTTTTCCCATTATCCAGGTAGAGAAAGAAAGTTTTTCTAGACTCATACAATAACAGCACTCTTTCACTACTTCGGACAAACATTAGTTTATATTGAACCGCTGAAGTAGGAAGGTGAACCTGTGCGAAATTTAAACATAGAGAATTTTGTGCCGTCAATGTGTTTTTTGCGGGGAATTCTTTTCATTATTTCTATACAAAGAAGAGTGCTGCTGAAGCTCATCGAATTCTTGTGGAAACTTACGGCGACTATGCTCTACAAGAATCAACATGCAGAAAGTGGTTCCAACGCTACAAAATGGCGAATTTGACATCGAAGACGAAGAGCGTTCCGGTGCACCGAAAAAATTCGAAGATGTAATATTTGGAGCAATATCTCGATGAAGATCCATGTCAGACACAAGAGGAACTTGCAGAATTGTTGGGAGTTGATCGATCAACAATTTCTTATCGCTTGAAACAAACTTGGAATGGTTCAAAAGCAAGGATTTTGGGTGCCGTATGAGTTGAAAGTTATCCTCCAGCATGACAATGCTCGACCCCATGTCGCAATCGTTGTCAAAAACTACCTGGAAAACCTCGAATGGGAATTCTACCCCACCCGCCGTATTCACCAGACATTGCTCCTTCTTCTGATTACCACTTGTTTCGGTCGATGACGCATGGCCTGGCTGAACAGCGATTTTCTTCCTACGACAATACCAAAAAATGAGTCGATGACTGGATCGCTTCAAAAGACCAAGAATTCTTTCAGCGAGGAATCCGTATGCTACCTGAAAGATTGGAGAAGGTCATAGCTGCCGATGGACAGTACGTGTTTTAGCCTTTCCAGAATAAAGCTCTAAAGTTAGAAAAAAACGCTACGAACTTTTTCACGCTCCCAATATCTACAAGCCAGAAGCTCGTTAACTTCCGAACGTAGCTTGAAGATTTCAATAGATAATTTTTCGTCGATCTCAAAATAAAAGGTGATTTTAATGTATACGAAATTGCTATTTTTATGTGCAAACCTCATGGCAACCTTTTACAAAGTATTCAGAAGCACTGCGAGAAATGTCAAAACTCGACTGGAACATATATACATAGAAATTTCATTATGTCAACTGTAAGTTTTGTGCAAAATTAGAATGTATTTCAATCAAGAATTCATACACAATTCTAATTGAGATCGTCGGAAAAATTTTGTCATCAACTCGGTTATTAATCGAGCGACTAATGGTCACGAACTATTAACACGACCATTAGTCGCAGTCTCTAAAAACCTACTTGATTAAATAATTATGAAATGAAGGAAACTAAAGCTGATACAGCTCACAACTGAGCAGAACTGAGAATCTTAGTTTCTGAAAAGAATACTAGAAATATGAACCGTACAGTGGCGTAGCTCACGAATACCTTTTTCAAGAATGGTTCGTCTGTCAACAACTTTTGAAATTTGCAGCGTACAACCCCACTTTACTAATAACCAGAAGTTTAACCCAGCTCTTGAGTTTGGCATTTTCTGTTCAAATCAGTGACGTCGAAGCGATCTCATTATTTTGAACCAATAAAACCCCAAATCCGCTTGAATGCAATTCAAGCAACTTAACCAAAACGATAGCCGGTTATCCGCTTGAAATTGATTTATGTCGTTTGTCATCTTTCAAATATCTGCTAAAACCGTCCAAATCATGTGCAGAATAAACGCTGCAAGCTCTCGTACCGTCGTTGATTGAATTACCTCTGAACAAATGACTCTCAATTAAATTAAAGTAATCCCCAATCAATTTCGAAACTGTATCAGGGACTAAATTTGCATGTTTTATAAAATTGCATTGACAGGTTATGCAAAACACCCAATGAATTTATGACTTAATTTGATTTAGCAACATATTTCTGTTTACGACTTGCCTAATGAAAATGTCAGTGTTGTAAAGCGTTGACAGAATTATTTATTTGCATCGTAATCTATCAAAAAGTGTGGACTGTGCCATTGCATATTAGCATAATCATTTTCCTTGAATGGTACCAATATGGAAATATGATATTTTTTTTCAAATATTCATTATTCAATATAACAGGTAGTTTTGATCGAAAGAGAAAATTTAGTCAGGTAGGCTAATATGGACATATGGTCGACGGTCGTAATGATAGAACTGATAGTATTCATAACAAATCATAAATAAATGGAACTTATGAACTTTTTTAATTCAGGTACTTGAAAGAAAGTTGAGGACTGCATTTTCCATCATTGAAAAGACACCATCATGAGTTTTTCGATATTTTTTGCGTTGGCATTAGATTGCATCAAAATATCCAAATATTGTCGATTAGAAATTTCCTTTTGATGAATAATTGATGATAAATTTCATGTCCTTCTTGAGTGTTCCGATTATGTTTAGAAATTAAAAACTTGAATGTTAGAATTCTTTCTGAATGGGCTAGTAATGCTGTTTTTTTTAGGTTAGCTATGGTCTCGGTAACTCGACTGCGTTGACAATAGCTTCAGAATTATGCCCATTTTCGCGTATATCCTTAACTGAACAGGCTAAAATGCCATACTTAACAATTCAACATTCATGAAAAACTGACGGTATGCTGAATAATCCAAACATTGTATCAAGGCAGAACGTATAATCAATATAATATTAAATGGAACCATACACGCTTCAAGAACGCATTGAAATTATCAAAATTCACTATATAATGGTGGAAATTTGGCAGAGAGAAAATTTTTGGGTCGTTCTGAAGCACCTTGTCGAATCGCAATAAAGAAGTTGGTGAAAAAATTCGAGCTGTTGGGACGAGTTAGTGATGTGAAGAAAAAACACGTAAACATCGCTCAAGAACACCGAGAATACTGCTGCTGTAGCCGAAATTGTGTTGAAGAAAACCCAGGTTTGTCGATTCCTCGTCGTTCTTTGGAATTAGGCATTCCACAAGCGTCATTACAACACCATATTTGCGTAAAGATTTGGGTGTTAAGGCTTAAAAAGTTTAAGTTAACACAAGACTCAAGCTGGCCGATCATCAACAACGTCATGTCTTTGCTGATTGGGTCGTTGAAATGCATGAAAATGATCCGGAATTCCATCGAAAAAATCATCTTGAGTGATGAGGCTCATTTCCACCATGATGAAATTCACAATTTTTTCAAGGACATGGAAGTGAAACTTATGTCTTTTCACGTGAAGATTGAAATTTGTCGTTTTTATTATTCAATACTCTATTTAATAAACCGGTACTACCATGAGTAAAGAGACAATTATTGTAATAATCTCCAATTCTTTCCACCCATGTGTATCCTAAATATTCAGGCAAGAATGCAAAAGGAAGAGTAAGCGCAGATCAAGAGTTTACAAGTACCTTTCATACCTCAACCCAGTGACCTATGAAAGTAAGTTAAACGAATTTACCGACGATATCTGACATTATAATCGTGTCTGTGGGATATCCAGCTCAACTCTCAATTACATGGCGAATTTTATGATATCCCATATTTCACATTAAAATTCAATTGAGGAAATACAGAAGAAGAAAAACCTATTTACTAACTTACATAGCTACTATTAACTAACGGGTGTTTTTTTAGCTGCATTAGAAGTTCTTTATAATGTGATAGTTGAGAATGTCAAACTGTGTTGATATTTCTGTTCACTATGATTCAGCAATTCATAATGAATTGTATAGTCCGTTCACGAAAGGTTGAGCCGTCGTGTATATTGAAATTTTAGGTTATGATGTTTTATTTCTTGTCAGATTGATACGCAATGTTGTCAATATTGCACAGAGTTGTCTGATAACTCGCAAGTTCGTCGGACGAGGCCGGGTATATTCGGCAACATTGAATTATTATTTTACGTTATGACAGCAAATACTGCCAACTTCAGATATAAAGAAACGCCTACTATGTGCTCAACCTTTCGTGAACGGAGTATATACATCAGAAAAAACTCGAAAATTATGAAAATTCAGTTTGACATGAAATTCATAAAACACTTCGTCCATTTTAGGATCAACATAAGAAGCATAAGGAATTCGTACAGGTATTTTTTGCACGAACTTCATACTTTTTCAATTAATTTTAAGTCCCATTGTGAGAATATCGGCGTTTAGAAATGATTTACATAATTGTTATATTCACTTCAGAAAATGCACCGACCTTACCAATTAAATCTTTTGTATTCCTTCTGTTTTTTGAAACAACAAGAAAAAATAAAAATTAGGTCATCTAAGAAAATCATCTATGATATGGACCAGTGTGGACAAAAACTACAATCAAACTGAAGATATAGATTGATACTCAATGAAAAACAATAAAAATAAATAAAGGGAAGAAAACCAACCACGAACTATGTTCCATTAGGGTAATTTACGCAGACTCAGGGATTGAATATCGATTGAAATATATTCTGGGAGGATTCTGCATTTTTAAAAAACATTATAGGTTTTCACTCCTACTCTCTGAAACATAAATAATAAAAAAATATTAATTAAGATGAAGTGATCCTGCGAAAATCTTTGCATTTATTTGTCAGGGTGGAATTGGTTTGAAAAAATTTTTCCTGACAGTAAAGAAAATAAATGAAAAGGATAATGTAACAAGAAGTGCAAAATTTTCGTAGGAGCACTTCATCTTAGTTAAAATTTTTTTAATTATTTCTGTTTTAGAGACTGAGAGTGAAAACCTATAGTGTTTTCTAGAAATCTATTGTTTTTGAATTATTTTTCATACCCCGATTTCGATCAAGTGATTGAAATTTCGAAGACACAACTAAATTTTCCTATAATTCTTCTGGACACGAATCGTCTTAGACCATAAATTCAAGAAAAGTTATTTTTGAATTTGATGTGAAATTAAGGATTAGAGTTCCAATAAACTCAGAAACCATAAACTTGCGTTAATGATCACAAATTAACACATTTCTTGCGATTCGTTCCATATCGGTACCATGCCATTTTTCCATTTATTGAATAAAAAGACCATTCATCTCTGGTTCGAGAGAATATCCAATCCTTCATTAAATTTCATCTTCTTGGTGGGTTTCATGACTAAGGTAAAAGTTGCAGTACTACCTTGATGTTGTCTGAAAAGCATCGTCTTCTGTTTCGTTTAACTTTAACCACTAATTTACCTATAATCACCATATCCTGACTATCTTTTAATTTGAGATTTCACCGAAGTGAAACAGTAGCCAAAGGTAAACAGCAGACTTCGCGTGTTCCAAGGTTATGGATGATCCTCATACTCATCGCAATGGACCAAAACGTGTAATATTCGTGCTGGTTTTTCACAATGGGTCGATATTCAGTAGTATTTTGATTTTTACGTTCTCTTAGCGAAATATGATAGACTCGAATAAAATTTATATTTTTCAAACAATAACTCAGAGTAAAATTAATTTTCCGCCGACCTCGAAATGAAAGGTGATTTTAATGTGTACAAAATTGATCATTAATGACCCATTTTGATGCTCAATTTTGGCTATTTAATGTGCAATCCTAATGGTAATCGTTCACAAAGTATTCAGAAGCACTACGAGAAATGTCGAAACTCTACTGGAACATAGATACATATTATAGAAATTGTATTATGTCAAATGTGAGTGCGAAATGGGAATGTATTCAAATCAAGAATTCATGCACATCCATATTGAGATCGTCGGCAAAATCTTGTAATCAACTCGGTTATTAATCGAGCGTCTATGGTCTCGAACTATTAACGCCTCCGCTCCGCTCACGCCTTAAAATATCTTGACCATTAATCGCTGTCTTTTTAGTAACCTAGTTGATTGAATAACTATTCCTTATTCCCTTATTACACCATGCCTCTTTTCATGTCTATGTTCGAGCGTTTTTTCTGGGCTATTTGTTGGATAAATATTCCCATACGAGTCGCACCATTATACCATGCCTGTTTAAGGGTTGTCTCAAGGGTGTCAGTCAAGGGCGTAGCCAGGGGGGGGGTTGGGGGTTCAAACCCCTCCCTCCCTCCGAAATGTTTCAGAGTTATTTTTTCATTTAATACTTGCTACAGAAAGCGACCCTCACAATCCTGGCACCTACAAAATCTGTTGCCAAAATGTCAAAACCCCCCCCCGAAATTAATTCCTGGCTACGCCCTTGGTGTCAGTTAGTAATTCCAAAATTGCAAACATTGAAGAAATGGATATTTTCCCTCAAGCTTGTATTTTGCTAGAATATTTAAGAAAGAATACCATGTTATCTGTTTTGTTATGAAAAATAATTATGCAAACGATAGAAGATGAAATTGAATTCGAAAAAAACACTTATAACTATTATTGCAACTGTAAATGTTATTCTGAAAAATGACAAAAAGAGTATATACATGACATAGGAGGTGAAGTCTTGGATGAACTAAAAATCAGGCAAAAAAGCCATGAGTCTAAGGGGGGCCATACACTATGCGATTGCCTGCAGGCCGTCGCCTCAACAGGCGATCGTAAGACCAATATCGCCGAGTTCCATACACTAGCAGTCAACCGCCTGCAGGCGGCCGTACTGAACTGCAGATGATAGCCTGAATATAGCACACACTACGTCCGGTACCTGCAGGCGGACTGTCGGTCAATGAAACAGGACTGCAGGAGATCCCCAGTTTTTCACCATGCTCCGTTGGAAACGTTGCGCTATGTTTGCTTTGTCAGTTCTTGGGGAACTCCAAGAAAAAAGGGTCTGGGTGAAAAGTTGGCTGCGAGATAGAGAGACTAGCTGTCACATTTCGTTGCAAGTCGAAATACCCAGTGACGGGGTGTATGAGTCATCTCCCGATGAGCCCGACTTTTGCTGTTTTACTTTCTTCAACTCTTTACGGAACGCACATCTCAAGTTATTAATTTTTTTTTAACTGTGTCAATGGTGGCTGACGGCACAGTTTTTTGATAGAACTTCAACAACTCACCGTACGCCCTCATCCCGCGATCTTTTATTAGCGTAGGCATCGTCCTTGACTTTCCATAAACAGGGGTAGGCCCGATATAATTCAATAAATGCGGAAATGAAAGGAGGTTTCCCGTCCATCTTTCCTCATCAGTCCAATCTCGGCTGGTGAATGATCTCACGAAAATTATCTCACGCAAAACTGATGGAAACGGTGACAACAGATCGTTTGCCTGCAGTCTAACTGACAGTGTGTGGTCGGGGGCACATGAGATCACTATCCGACAGGTCGCTGCCTGTCGCGAATCTCTCATCCTATCCCCGCCTGCCCGGCGACCACACACCTTCAGTCCGGGCAAACTGCAGTCCATTATCTTCAGATCAACTGATAAATGTGTGGGCAATCCCGATCTACGGCCTCACGATTATCTTCAGTTAAACTGACAGTGTATGGGGCGCTTAAATTATTCATATACATGTATAGTTATGAAAAGGTATGTCGCATCATTTATTTGTTTTATTATAATCTGCCCTTTCATTAAATCTTTGAAGAAAGATAAGAAGTAATAAACATATTTATTATTGTGCAATTCAAAACAAAAAATCTATAAGGCTAGGCCAAGATACCAAATTAGACAGAAAAATGTTGTATTTAGACCCGACTCGATATTCTACGAAAAGGCATGAAATCCCTTCGTTTCAGGGGTGAAAAATAGAACCGGTTTTATTTATTTGCAAGCCTGAAATAGACAACCAAATAGTCCCAGTCCCACTGAAGCATGGTCCGAAAATCTATGGTTACTTTTCTGAAATCTCTTCTGCTTCATTATCGAAATAATTAATTTTGTGAAAACAACTTGACACTAAATATTAAATACATATTTTTTTTAAAGCTGAGGATATGGTCCTCATATGTTGCGAAAAAGTATATTCTTAAAATTCTAATCACCAGAGATATAAAGGTCATAAATAGCTCCACCTGTTTTCCTCATAAAAACATGATGAAAGAATTGAGAATTACAAAACAGATTTTTCCTTGCATGTGTACACTAAGTTCATAATAATTTTTTTTATTATTTCGAGATTTTATGAGGAAAACAGGTGCAGCTATTTGTGACCCTGTATATCTCGGCTTTTAGGAATTTTAGTGAATATTTTTCCGCAAGAAATGAGTACAATCTCCTCAGCTTCTTAAAAAATATTCATTGGATATTTAGTATCAAGTAGTTTTCACAAAATTAATTATATTCGATAACGAAGCAGAAAAATTCAAAAGAGTTGAAAAATCACCATATCTTCGTAATTATAGAATTTCGGGACCATGCTTCACTAGACGCATTTCACTGCAAATGATGTCTAGTATATCCCCTCCGAAGCATCACGTCGAACTACCAAACACCCTGTATTATTCCTACTCTCATAGTTCACTAACCGATTTTTTTATGCAGAAGGAAAAATATTCATTAATTTCTTCGGTATTTGTAGGCAATTAACTCTAATGTTATCAAGCAGTTTAATATTTATGTGATAACGTTTTACTGCATACATTGATCAGAATAGATTTCATATAGAAAAAACTCCTTAATCACCTAATAATCGAAACAACTATTAGACACTGACCTACTGAATGTATTTCGCTCACAACGTTGAATAATTAACAAGTTAGAAATGCAAATAAAGAATCGTCTAGAGTTCAAGCGCGTCGGACTACCTCAATACAGAAACACTATTAGCGTAAAAATGTAACTTTTAATACATAATTTATGAAAACTCGTTACAAGATTACCAGCCTGATGAGAAATTCCTTTTCGAAACGAGTTAACCTTACAAACAGTAGTTCCTTAGCGTACTAATTGGAAATACAGGCTAATTTAATCTTTGATATCCGGTATATAAGCTGGAGAAATTTATCAAATGTCGAACTGAAAATTCTAAATTAAAAGATCAATTTTCATTTTATTGTTAATTGTTGAATGAAGAAACTCTTCCGTTTGTACATCTATTTGTTCGTTACCGTTCTTTCACACAATTTTCCCGTTTTAGCTATATACAGGGTGTTTGTAAAGAAATGCGAGGGACTTTGGGAGATGATTCTCCAATGAAAATAAGCAAGGGTAGTTCATATAATTTTTTTTCGAAATCGATCTCCCTTACAAGATACAGCCTTTGGAAGGCGATGGCGAGTTGACCGTTTTTAATTTTTTTACGGCTTCTTAAAAACACTGAGTCATAAAACTATACATAATATGAAGCACTAAGTAGATGTTAGTCACAAAATTTTTTAGATCTTATAGCTTTATTATTAGGGGTTGAAAGTAACAACCCCCTATGATTTCGTTCAAGAATTATTTCGTGAGATAGATTTACGAAAAATTCCCATTCAATTCTAGAGAAAAAAAGTCTACTTACTGCAAAATTTCGATACAGTCGATACTTTTTTCGAAAAAAATAAAAATTTATTAGCAGTTATGATCACTGTTCATTCCATTTCATGGGATGTTCCATAAAATGAATATTATCAGATGCTCGAACCCAGTGAATCTTAATACCAACATTCTAGAAACATAAAAATTTCAGAACCCTAAGAATGCGTACCAAGCTTTCCTCAATTTTTTCCATCTTCTGAAATATTTGTATAGTTTGGAAACAAAAAATTCACACAAAAGTGACTACATGCTCTTTTGATTAGTAAAATGGCTAAGAAGTCACTTAAAAACACTGGAGTGGGTTTTTCTGCCAATCAAATTTCAGCAGTCAAAAACATGAGTTAGTTGTTAATAATCTTCTCATTTTTTTTTTCAAGATCTAGAATTATAATACAGGGAACTTCCTATAACGAACGTCTGTATAACGAATTTCTCTGTATAACTAATAGAAACTCCATGTTAAAAACACTCTCTAAAACGAACTTAATTCCTCTCTATAACGGAATATTCAAGAACATCACTCTTTGAATAGGTATTGGTAAGAAGATATAAGGGTGAGTTTTTCCGAAATTTGCCGGACGTACGTAATAAATCCCGACCTTAAACTAAATTATTACGGCGAGCAGAGAGATCCAGACAGTTTGAATAAACCCCTGGCTGTTTGGTTTTAATCTAACCATTACGCTAGTATGAAAGTTGTGCGAAAATGGCTAGAAGGAAGTGCTTAAGTTCTAATGATAAACTTAAATTTATCCGTGAAGTCGACCGCGACATTGCCGACTATAGGAACAAATTTTCTGTATAACGAAATTTCTTTATAACGAATTTTTCAGCTGATTAATCGCTTTAGTTATAGGGAAGTTCCACTGTATTTCAATCTTCGAAAGGAATATGCATGGACGCCGGACTCAATGGAGAATATGGAGATATCAAAGTTTATCACGAAAAATCGTTCATTTTCCCTCTGGTGTATTAATCAAAAAGCTGTACTCAATAAAATCAGATAAAACGTATCTCCTCATCTCAGATATACGGACTTATGATTTGGGCAATCATAACTTCCTCTTGCAGAGGTGGAGCCTGTGACCCACTTCGGAAACGATAAAAACGACTCCACTTCATCCCCACAATACACAACAACATTAATTTTCGACATAAATTTAGCGATAAAATGACTGAGAGAGAATTTTTGCCAACTGGAACCATCGTTTTTTATCGTGTAGGCGGGTAGGTTGAGAAAGGCCAAAATGGCTTTTTTATGGCTCGAAGATTATGCATACTTAACAACGGATCAATTCTTGGTAAAAACAAACGTAAACAACGGTGGATAATCGACAAAATGATAATGATACTGTTCGATTATTGTGGGTGTACAGAAATGCGGGCTATATTTAATAGAAAACTCTATTATATTTATTTATTATTAAGTTCAACTCACTTCCTCACTGCAGTTAAAGAGATCATTTTTGAGATAATGCAAACAGTTTATGCATCGAAACCTTCAAATCATGCATCTTATTAGATTTGAACATTTATCTCAATCTTGAGACAGTGATTTTTTCCTACGATTGAAAATATTAAGATTCAGAAATACGTTATAAGAAGTTTGGTAGATAACACAAAAATTTCAAATTCATGTTTTTCAGCAGATTTGGAACGAAACAACTGTTCAAAATGAAAATGAAATTGTGCATATAACATGGAAAAACAAACGTAAACAACGGTGGATAATCGATAAAATGATAATGATTCTGTTCGATTATTGCGGGTGTACAAAAATGCGGGCTACATTCAATAGAAAACTCTATTTATTTATTTATTATTAAGTCCAACTCACTTCCCTACTGCAATTGGAGACATCATATTTATTTTAGATAATGCGAACAGTTTATGCATCGAAACCTTCAAATCATGCATCTTATTCGAATTGAACATTCACCTCAATCATCAGACAGTGATTTTTCCCTTCAACTTAGGAATATAGATCTCTGCTAGCCTTCCTAATGTTGAAATATGATTCAGAAATTAGTTATGATTTGAAGATAACACAAAAATTTATTTTTCATGTTTTTCAGCAGATTTTGGACGAAACAAATGTTCAAAATGAAGATGAGATTGTGTATATAACATGGAAATATGATATAAATTTCGATAAAATATTGATTATATCGATATTAATCGTTTTTTTCAAACAGAAACAAACAAAATTTTGATATTGTGGAAACAAAGTCAAAACGATATTAACTAATATAATTGCAGGTAGTCAGATTTGAGTGAATTGTTCGTTTCGAAGATTTTTCAATGTTTTTAAGAATGTAGGTTATTGACATTCACAAAATGTGTGCACCTGATTGAAATACATTCATCTGAAATGTTCTTCTTCTTTCTGAAAAGAAATCAACAAATTATAACATCAACAATATTTATTCTCAGTTACATGGTATAATCGACATATTTTTCCATTCATTAGGTACTTTAGTAAGAAAAAATCATATACTTACATCTGACACCATATATCTGAGATCAGGAGATACATTTTATCGGATTATATTGAGTACAAGCTTTTTGAATAATACACCAGAGGGAAAATTAACAATTTTTCTCGATTAACATTGATATCTCATTCAGTACGTCCATGCTTCTTTCATATACTGAAATAGTTATTGTTTGGCCCAACATTTAGTGTATTATGAAAAGGAGTATTGCAATGTAGTTACTACATTTAGAAATAACCATTGAACATAAAATGAAAATGAATGTATTTTGTGACAGTCGTAGGAAATGCTTTTTTAAACTTTCTGAAATCAGCGCAAACTTTATTTTAAGGTATTATGTGCATATAATGTAAGAGTGGTATATTAATGAAAAATATTTCACTGCAAAGAAACTGATAGATTTGATAAATTTGTGAATATTTCGCGCAAAGTCCTAATGTTATTCAATAAAAGTATAAATCACTTATTCCAAAGAAATAATATGTTCTTTTATAGGGCCAAAAGCTTTTCCCTACAGTTCTTCAGTACTATCCCTGAGTTATGTATATAACAAAAATAACATAACTTCTAATTAATTGTATAAAATACATTTATTATTCATAATTACAATATCACAAGGTGAACAGTTAGTTATCTGCTTCTGTATTGAAATAAATCACAACAGTTATGAAATAAAAAGTGTAGCTCAAGAACAAAAGGAAGTATAAACTACCTCATTAGCAAAACTATTCGTTTGTTTATCGTGGTAGAATAGCTCATAAAAAAGTAGAAGTATATATTAGGAAAACGTGCACCGTAACAACAGTCCTTCCACAATAAAATTTTCATTATAACAATCCGGTAAATCACCAGCTCAAGACCAACCCAAGTTATCTAATTGGTTATGACCACGGAAAATGTACAAGGTATTAACGAGCGGTTAGAGAATAAGAACAACACTCTATAATTTAATTGATGCCCCGTTAATCGTAAATATTGATTAATTTATACATTCATAATTTCCTTTCTTTTATCAACAACTATTTTGATTGGTTGAATTTATCACACGTTTATAAATATTTATTTTGCTACGCTTTCCTACATTAAATAAGTAAAGTTGATGAAATATTAATGTTATAGGTAAGGTTGTGTTTGATGTACAATTGTAAGCTCGTTTACAATCTTATTATTATGGAGTTATTTGATAAGGCTCATTATTACTTTCCCATGTTTACTTTGTGTATCAGGAAATGTCCAAGACGTCATGTAAAAACAATCATTATTACGCGTACAAGATTGGTTTCCTAATAATGATTGATGTAGAAATAAATATCATGATATATGATTATTTCTTTAAATTTTGTGGCAAATTCGTTTTTTCTGTCTTGTGAAGAGAAATCGTCCGAGGATTTTATGCTTTTATTTTATCATTTATGCCGACAAATCAGCAACTCTAGAAGCAGTGGAACGCAATATTCAAGCCACCATCGACTGCTAAATTTTTCAGAACTTTTTGAAGCAGTGCTAATTGCACTGATCGTATGAACTCTGTTCATACTTCGTAGCTTTGGCGGACATACAAAATGTCATTATTGCTATTATATTATATGAGGCACCGTTTCAATAAATTCTTTCACTTGGAGATTGCCAATCTCACAACAGAAGAACCTCTTCCATTCAAATGATATACCGAAAAGAAAAGGTTTTAAATCAGAGTGTAAACACAGCTCATAAATTTGAAATAAAAACAAAAATTCCATTCTTCGTAATTTAAGACTGAAATCACCTAGTCCCAATTCTATATCAAAAATTTACTTATAACTATTATTAGAAATGGTTTTCCAATAAGAGGTGTTATTTTGAATAACCTGCTATTTCGGTAGATGTCACGTTTGAAGCTGTCATTTGTTGACATTTGACAAGTAGAAACTACGTCATTAATAAAAATGGAACGATACACGCTTCAAGAATGCATTGAAATTATTAAAATTCACTATAAAAATGGAGAAAATTTGGTAGAAACGGTTCATAAAACTCTAACATTTTTGGGTCGTCGTGAAGCACTTTGTAGGGCCGCAATACAGGAATTTGTGGAAACATTCGAGCTGTTGGGATGAGTTAGTAATGTGAGGAATAAACCCGTGCACGTCGCCCAAGAACAGCCTAGAATATTGCTGATGTAGCCGAAAGTGTTAAAGAAAACCCAGCTTCTTTGGAATTAGGCCGATATTGGATAGTATTGATCTAGACAACGTTTACTTTCAACAAGACGGCGCTACGTGTCACACAAGCAACGAAACCATTGATCTTCTGCGGGAAAAGTTTCCTGACCTTGTTATCTCTCGAAGAGGTGATCACTATTGGCCACCGAGATCTTGTCATTCAACACCTTGCGACTTTTTCCTTTGGGGCCACGTGAAAGAGAGGTCTACGCCAATAGCCCAGCGTCGATTCAAGAACTCAAAGATGGAATTCGTGAGGCTATCGGGACATAAGGCAGCCACTTTGCGATTTGGTTATGGGAAGTTTCATCAAAAGGATATGGTCCTGTAAGCGTGGTCGTGGTGGTCATTTGCCTGCTTCTTTATGGTGAAATAAATCATTTATATTGAAAAATTACATTTTTGTTTGAATATAAAAATAACATCTCTCATTGGAAAACCCTTTATTATCTGATATCTAACGTAACGTACATGTATATACTCAAAAACTCCTCATGAAGTCAGTGCTTTCTCTACAGCAAAACGATAATAAAATTCTATTCGAATAACCCTCAAACAGTTTAGTATTCCATCAAAATGTTTTCATGAATGAATGGATATCGGAGTGTGGGACTGACTTATCTATATCCAAGAATAATTCTACGTGTTTCCGGTCTATCCTTTATACGTGGTGGGAATTCGTCGATGGTTCTCATATTTATTGACGTTCTAATAATTGAGAATACATGGTTGATTGATTAGGAAGAGAAGTTCGGAACTTGTCTTCTTTCTTTAGATCTTGGAAATTGACGCAAAGTATATCTTCCCAAGAAATAGTGGCAATTAAATTCACATAATGGTTTGAAAGTGAAGTGTTTCCGTAAAAAACTGCCTATACTTCGGCGTTAAATTCAAAATAGATGTAATTGTGTTATTTTCTCTTCTTCAAATGAAGATTCATATCTTCAGTTCAATGAAAGAGATGACTCTCAATTGTTGATAGTTGAGGAAAACTTTCTCTCCATTTTTCAGTTTTTATCAAAAAGCAATTTTATTTTATATAATATGTTACTTTTCATCTCAATAGGGATGTTGACTATTTTTTGGAATTCATTTTATTTGTAGATAAACCCTATACAAACACTTAAATATTACTTTTTTCTTAAAAATATAGTATTTGCCAATAAAAAATACGTTGAAGAAAAGAGAATCAATTTTCCCGCGGAAACGGCACGTTATGATGATTACGTCAATAGTCGGTAGACATCATAGACTAACTAAATTTTTAGTTTTGCAGTTTGTCTATGGTAACATAATTTGACTTCTGTCAAAGCGAACTGATTTTGCCTGATTCCTTGTGAAAAAGTTCAATCTAAACCTTCAAACTGAATATGTCGGTCTATAACAGCTGAATGAGGTGTTTCTTTTATTTGTAATAATACAAGTAAATATGAGTTAAAAGTTTGCTACTTACAGAGACAATTCTAAGTTTTTAAGCTCCACTGCACAAAATCTTTGTTTTCAGCATAGATCTATAATTACTATGGATGCAGAATCACGTGACCTAACAGAAGATCGACGACTTGGATACATAAGAGAGAGATAGACATATGCGATCTTATCAAAAGAAAAGAATGAAGAAAGTTTGTGGCAACTTGTCAAAATCATATGGAAGATGTAAACAAATATTTATGTGACCACAGACATTGCTGTGCCCACAAGGAGTTGATGCGTTGAATATAATTCAACTGACATTGCCCATAGAACAAGTATGACATTGCCCACAATAGCTCAATCACATTCAACCAAGTGACCTCTCTTTCTCATGCGGTGTCCATTCTTATTAGGTCTATGGTTTTCAGCAAAGAAACTTGCGACCATCAGGGAATCAATATTCGTTAAGTTACTACTATTACCCTTGATGAATCCTATCTCCATTATAAAGAAATTGTAGATTATCGTTCTTGTAACGAATAAGCGAACTATTCTATTCTCTTTCAGCTTTCAACTTCTTGAGTTCGAAACATAGATATGATATTCTATATATTTACTATGGTTCAAGTCACAAAACCGTGGGTTTCACAAAGCTTGATTGGGCAATCAAATCGTTCGTTTTGAAGCAAGTCGATGGTTTATGTCAAAAATGAACTGAAAATTGCAGAGAAATGATGACATTTCAATAATCAAGGTGATTGGAGTTTTGTGGTACTTGATAAGTAACATAAAATTGAACAATAAGTATATTAGTAATGTCACAACTCTACTGGAACAATAAGAATAAGAAAATATTTCAATCAAAAATTCATACTCAATTCATAATGCGGTCGAAGGAAAAATTTTGTAATAAACTCGTTTATTAATCTGGCGATTGATGGTCTCGAACTTTTAACGCGTGAGTGGAGTGCACGGGTTAAAATAAAGGGTTTTTTCCAATAAGAGGTGTTATTTTGATGACTCAAAGAAAAATGACATTTTTCAATATAAATGATTGGATGTTTATTTAATTAAAAAAAAGAAGCTATGCCGTTAATAGTGGAAAATAACATCAGCCAAAAGACCACCACGACCACGCTTACGGACCTATTCAAATCATTGACGAGTTACGTCACTTTTTCGGCACGTTTTATATTGCATTGGGATCAATTTTAACACCATCAGTAAATAGTTTCTGTGATTTATGAAATAGAATTTCTGGAATATAGCCATGACCAGGTACATTTGAATGAGCAAGTTTGCCTCAACCAAAATAAAAAAACAATGCCTTCGAGTTATTATCTGTGAGCCGCTAAGTTGTTCGCTAACAATGCTCTCTAGATCAATTCATTATGAGTTCTCGTTTGATCATTTGAATTCTATCGAAGAGTTGTCGATCGACAAATCACTTCCTAGTCTAGCGGAATTATATCCCCAGGAAATGGAACTTCGAACGTGCAGTTCTGCCATAGTGCTACACCTATTTTATAATTCTTCTGTTAACTCGAAATATGATCTTGTTACTTGATACAATGAAATATTACTTGCAAATATACAGGGTGTCTGTAAACAAATGCGAGGGATGAAAATGAGCAGGGATAGTTCATATAATTTTTTTTCGAAATCGACCTCTCTTCAAGACACAGCCTCTTGGAGTACTAAAAACATAGTATAAACTATACAGAGAATGATTCATTAAGTAGATGTTACTCACACATTTTTTTATCCCATAACTTTATTATTACTGGTTGAAAATAACAACCTCTATGATTTTTCTTCGAAAATTGTTTTCGCGGGATAGATTTACGAAAAACTCACAAGCAGTTATGATGATTGTTCATTCCATTTCATCGTATGTTCCATAGATATCCTTTATGCTCAAAATTGGTTTGGTCAAAAATGCTCATTAATCGAAAGAAAGATCTATTGTGAAATTAAAATATTACGGAAATAATTTTCTTTAGGAATTAGTATTATACCTTCAGAAAGATTTTTAGAACACTTTTATCTCCTGTCATAGACATACAATATCTTAGAATATTCATTCTATACAGGGTGTTTCCTAAACATGCGGCAAAAATTCAGGGGGTTGATCCTTGGACTATTTTAAGCATGTTTTGTCCCTTGATGATTTTTGAAAAACCTCTTTGTTTCGAAGATACACAGGGCGAACAACATTTTCATATTTTTAAAATGAATAATAGTTTAATAAAAATGCGTACCGCATTGTGTTTACTTAGTAGGTACAATTTATTTTTAAATTTGTTTAACAACATTCCATTTACTAAAAACGGCCAGTTTTTTGACTTAAAATTGATAAGTTCAGATGGTAAAGGAATACAGATTAAACACGGTTTTCTTTTGAATTCGTTTTTTTTGCTAGAGGTGGTCATTTTCAACAGTTTTTGTAGGTTAAGTTAAATTTTCATGTAATTTTTCATAATAAAATGTTGTTATCTAAAATTTTCTTTTCCCTGTATCTTCGAAACAAAGACGTTTTTCAAAAACCATCAAAGGACAAAATATTCTCAGAATAGTCCAAGGAACAATCCCCTGAATTTTTGCCGCATGTTTAGGAAACACCCTGTATGTAACTGCTCTTAAGTTTCATTTTTTTCTGAGAAAAGTATCGACTGTATCGAAATTTTGCGAGAGACGTTTTTTCTCTCCAGAATTGAATGTGAAACATTTTATTTTTCGAAAATCTATCCCCCGAAAAAAAATTTTGAACGAAAATCATAGGGGGTCGTTATTTTCAACCCTAATAGTAATGATATGAGATATAGAAAACTTGGGTGAGTAACATCTACTTAGTGTTATGTATAGTTTTATGACTCAGTATTTTTAAGAAGCCGTAAAAAGATTTAAAGTTTTCAACTCGTCATCGGCTTCCAAAGGCCGGAAGGTAGGGGGGTCGATTTGGAAAAAAATTATATGAACTACCCCTGCTTATTTTCATCGTGGGATCATCTCCCAAAGTCCCTCGCATTTTTTACAGTCATCCTGTATACAGGACGTTTAAAACGAAAATTGCAAGCACATTCAGCATCTGATACATTTTTTTAATTAACAGTGGCCCACCAAAAAAAAATTCTGGGGAACACAAGGGATAGTGTTCCACGAAAAATATCACCCTGTGGATTTGCTATCGAAATTAGCAGGTCATATGGTGTGAACTATCAATAATAATGATTTTTATGCCAAATTTCAGTTGAATATATTACGAAGTGTAGACACTATAAGAGAAAAAGTTCAAAATTGTAATTTTATTCACTGAATTTCGAAAACAAATGAGAATCGTAAATTAAACATACGAGTTTTTTCATTATTTTCACGTGTACGATACGCTCCTGCAGTTTGACCAGTTCCTTTCGACCTACACTAAAATTTAATATAAGTCGAATTTGATAGTATTTTATGTAACGAGCGTATAATGATAGCTGTTATTAATGAGATGAAGTTTAGGCTACAGGTCGTAGGCGAGTGACCTAAATCACCGAGTGAATAACAGCCATTATACGCGAGTAGCATAGTATACTTTGTCCACGACTACTGAATATACAAGGTGTATCTAAACAAATGCTAGGGACTTTGGGAGATGATTCCTCGATGAAAATAAGCAGGGGTAGTTCATATAATTTTTTTCGAATCAACCCCCCTTCCAAGATACAGCCTTTGGAAGGCGATGACAAGTTAACAGTTTTTAATTTTTAAGGATTCCGAAAAACACTGAGTCCTAGAACTATACATAATATGATTCATTTAGTAGATGGTACTCACACAATTTTTTTATCACATAACTTTATTATTAGGGTGTGAAAATAACAACTCCTTATGATTTTCGTTCAATTATGTTTTCGTATTTTCGAAAAATAAAATTCTCTTATGGTTTCCAACTCAATTCTGGAGAAAAAAAAAGTAAAATTTCGATACAGTAGATACTTTTCTCGGAAAAAAATAAAAACTTACAAGCAGTTATGATTACTATTTATTCCAGTTTGAAGTTTTCATTTTTTCCTATAAAAGTATCGGCTGTATCGAAATTTTGCAAGAGACTTTTTTCTCCAGAATTGAATGAGAACCCATAGGAGAAGATCATTTCTCGGAAATCTATTTCACAAAAACAGTTTTTGAGGGAAAATCATAAGGGCTTGTTATTTTCAACCCCTAATGATAAAGTAATGGGATGTGTGAGTAACATCTACTTATTGAATCACTTTATGTATAGTTTTATGACTCCGTGTTTTTTAGGGCTCCTAAAAAAAATTTTAAATAGTGAACTCGTCATCACCTTCCAAAGGCTGTATATTGGAAGGGAGGTCAATTTCGAAAAAAATTTATATGAACTACCCCGGCTTATTTTCATCGAGAAATCATCTCCCTAAGTTCCTAGCATTTGTTTACAGACACCCTGTAAAACAAATGAAATGAATTTTAACTCAAAAAAATAGTAAAATAATGTTAGTTCATTCTCTCAAGAAGATTTTCCTCTAAATATGCATATATTTTTGCAGGTACGCATGAAAAGATGATGTGGCTAGAAGATACCAAGAACATAGCAAACGTAGACGACTCAGACAGCGATGACAGTGATTGTAGCACAGAAGAAATCCCGATCTGGGTGAGAGGAGAACAAAGATGGGTATCAGGGATAATACCAGAAACGACATGCCAGGAGGTAGTCCAAGTTCTAATACAAAATGAAAAACTTAAGGTGAGTTGTTGACGAATGTGACCATTTTTGACTAGTAAAATTTTTTTTTATTCCGAACGGCTAGAACAAATTATGGACACATAAAATTAAGAAATTAACCTTCGTGTTCATCGAAAACTGTTGTTTCATAATCAATTTTGTTTTCACTGAACTTAACTTTTGTTATTCTGTAGCAGCAAAGTCATTCAAAGCTACCTGCGCTGTTACAATCATTTATAAAGACCCTGTATTAGTTATAATGTCAATTTTGTACTGATAGTATGTGGAATTTATAATTGGGTGGACCTCCTGTTTAGACGAATAAACTCTTTTTTTTTGTTCTCGAAAACGCGTCAAACTTGAAAGAAAGAAAGGATAAATGTTAGTCAGTTTATGTGAACGTGATTTTTCAATTCAACCTCATTATTTTTGATTGAAAATGAATCTATTTCCAGGGAAAGCATATAGGAGAGCCAGAAGAATACCATATCACAGAAAGATGGAGAGGAGTAGAACAACCACTCGATCCAAATTCACGCATACTGGATATCTGGAACGCTTGGGCGACTGCTCAAGAAGAAGTAAGAAACATTGGCTATTAGACTTTACTTCTGAAACATGTTATTAATGCAATTGATGATTATGTTATGAAAAACATAAATTATAAATAAATATTTTTCTTGTTAAAAAAACGGAAAATATCCTTCTGGAATGCTTTGAGTAGTTCAACTCACAATCCTGGTACAGTAGAACCCCGATTATCCGTCCCAGTCGGGACCGAGCCTTCGCCGGATAATCGAAAAAACGAATAATCCAAAGACCTTGTTTTAATTTTTCAATCATTTATTTAGACCTAGCTTTATGGCAAACAAACAAAAAATCGTAATACTAGATACATGTAACAAATAATAACAGTTTCAATATTTTTTCATAATGTCTAAAGGTACATTGAACAATGTCTATATGTCACATTGAAAAATTTGTTTGTTTTCGGGCTTCGTAAATTCTACACTTTATAATCACATTTTTTTTTCTAAGCTGAAGCACATGGATATCTTCAATTCCAGGCTGATCTTCAAAATATTGGATAAGTAAATTTACTGCATCCCCTGCTTCTCGATGACTTATTTTTTATGCAATTATTTAAACGAGTCAGACGGAAGTAGCGTCAGTGGCGAAAATAATAAGAGAATACATAAATAGGGGATTCCCCTGTCTCGCGCCAACCTCTGCTGCGCTTGTCAGAATGCCGCACGGAGAATCCGCCGCCCGGATAAGCGCGCACGGATAATCAAGGTTCTACTGTACATCAAGAAATAATACAATACAAAAATCGCCAGAAAATGTTACATTGAATTCAAAGAACTCATACCAAGTGACATGGCTGAAACTCGAATATCCAGTTAAGATCAAAAACATGCTCTAATGAAGAAGATAAAATTGAAGACATTGAGAAATAAAAGTCCTTCGAAACATCTCAGCAAGAAACATCAAAACTTTGCTCAACAGGGAGAAACTGAAAAGTCAAAGATTACTTAACATGCTCGGAAAAAATATCATTGGATTAAATCGCAGAAAGATGAACTACTGCAAAAATGGATTGAGTTAATTGATGATTGTTTTTCTAAAACTGTCCAAGGGGGCAAACATTTCCAAAAGTGACGAAAGTCGTTACTTTGAAAATCCCAAATGCAAGGGGTACAATACCTTCGATATTATCTGGACAATGATGTTCAGCTTTATCTTAACTGCGATGCAATTCTATAGAACTAGAAAAAACACACTAAAATTTCTCTTAATATGTAGTAATTCAAGGGAAACTCATTGAATTCGACTTTTCGTCTCAAAAACTATTCTGAATATCGAATAAATGAAAAATATTCTTTCGCCACTGCAAACTCGAGGTAATAGATCGAGTCCTATTGTGCTAATCAATTTACATCTCATAAATTAATATCTGAATCTATCTTTCAGATAAAAATATCTCTGAGGAGAATTAAAAGCGAGAGGACATGCAATAGAAGAATGCGACGGACTGATTCAGCCACGTGGTCGGACAGGAATTCATGGAAAACTCTTCATCCAAAAAGGTTAGCAACTCTTCAGAATGAAAAGGAACCGTCGAATACAGAGGAATTGCTGAAACTAGTTTTAGCACAAGGGGAAGTAATAAGAAGGCAACTAAAAAATTAAGGTTGGTATTCTTTCTGATCAATGTATCACATTTATGTCTTATTGAACTATTGGTTAACCCTCTAGCGTTGAAGTTTTCGTTATTGTAAAGTTGTATTTGTTAAGTATTTACTTAACTCCAATATTTTTGTAATCAAGAAATTTTGCTAATAAATGATTTTTACAGGCATAGTGAACATCAAATAGGATATCTTGAAGAAAAGACACATAGAGCTCGAGTAAGGAAACACGGCAGCAACTACCTCCTTGAAACATATCTGAAAGGACTACCCGATGCTGTCAATCCAGATCAGGAAGGACACGTCCTTACCGACAAAAACAGTGACAGTGGTGTAGTCACAGAAGGTGATAGTGAGCAGTCTAACAATGTGAAGAAACCTAAGTCAGAGGTAAATAACCTAAGAGTAAAAAACCATGTTATGCGCTTGATCATAATTAGTAAATGATAATTCAATCTTCATCTGGTCACTATCAGTTGCAATATACAGAGAATGCTGGACAGAGTTGTTCGACAAATCGGAAATCGATTAACGCAGTATTGACAATACCTAATATATACCATTTTTCAGATATCATCTCTGAAACTGTCTTCACATAAACTCTCAATGTTGACTTGATGATGTAAAAATACTTATTACCGATATTGTAAATTGTACTAATTCTTTCATCCAACTTTCCTGATCAATTCTTCAGATTATTAGAATTATTTTTCACAGTATGATGCTGAAAAGAAGAATGACCGAGATGCTTCCTCCATTCTTTCTTGTTCTTCTTCCTCATGGAGTTGAAATTAGGCCTTTCCTAATTTCTTTCAATGCTCCCTATCCTGCGCTATATCTGATACCAGTTTCATCCTGAAATCTTCTTGATATCGTTTGTTTATCACAGTGGAGGTCTGCCTCTTTGTCCCTCGAAGTCTTCATTGCATGAGTTTCAGTGTCCATCTCCTCAACTAATTTCTTTGTCAAACAACCTATAAATATTTGGAGCAATTTTTGATTATCCCAATTTAAAATAGAGCAAATTTAGTGTTTTTCCAAATACAGTGGAACTTCCGTATAACGAACGTCTGTATAACGAATTTCGTACAAGACATTGCAACTTGAATCCAAATTCCATGTTGAAAACACCCTCTAAAACGAATCAAATTCTATCTATAACGAAGTATTCAAAGAACATCACTCTCTGAATGGGTATTGGTAGGGAGGTATAAGAGTGGGTTTTTCCGGACGTACATAATAAATCCCGACCTTAAACTAAATCATTACGGCGGGCAGAGAGATCCTTCTGAAACAGTGTTAAATACACCCCTGGCTGTTCGATTTCAATCTAACCATTACGCTAGTGTGAAAGTAGTGCGAAAATGTCGAAAAGGAAGTGTTCAATTTTGAATGATAAACTCAAATTTATCAGTGAAGTCGACCGCGACATTGCCGACTATAGAAACAAATTTATAGGGATAGGGAAGTTCCACTGTTTGTTTAAAAACGTGAGGAAATTCAAGGCTTTATAACTTCCTTTTTTGAACTTAACTGAGAGATTAAGACTCCACAAATCTCCTGAATATCGAAAAGTTCATTCCGCTTGAAATGCAGTGAATGCTAATCTCGATATAATTATATTTTGACCTCAATTATTCATAATCAGTGAGTCCAATCGATATATTTCAGATGATAAAATGCACAAAATTCGAACATTACAGATATTTTGACAAAACTGAAGCACGATGCAAATGCATCAAATATTCAATGTACTCGAACTTTAGAAGTCCTATTCTTCTTCTATACATGAACGTGAAATAATTATAGGTTGTTGATGACAATTGCACGTCCGATCAGCGAATATTTCATGGTCAAGTGAAGGAATATTCAATCATATTATGATAGTTAACAAACAACTAACTAAATGCGAAGTATACTAAGTACGAGTAGAGATGAAAAGTTGAAGAAGTATTTCTGATGATTTCTTTCATTAGACACATGTTTTTACGCTCAATCTATGTCATACATGTAAGTGTGCAGGAAAAGTACATTGGATGATCAGGTGCCAATCTAACTTCAATATTGAAGAATATATAAAAAATATGTTGGGTAACCTTCCGGAAAGTGTTCAGATTTAAGAAAATATTGTTCAATGCATTAGTTTCATTGTAGCTTTATAGGTAATAATTTTTCACTTGAAATCATAAAACGTTTTTCTATTATTCAGTTTTGAGCGCTTCTTCTACTTGAACGAGTGCTGTATTGTTTTGCCCGAGTGTCTGTAATTTTCGAATTTTGAGCCGTCATTGGTCTGAAACGATAAGGTTCGACTAACTGATGACGAATCCGTGGTTAAATTCAATTATGTCCGCATGGTCGTCCTTCGTAAGAACGATAACTCTAGAAAGGATTGTCCTAGAGAAATGTTCAGGAATGACTCCGTTAACCAGAGAAATCGTACAGGATGTTCCATAGAATATGACCATTCAAAATATTTGTTCATGAATATCTCAGACAAAACAAAACTGGTAAAGTACTCCTAAGAATTGTATGAGCATACTATTAACAAAAAAATTCAATCCGAATATTGGGAAGAAAAATTGTTACACTTGGCCAAAAAATATAAAAGTTGAGTGGAATTTATTTTTGGGGGAAGAATTTTTTACTGAATGATGATGCAAAATTTTTTTTAAATTAACCATTTCCTCGAATAATCGAGAAATTATCAATTCGATAGAGCTGAAATTTTACAGTGTATTGTTCTATACCAATTCAAGGCAGAACGCAAATATTTGTGGAACTGGCGTTAATCCAGCAATAGAAAAGTCTCGTAATTTTGAAAATAAATTCTAATAGGTACCCATGAACAAACTTTCGATTGAAATGAGATCTAGTTTCAGGATGTAAATTGTCGAAGTGAATGATCATGTGAATTTTTATAGGATTGTTTCATCAAAACCATAAAATATATTTAGAGTCAATCTCTAGCCGTAAAGAAAATTTTGAGCCTCAATGCTTCATCAATAAACGAGCGCTCTAAAGCACCTGCTCAGGACTTTTTATAAATGCAAAATTGTTCTACCGCTTTTTTTCGACTTTTTATACCACTAATCTCATCAATAATTAATTTAATTGAATTTACTTTGCAGAATAACATGGAGAGATTTTCACCGTCATCGGAAGAGTTCGTGCAAGAAGACATCAAAGACGACGATTCAAGTTCAACAGTGAGTGTTTCGGTATTGAGAGAACACCGTGAACTTCTCAAAAAAATGTCTAAAGTAAACAAGCAACTTCTCAAGCAGGAAGAATGCCTAGTGCGGTTAGAAGTGAATCTGAAAAAGTACGAGAAATACAAAAATCTTACCGATGACGTAAGCGAATCATTGACTTCTCTCAGAACAGAAATGGCTAAAAGTGCATGTGAGATGCAACACAACGAAGTAGTTCTAGAAGAAACTAATGAACTTATCAACAACAGAAGGCATTTCCTAGAGAATCTTCATAAAGATATCATGAAGGAGGAACAAGAGCATGAGATGCTTCAAGCTTTGCTTTTCAGTGCAAAACATCAGAGGCATCCTGCTTCAAACAAAAATTACATTCCCCATTCTTACAACTTTAAGAACCACAATACCAAAGAAATGTTAGATACCTTAGTTTAAGCAAAAATATATTTATACCAAAAATGTTGTACCTAAAACCCAATGTCATTTGTTTTATGTTGATGATTAAGATTTATAATAAATGTTTTCCTTAATTCTTGTTTCTTCTATGATAAATTACTTATAAGCAGCTTATTTTCAAATGAAATGAAACAAGCTGTGTGAGGGTTATTCAAAATCTGTATTTTATTTAAAAACCCTAGGTCTCCCCATAGGATTCATATTGAGAATTGAATGTAGGTACTGTACGAAAATTGAATAGAAAAATATTTCTACTCAGAAAAAAATATCTGTTGAAAATTGAAAGGAAAAGGAAGAATCTGAAATTTAAACGAAACTGAGAAGCGGCCCTAGCAAGTAAAAGCTTGTCACTTTACCTCGAATAAACCTTGCTTTAGTGGAAAACTTGAACAAAACTCTCTCAATTCTTTGTACACTTCCTTATTCGAGATTTGATGAAAATAAAAATTTCCGATAGACATACATCGCGGAAAACATAACAACGCGCGCGTGAGTGGATTTACCAATTGATTCAACATAATATACAGGCTGGTGCAGGAACAATATATTAGTCAAATCATAATCTGAGGATTCACATTCATATCATTTTTGTACTTATAGAATGTATCCATGGTTCAAACATTCATCGCTGCTATGAACAGGGACACTTATCCTTTTAGGTAATGTTACGTTTTGACACCTCTGTCACTCATTGGCCCAAAATCCTTCTGTGGTATAGGTAAATGTACCTATAAAAAGGAGTTCCTGGAGAAGGAGAAAGCCGAGAGGGAAAAACTATGGCGGAATCTCCCAGGGATGGATCATTCCACTAAGTTCTTTCGGAACTTTTAAACATCAAGATCCAAAAGAAAAAATATCTGGATCTTAGTAAGAAACAATTGCACCTCCTCACTGGCTTTCTTACAGGGCAGGGAAGAGGAAGACACTCCAATTCACCTAACTTGTAAGAGTGAGGAACTAGCCTCGTTGAAGCATTCAGAGATATTGGGTTTTATCAGATCTCTGGAACTGGAAGGCGAGCCGTGAGGCTATGGTCCGAACAGCTCTGTAAGGGATCACAATAGACCTTGAGGTTACAGTGAACTGTAACCCTTTTCTAAACTAAAATAAAACTACCATTCAACGGTATTTACTTTGGAATTTTTGCTAGAGTATTCCTTTTCCATTTATCTTCTCACATAGAATTCAGATGGTTCTCGATCGTAACATCACTATAAGACACTGATTAGATATAGTTGATCAGAGCGGACCAAGCTCTCTAACTTTTAATTCTCTCATAACCTTTCTAGATAAGCTTTGGATGGCCTCAAGGGCTACCCTATTGATCAGGAGGTTCATCAGCTACAAAATTACTATAAGATATT
The DNA here is from genome assembly GCA_013421045.1 of Propylea japonica. NCBI lineage: Eukaryota > Metazoa > Arthropoda > Insecta > Coleoptera > Coccinellidae > Propylea > Propylea japonica. Next base: position 2,336,093 of record CM024242.1, on the reverse strand, counting down.
TCAACAGCATGCTTTATTTTCGAATAATCACAATATGTTATCTTTTAGAAAGTTCCAATTCGAATAAAACATCCGACATAACAATTATAGCAAAACAAAAGCATATTACAGCACAAACATAAAATATTTGAGATAGATGACCCTCTTCGCTCCAGTTCTGGTATGTTGATTCTATCTTCCTTTGAAAAGTTGTCACAATTGTTTCGTTTTTTGTTCTGAAATTAAAGAAAAATTAGTGGTCTTGTTAATAGGACTTTTATGCTTTGTCAACCTTTGAAGAGTTTGTTCGATGATCTCATTTTCTTCATCAGAATCATCACAGCCTGTTGTATTTTTATCACTAGGTGAATCAGAGAGATCAAAATTGTTCTCATCCACCATTCCTTCTTTTATTTTGTTCAAGTCTACGCCCAAGCTGAAACATACATAATAATGTATCAGGAAAACCTCATCTTCTAACAACCCGATTTCAAATTTCATATTATAAAAACCAGAAAAAGTTTATCAAATCCTGCATGTATTTTCCTCTGAAAAAGATGAGTATTGGATTTGGGAATTTTCGGCTGGAAATTCGAATATAATACAGTGGAACTTCCCAATATCCTCTTGCATTTCTTCATTGTGAATATATATACATGATCAAAAAGGTGTGTAAGTGCATTTCTAATAGCTTACACCTAGGCATTTTATGTAGGTACGTATACAATACATATTAGCTATTCACTCTATTTACAATTTTTTGGGCAAATAACTTGTGATTTTTGCCTGAATGGTGAAATTGAACCACTTTTTATTCTCATGAAAAATTTTCGCATTCTCTCAAAGATTCAAAAATATTTTCCGGAACCCTTTCAATGGACTGGAAAGCGATTTACGATTTGGTTTTTCGGCGGGATGCTCCTCTAAGTAAACGCTCCTCTAAATCAACGCTGTCGGTATCAACACCGCATTTGTCACTGCCTAAAATGTCCTTTTGAGTTGGAAGTTTATTTGTTACAACATTAACAGTGACATTAAAGAAATCATTTAGAGTAACACAGTCATTATCAACATTTCCAGTTGATTCCAATGTTTCATATGGATCTATCTGCCCGACATAATGGTTTAGTTTATGGCCGGGATTCATTACCTACGTCCGGCATAATTATGGAAAAAACCCACCATACCTTTTTACCAATACCCATTCCAAGAGTGATATTCTTAGAATATTTCGTTATAGAGAGAATTTACCTCGTTTTAGAGGGTGTTTTTAACATGCAATTTGGATTTAAGGTGCAATGACTTGAACGAAATTCGTTATGCGGGAAAATTCGTTATACAGACGTTCGATATAGGGAAGTTCCTCTGTATTAGAAAAAAACCTTATATATAGCACTCGTTTAGGTAGAACAAACGCTCAAAATTGGTGCAGTTCCTTATCGAGGTAAGAACGATAAATCCTACACTTACTCCATGCGACTAGGTCTTGAGGTCTTAGGAATGGCACTTGTCCTGAAAGCTAATTCAGAAGTTCTTCTTAAAATATTCTTCTCTGATTTTCTTTGGTCAGGAAGAGTTGCGAGGGCTATACTAGCCCGTCTCTTCGTTGAAAAATGTGAATGCTTGGAAGCATTGTTATCCTTTGGTGAAAGATCTCCTCTGGAACCCGATGTTTGCAACATTTTTCTGGAAATAATAAATATTTATAAATACTTAACAGAAGACAACGAGGAGCTGTACTCATTATGAATTACGAAGATGTATTGATATCTAGTTAGCCTAGACCAGTATCGAGCCATCATCAAGTACCTGTATTACGAAGGGTTAAGAGGTAAACAGATTTACGAAGGTATGCTTAATACCCTTGATGACCTTCGTATGCGATCTTGAAAAATTGGACAGCAAGCTTCAAGAGAGATCAATTTTCCATTGAAGATGATGTCCGATCAGGAAGGACAGTTTCTATGACAGTCCCCGAAAATATTGAAACAGTTCATTACAGGATTTTATCAGACCGTCGAATTGGTTTAAAACGAATATCTGAAGCTCTGAATTTTTAATACAAACGCGTTCAACATATAGTTCACGTCAATTCGGACATGGGAAGAATTTCTGCAAAATGGATCACCAAATGTTTGAATGTTGACCAAAAGCGTGCAAGGGAAGAAGCCTCGCGTTCGATCTGTGCTCGATTTGAATACTTCTTGAACAGAATTTTTACTATAGATGAGAATGATGAGACTTGGATACATTCCTACGATCGAGAAACAAAGCAACAATAGATGGAATGGCGACACTCTGGTTTTATAAGACCTAAAAAGTTTTTTGTCCAAATATCTGCTAGAAAAGTTCTTGCTACAGTTTTGTAGGATTACGGTGGAATAATCATGATTGATTTTTCGGATGAGGGTAGAACGATAACTGGAGACTAACATTCGACATGACTGAGCACTTTAAGGGAAAAATTGAAGAGAAAAGACGCGGAAAGCTATCGAAAAGTGTTTTGTTTTTGCAAGACAACGCCCCAGCAAAGAAATCTCAAGTTGCGAAGCAAAAAATTCGTGATTTAGGGTTAAAATTACTAGAACACCGCCTTTATTTTCTTTCAGCAACTGAAAAAAAGATTAGAAGGTAGTAAACTTTCTTCCAACGAGGAGGTAATGAAATATATGGAGGTCTGCTTTGCAGTGAGAGAAGAAACATTTTTTTAAGAGGGTCTAGAGACGTCCCAGGTTTGCTGTAATAATTTTATCCTATTGAGCGTAGAATATGTTGAAAACCTATTAAAATATTTTGAAATTGAAATTTTATTTGGTTCTATAGTAGGCTAAGAATTCTTCAATATATTCTCGTATTTCAGTCCAAAGATGCCTGATGAAACTTAGAGAATTTGCAATTTTGAAAATGTTTCCTTTTTGATTTCAATATCAATCTTATGAACCGCTATGAAAAATTCATATATTCTGCATTCATACTGTGGGGATCGATTCATTGAATGAAAATAATATATTATTTATCGGACGGCTATGAAAATTAAACATATTCTACTCTGTATTATAAAATTTTATGCGGTTGAGTGAATTAAAATAATTTTACTTTCAGATAAATAAGCAACGTTGTCTGTTTTATTTGAACGTCTTGAAAATTGCTTATTTTTGTAATGTCTATTTACATTATTTAATTGATTAATTCGAGAAGATTTTTCCATGCAGTCATAAAACACTAAAAATATTTCAAATTTTGACTACAAACGGATCGAAATAGTCAATTATACAGTGCGCTTCAAATTTATAGAACGAATTCATTTTCTCAGAAGGAAAATATTTGGCAACAAAATCCTGAAACAGGTCAATTTTTGTTTCCCTTCTACCAAATTTTATGCATTTTTGAACGATTTTTGTTGTGTTTTTTTTAATAGGGAATAGGGAAAGTGGGTCATGTGGTAGGTACTCTGTTTTGGCAAGGTCTTTGTAAGTTCTTTCCAGGCGTGCAGAAATTTTCAAGAAAAAATTTTTTTGAATTTGGGAGAAGTTTTCAATATGTTTGTGCACTTTGCCATGGCTCATTTACGACGATGGTACCTGATGAAATTCGCCACCTAATGAAAGTTGATCATTTCAGTTTTGTTCATGCACAACTTTCAACCATCTCTACGTGAGGGGGTGACTTGTTTCAGGATTTCGTTGCCAAATATTTTTTGTCTGAAAAAATGAATTTGCTCCAATAAAAGAAATGGAAGATGTTCATTTATACATTCATTTATCTAAAATCCGAATGTATGCACTTCCTTTTTACGAACGTCAACATTTTTCCGCTATCCTACGAACAATTCTTTGTTGGACAGCCTGTAGACGAGGAGAATTCCGTATTGGAAATCATTTCAAGGATAAGACAAAAGCCTTTTTTATTAGGTGACTATTCTCCATTTTTCCGGAGTGTTCGTCATCTTGAAAGAATAAAATATTTACCTAATTACACCAACGTGAATTACTCTATTTCCCGAAAAGAAAGAATCGAAAAATCTGATTGTTGAATTTACCTTGCATTCAATATTGAGGAAGAAGTAATTAAAGAACAAGTTAGGTAACAATACATTTGAGATAAATATCCATCGCACCAATTTTGAATACAATTAAGACAAAAAATCTGCGTTATTGTATTATTTTCTTTGTTATATACTTATTATGCAAACCAACCTTCTTGGTGTATTGAAGTTGTTTCCTGCTCAAATCCCTTTGCTGCTTCAAGGAATTCACATTCATCTTAAATAGGTATTTATTCGAATTGAAACATTTTATCCAAAAAGTTTCAACTTCAGTAGAAACGTTCCTACTAATAACATACCTACTTAAGATCATAACTAAAGCGCCGTGTTCCACACATTCTATTTTTTCACGTGAGGGGTTTGAAAGTTATGCATGAACAAACTTGTAATGGTCGACTTTCATTCGGTGATAAATTTCACCAGGTAAAATCGTCCCAAATTAAATCAGCCATGACAAAGAGCACATACTAAAAACCTCTCTGAACTAACTTATTTTTCAAAAACCAGAAATTTTTCAGGAAAAATTCTGCACACCTTTAATGAGCCACTTTTCCTATCCAAAACTTCAGAGGGTTTATGGAGATGGCACAGGGTGCAACAAAAACCTTTAAAAAATGCAAAATTTTTGTAAAAGTGAAACAAACATTGACCTGTTTCAGGATTTTGTTGCCAAACATTTTTCTTTTGGGAAAATGAATTTGTTCCACAATTTTGATGCGCACTGCAGGTATTATTCATTGGACGACTATGAAAGACCAACATATTCTACTCAGTATTATAAAATTGTATGAGGTTGATTAAAATCATTTTACCTTAAGATAAATAAGCAACGTGGTCTGTTTTATTTCAAAGTTCTGAAAATTGCTTATTTTTATAATTTATATTTACGTTGTATAATCGATTAATTCGAAAAGATTCTCACTACAGTCGTAAAATACTAAAAATAATTCAGGTGTAAACTACAAACGAATAGAAATGGTCAAGATTTTTCAACCATTGCACAATAAAAGATATGTAGGATTTTCATTCGTATTTAAAATCTGAATGTCCCTTAATCCTTTCTTTTTGCAAATGTCAAAATTTTTCCGCTATCCTACGAAATATCCTCTGCTTGACACCCTATAGATGAGAAGAATTCTGTATCGTAAATCATTTCAAGAAAAAGACGAAAGCCTTTTCTATTGACTATCCTTTATTCTTCCTGAGTTTTCGTCATCCTGGAAGAATGAAAAATCGAATCGAAATATTGAATCACACGAACTTGAATAACTCTTTATCGAGAAAAGAATAATCTGATTGTAGAATTACCTCGCCTTCAATATCGAGGAGGAAGTATTCAAAGAAAACGTCAAAACATATTCGAGATAAATATCCATTGAATAAATTCGAACAAATTGAGACTGTGGTATTGTATCGTTTTCTTTGTTATATACTTATTATGCAAACCAACCAACTTTGTGTATTGAAGTTGTTTCCTGCTCAAATCTCTCTGCTGCTTCAAGGAATTCACATGATTTATCATCAGCTGAACTGCCTCTGACAGCCTTTGTTCATGTTGTACTGCTCCGTATCTTTCTGCTGAAGATGCAGCCAATGCAGAAGCGTTTGTCACGACATCTATTTGTGCCAATAACGATGCTAACATTTCGGTTGTTTCCATGTTCACACACAATTTGGTTAATTTGTTCACTCTCTGAATCAGTCTTTCGATTTCTTTTGCCAAGTTGTCCTCTGTTTGGTTTCTGTATCTCTTTTGTCGTTCACATCTGTCTGTGATTGTGTTTGAGTCTATGGAGAAGGCTAAGGAAAGAGTGGCGAATTTTTGCTCCAGTTCATCTTCTGTTTGCAGCTTCCTAAAAGAATGAAAATGAATTAATAAGCTGATATGAATTTGATGAAAATTTAAATAGTGAATAAGGGATTCTAATTATTAGATTGACACTCTGTAGTAAATCTGTAAATTTATGTAATTAGCGTTGAGAAAATCGCAAAACGCCTTATACCTCAATTAGTGCAGATATTTGAAATAGTCCATGGGCCAGCTGTTTTTAATAATGATTACTGACAATCTGAATATTCGTGAGTAGCTTCATTTTGATGAGACGCCAAACTTTTTCCTCTACGAAAATTCTCGATAGTGAGGGCTAATACAGTATGAAGGCGTCAAAAGTGTTAAATGGGTGAATGTTCAATTTTGTTACTAACAGCTACTTTATAAATTGAACCTTGAAACAATTTTATTACAAATTGAAAACATAATTGTCCTAGAGAAATGATGATTCTATGAAAGTGTCCCCCAGTTTCCAACATATCTCAACAACTAGGTCTAAAAAATTATTACTAACCGACTGATTTTTTCAATGTTGCTTAACAAATATTTCCTTTATGAACTGGTCACATTGTCCTACAAATTGAATGGTACGTTTTTCCAGTCCTAAGCTCTGAGACTTCGTTGCCGAGGTTCGCTAACTTTCCTCTGCTTAGGTATTTATTTCATAAATCATTTATCATGAATTTGTAGGTTGACCATAGATATCCAATCAGAAAATCAAGAGCACTTCTTTGATATGTTTGAATATTGGAATTAGTTTAGTTTAGTTTAAAAGGGTTACAGTTCACTGCGACCTATAGACCTAAGGTCTATTGTAATTGTGCCCCCTTACAGAGCTGTTCTGGCAAAACCCTTCACAGCTGGCCTTCCAGTTCCAGAGATCTAATGAAATCTAATATCTGCGAAGGCTTCAACGAGGCAAGTTCCTCACTCTTACAATTTTCTCGGCCAAGGTATTCTTTCCTTTGGCTCGCAATGCCAAAGCATTCCGTGACTAGATGAATGGGGGTTTCTTTCTCCTCCGCACAGAACCTACACTCGTCAGTATCCGATAATTCCATCCTCAAAAGGTATCCTTCTGATGCTACAGTGTCCTGTAAGAAAGCCAGTGAGGAAATGTAATTGTTTCTTACTAAGATACAGATATCTTTTGGATCTCGAAGTTCCGAAGTTCCGAATGAACTTAGTGGAATGATCCATCCCTGGGAGATTCCGCCAGAGTTTTTCCTCTCGCTTTCTCCTTCTCCAGAAACTCCTTCTTATAGGTACATTTACATATACCACAGAAGGGTTCTAGGCCAATGAGTGACATTCGTGCGCCCTTTTTGGAATTAAGTGAACAGAAGTTTCCTCCTCCTCTCCATAGAATCTACAATCCCAGTTTCTTTTTAAGCGAATTATCACATGGGCTGAAAAGTCCTGGGCCTAACATATAAAGGGCGCTAGTTTTATTGCAGTAATCTTTTTTTCAGTTGATACCAACCTACATAAAATACCTGTCAAAATTCCATGACATTTGATTCATTAGGTGGTGAGTTATTGTGGTAAGAGTTTTTTTTCATTTTCATTTTCATAACAATGGATCAAAAACAATTTCGTGTTTTGATTTTACACTGCTTCCTGATGGGAAAAAATACCGTTCAAGCAAAGCAATGGCTTGATAAGTGTTATGGGGACTCCGCTCCATCAGAAACAACAATCAAACGTTGGTTTGCTGACTTCAAACGTGGTCGACCGATGATGCAGAACGCTGTGGACGTCCAAATGAGGTGGTAACACCAGAAAACATAAAAAAAATCCATAAATCGTTTCGAATGATCGAAAAGTGAAGTTGCGTGAGTTAGCTGACATCGTGAAGATATAAAAGAACGTGTTGGCTTTATATTACATGAATATTTGAATATGAGAAAGCTCTGTTCAAAGTGGGTGCCGCGTTTGCTCACTGTCGACCAAAAACAAGAACGTGTTCATGCTTCTGAGCATGTTTGGCCATGTTCGAACGTAACAAAGCGGAATTTTTGCGTCGATATGTGACAATGGATGAAACATGGATCCATCACTTCACTCCGGAATCAAAACGATCTTCATCTGAGTGGACAGCAACTGGTGAACCTCTTCCAAAGCGCCCGAAAGCACAACAATCGGCTGGAAAGGTTATGGCCTCGGTATTTTGGGATGTGCATGGTGTAATATTCATCGACTATCTTGAGAAAGAAAATACCATCAACAGTGAATATTATATGGCGTTATTGGAGCGTTTGAAGGCCGAAATTGCAAAGAAACGACCGCATATGGCAAAGAAAAAAATTTTGTTTCATCAGGACAACGCACCGTGTCACAAGTCGATCAAAACAGTGGCAAAACTACGTGAACTGAACTTCGAATTGCTCCTTCATCCACCGTATTCGCCAGATTTGGCTCCCATCAGCGACTACTGCTGTTCACAGACCTGAGAAAAATGCTCGCCGGTAAGAAATTTCGCACGAATGAAGAGGTTATTTCTGAAACTGAGGCCTATTTTGAGGCAAAAGATAAATCGTTCTACAAGAGTGGTATTAAAATGTTAGAGCGACGCTGGAATGATTGCGTTGCTCTTGATGGAGATTACGTTGATGAATAAAGCTAATTTTGAACCAAAAAAATTGTGTTTTCTTTGTTAGGCCCGGGAATTTTCAGCCCATGTGTTATAATCATATACTTAGTACCTTCATTTTTTCTTATCAATTTTTTCCTTCTTTAAATAGGGGTAAAGCTGTTCGCGTCCGTGATATAATGTCATTATCATTATTAAAACTAGGGTCGTTTTGGCTAGGTTAGCCTTCCAGGAACTGCGATCATTTAGATCTTTTGTTCTTTACCCTACTCGTTCATGGAAAGCCAAGAAGGTCGTCAATGGCGTTGATGAAAACGACAACCTCCTTAGAAGCCTTGGGAGTTCAAGAACGGTTTTCTTCATATGAATTGTTATAAGGCCAGCTTTTTCTGGACCCCATATTGTATACCACCTTCCTCATACGGTACAAACTCGAATGATATTTGTACCGATAGTCTCGTCTCAGTAGAACCACTATCCACCAAAGCTAAGTTCGTAGCACCTTTAGAATCTTCGGGTGAAATCATCTCGAATTGTTTGGCCTAAGTAAGGCCAGGAGTGTTTCTAAAGCCGGTCCCAGACAATGCGTGCATTCGACGAATATTCGGCATTGGCGGTGCTTCGCGTAGTGTGTGGGAGCTCAACTTCGTGTATCATTCGGCATTGGCCTTCTATCCGAAGCCTTGTCGGTACGGGCTGCACGAACCAAAGGAAGACGAAGTACATTCGCGCACATTCGTGTTAGCTCCCAGACAATGTGTTTATCTACGCGTACTATACGGCCTATTCTGTCTTCAGTCAGAGTCGTGCGACGTGATTACACGGTGTTTTTAGGTATTATTCGTTTAGGCTCTCCGCTACTGTTCTATACTGAGGCCGTTTGGCGAAAGTTTGTCAACAGAATGTCGAATGTCGAACATTTCGCGATTGGCGCAGTGTCTGGGAGGGTACCCGAAGGCGAACTACGAAGGCACATTGGCCGAATGCACGCATTGTCTGGGACCGGCTTAAGTCATGCATTTTTCAGTTTTAAATTCATTTTATTCTAAAATCAACGAAATCTATCACTTACCTTGCTTGCTCACTTGTAAGTCCCATTTCCTCCAAGACATGATCCGGTAGGCTTGGGAATATATCAACTGGATCTAAATCGGAATCTATACTGAATCCGGAACATGAATTCGATCTCTCGTCTCTGCAGTATTCTGGAAACTAGGAAATGAAGGAAGTTATACAGGTGTTCCGGAATAAGTTGATCGAACGTCAAAGGGAGATATTTCAGCTAATTTTAAAAAGAAGAGTTTTCATAAACATGGGTCCGAAACGGCTTCGTTACCGAGATACAGGATGTCAAAGGTTAGGAATGATTTTTTTACTATCTCAAAACTGACTAATGCTATTGAATTTGAAAGTTGTAGTACTTTTCCGCACGAGATTGTAAGAGATCGAGTGCTGGGAAGATGCTTTCCTTTCTAGAAAGGAACATTGCTTTTTCTACGTTCTATGAAATAAAACAATTCAAGCTTTTATTCAAATTTATCAACTTGGTAACCTAGTTGTTATGGAAAATCGTACTTCATGACACAGAAATAAATCAGTTTCGTTCACAACTACTGTATAATCCAACACTTGTGAGACTTTTTGATCGACCATTATAATACCCATCAATCACAAGTGAATAATGAGTTATTATGCACTGCTGTCAGATGCTTCATAGATTTAACTTCAAATTAGATTCTTTTAATTGTACTTGTTTGATATGTTTGAATTGAATTGATATTTCTTCAGTATTCTAAAGTACTCCAACTAACAAATATATAGGTATTCCTTGTCAATCGAGGGCCAAATATACTTTTATTATATAAATTAAAGCAATTTTTTCACAAAAGATACAATGACAAGTTCTCCAGAAATTTCTCATATGTCAACTTGACACAGTCTTGTTATGTAAGGGGGAAATATATTCAGTAGACGTGAATAAAGAATAGTATACTAGTATACTACTCGCGTATAATGGCTGTTATTCACTAGGTGATTTGGGAGACTCACCTACGGCTCGTTGCCTAAACTTCACCTCGTAAATAAGAGAGAGCATTATACTCTCATTGCATATAATACTATTACAGTTGCTACTGACAACTGATGTCAAGTTAGTAATTTTTGAAAATTTGATCATTTCCAAATAAAACTTGGGTTAATTAATATACTAATATACTTTCGAAGACGAAAACAGTGCGTGAAAGTAGTTATTTAGGCACGGTTGTAGAAATAGTGTGTGTGAATACTTGATGGGACATAATTATAAAAGACACAAATTGACGAAAAAATATTGCATTAAGTTCTCACATATAAATAATCCATTTCTTTTTTCAAAGGCCTCCGAGCAAATCGTCTCCTTTTCATTTGAAGAATAGATTGTTCATAAAGTAACACTGCCTCCATTTCTACATGAAATTTAAACTTCACACTAGACATTGACGAGATTCAGAACCGTGAAGCGTTCTCACAATAATGGTTAACCTGGCATACCAGGGCCAAGGAAGTTGATTTGCTTTTTCATTTCGACTAGAATGCGAATATAATCACTAAATATTTGAGTTCTGTAAGCACATTATTTTATTTGATATCCATCATACATGAAAATAGATAGATTCCAATCTAAAATTAATTGAGTAAACATATATCTAGGAATTCTGACAGACATTGAACTTGCTAATAGAAAGTTCGAATAATAAACAGAATAAATTTCAGGCACATCCCAAATTCTGCCCGCTTTGAATATTTCAACCAATTTATTTATAAACTATTAGTCTGATTCTTGATGACAGATATCTTCTTGGATGGAGGATCAAAGTACAGATTAATAAACTAATGAGAGCCAGAATTGTTCAATAATTAATATTTGTCGGGTCAATGAAGATGAAGTCGAATAACTACTCAAGTCTTTTTCACAAGTGGCAAAGTTGAACAAATTGTTTCATACGATTTTTTCAGTCTTCGGCCTGAACTTGTGGTAGGTTAAAAAATGGATATTGATAGCTAGTTAGCCTAGACCAGTTCCATGCATAAATAAAATATTGCAATACAATAGCTACGAACATTAACTTATCGAAAGTGTCAGTGAAAAGTTGAAAGTCGAAAAAGTAAACCAGACTTATGCAACAAATTAAAAAAGATGTCCACCGAAATTGTGAAAACCGAAAATTGGAGTATCGACCCATCATCAAATACCTGTGTTAAGAGTTAAGAGGTAAACAGATTAACGAAGATATGCTTAATACCTTTAGTTAGTTAGTTAGTTAGTTTAAAAAGGGTTACAGTTCACTGCGACCTCAGGTCAATTGTGACCCCTTATAGAGAGTAACTTTTACATTGAAGATGATGACCGATCGGGAAGGCCAGTTTGTGTGTCATTCCCCCCGAAATATCGACGCTGTTCATTATATAATTTTATCAGACAGTCGAATTGGGCTGAAACGGATATCTGAAGTACTGAATATTTCATAAAACGCGTTCATCATATAGTTCACGTCAATTTGTACATGAGAAAAATTTCTGCAAAATCGACCCCCCAAATGTATGTTGATCAAAATTGGATTCAAATTGTTGCTATGGACATTGAGTTTAAAAATTTTCAAACTCAATGCTATGGATGAGACTTGGGTACATTTCTACGATACAAAATTCCAGAAACAACGCGCCAATCTATGGAATGACGATACTCTGGTTCTCTAAGACCTGAGGAGTTTCGTGTCCAAAAATCTGCTAGAAAAGTGATTGTTTGTTTGGATAAGGGTAGTAAGGGTTTTCCAATAAGAGGTGTTATTTTGAATAGCACGCTTTCTCGGTAGATGTCACATTTGAAGCTGTCATGTTTTGACATTTGACAAGTAGAAAGTACGCCATTAATAAAAATGGAACGATACACGCTTCAAGAACGCATTGAAATTACTAAAATTTACTATAAAAATGGTGAAAATTTGGCAGAGATGGTTCGTAGAACTCGAACATTTTTGGACGAAGCACCTTGTCGGGCCGCAATAAAGAAATTGGTGGAAAAATTCGGGCTGTTGGGACAAGTAAGTGATGTGAAGAATAAAACCCTGCACGTCGCTCAAGAACGGTCGAGAATATTGCTGCTGTTTACTTTCAAGAAGACGGCGCTACGTGCCACACAATTAACGAAACCATAGATCTTTTGCGGGAAAAGTTTGCGGACCGTGTTTTCTCTCGAAAAGGTGATCACAATTGGTCACCGAGATCTTGTGATTTAACTCCTGGCGGTTTCTTTTGGGGCCACACGTGAAAGAGAAAGTCTACGACAATAGCCCAGCGTCGATTCGAGACCTCAGAGATGGAATTCGTGAGGCTATCGAGGACATAGGGGCAGCCACTTTGCTATTTGGTTGTAGAAAATTTCATTAAAAGGATATGGTCCTGTAAGAGTGGTCGTGGTGGTCATTTGCCTGATTTTATTTTCCAGTATTAACGGCATAGCTTTTTCTTTATAATGAAATAAACATCCAGTCATTTATATTGAAAAATGGCATTTTTTTTAATATCAAAATAGCTTCTCCTATTGGAAAACCCTGTATAATAACTGGAGATTACTATTCGACATTACTGACCACTCTACGGAAAAAAATTTGAAGAGAAAAGACGCGAAAGCTATCCTAAGGTGTTTTTGTATGTGTAGGCTAAGAATTTTTTCAATATGTCCCCGTAACTTCCGTTCGACTGACCATCGTAGGATTAATCAATATAGTTTCATCGTAGATTCTAAAAATGACACCATGTGGAAACCACTATTTCCGGTCTTAAATCGTTTTATAACCTGGCTTTATAAAATGAGCTTATAATGTTCAGGAGTTAATCAGAAATAGATGATATTCGGTTTTCGGTTTATACACCATTTACCAATTTAATCTTCTCGTGTAGAACAAATTCCACACATTAATAAAAATTGTTTTTGTTGTTTCAACAAAAAATATACGTAGCATAAGTATAATCACTGTCAAGTGCTATACCACTTTTGGAGCAATTCAACTGATTCTGTTCATTGTGTGGGAAAATGAAAACTTCAAAATTACTTACTGCCTTGGAGTCAAAAAATTATTCAAGTGCGCTAAAAACAAAATTGAACCATAATATATTTCATTATATTAAAAACTAGCTAACCCGGCAAACTTAGTTTTGCCACTCGATGTAACTTCATTTTTGTAAAATGTCATAATCGTTATAACCTAGAGTAGGTACTCCATGACTGCTTGATTGGTCGTAAGAAGAAGGAAAGTCCTTTTTTCTGGGCCATTTTGTTATATAAACCTTGCAATGGCAATTATGAACAAAAAAAAAGAATTATCCAATTTGGTGCAGTCGTTTGAAAGATATGGCATTTTGACCATAACCAGAGATCCTGTTTTATTAAAATAGATTATATTGAAATTTTTAAGTTAATGTTTGTACAAGTTGTCGGGGTGAACCTAGCGACCGTCTGTTGAAACGATTCTTTTGAAAGAAACATCTTGAAAATTATAAAGATCTTTAAGTTACAGGTTTAAGAAGTAAACAGAAAGAGGTATCTCATGAGGTGGCAGAATTAGAATGTCGAGGGTTCAATTTACCAAAGATGATATGAAACGAAAACGCCATGTTCCGGTAAGATTTATTGACTCCCAATCGCTTGCTTCTCGTTAATTATTGAAACAAATATTTTTGTTGAAATACGCATAGCTTCACGAACTCCTCGATGAATTTTTCCTCATCTTGAAGTTCAATTTCAAATAAATCAAATTCATAGATTCGAGAGTACTAAAAAGTATTCGAGAAAGGATTACTACGAAACCACTGAATCAATTGATCAACGAAACTATCCTAGATTGGAAGTTGAAATTAGTCACTGAAAATATTTTCAAGCCAAAATTTTAGATTTGGCCAAAACTATAGCATGCTATTGATCTTAGAACAAGCGCGCTAAATGCTAAATTGTTATACAGATTTGATAATGTTGAAAAAAAAGATCGAATTTGAGGAATATAACATTCCTGGAAACAAAGATTGTTAAACGAAATATTCAAAAAATCGTTTGATGAAAATTGATCCAGTTAATTAGTTTCGGATTTTTACTGGTTCGTTATTTTCCTAACAGAGCGTAGTATTTCCTCGAAAATTCAACACCTGTAATTCTCAAACATGTGTTTTTGTCAGATCACCATCGCAATGGATGAATTATAGTGACAAATTTTTCCTCGTGGGTAGGTACCCAACATCGAATTATATGGGAAATTTTCTGACGTTTTTAATGACTTGGAATGGAATAAATTAAATATCTATGTCTAATGAAATATAATAACATAATTTGCTGTGGAATTTTCTAATCGAATACCACACGATGTCAAAGGGAATCCGAAAACTTTTTCACGCTCATTTATATTTTTGGAACATTATTATATTATTATTATCACTTTCAAAAAATTCATGAGTTCGAAGAAATTTTCGAAAGTAATTTGTCTTTATTGGTATCACTAGTGAAAGGTAAACTTCAGAAAATCGTTGGTTTATGTTTTACAATATTTAACGTCTGTGAGTGATAAAAATAATTAAACAACCAAAAGTATTTCGTATCTACGAGAATTCTTGCAAATGTTCTGCTCAGGCATAATGATTCCTTCAAATTATTGCCACGACATGTCTGAAGAACAGTGAAAATTGAATAAGTATCGTTTCATGATAGCATGAGAATATAAATTATTGCCAGGTAGCTCATAAAACATTTAATATCAGCAAAGACAATCAAACTTCAAACAAATATTGGTGGAGAGATTATGAAGATAACTTTCAATTTGAATACTCCATTGTTCACCAACTGAAATTCTGTAAATTATTGGATTTGGTATACCTGCTCGAGAATATAGCAGGGATATAGACACATTCTGAATTCGCGAGCCAGAATATTGGTTCCTAATAGTTAATAGGTTTCAACTTCAGTAGAAAGTAAATGAGCCACGACAGAGTGCACATAGTGAAAACCTCTTTGAACTAACAAATGAAAAAAAAATTTTCTTGAAAATTCCTGCACGCATGTAAAGAAAATACCTTGCCAAAAAGTAACACATGACCAACTTTCCCTATTCAAAAAATATATAGAGGTTATGGGGATGGCACAGGGTGCAACAAAAATCCTTTAAAAATGCATACAAATTTAGTAAAAGTGAAATAAAAATTGACATGTTCCAGGATTTTAGCCAAATATTTTTCTTTTGAGAAAATGAATTTGTACCATAATTTTGACGTGCACTGTGCCACTGTATGATATGGTCCGCCGAAAAACGAGGAACTATTCAAAATACAAATAAAGAATCATTCTTCATATTTCTAGGAGTATTGATCTTTTACTCTTTTACTCAGTGAATTGTAGACTGATTCAAAGATTACTTTATCATCTGAAAATGATTCATGTAAGCGACAAAATTTTTCTTGGAAATATCTGCGTGCCTGTAAAGAAAATACAAAGACCTTGCCAAAAAGTACCACATGATCCACTTCCCTTATTCGAAAACTTACAGAGTTTATGGAATGGCACAGGTCCAACAAAAAAATCCTTCAAAATGCATAAAAATTTAGTAAAAGTGAAACAAAAATTGACCTGTTTCAGGATTTTTGCCAAATATTTTTCTTTTGAGAAAATGAATTTGTTCCATAATTTTGACGTGCACTGTATGATATGGTCCACCCAAAAACCGAGGAACTATTCAAAATACAAATAAAGAATCATTCTTCATATTTCTAGGAATATTGATCTTTTACTCTTTTACTCAGTGAATTGTAGACTGATTCAAAGATAACTTTATAATCTGAAAATTATTCATGTAAGCGACAATAGCTACTATTTTTATTGTTCCTATTCCTGATAAATATAAGGTATTCATTTTAACGTTTATTTAGGAATTTCTTTGTGAGATTAGGCATCTCCATTAGAAATATTTTCTCAGTTAAATCACATATCAAATTTTTCAATGAATACGTACGTTCACATTATATGAATTCCCCACAATTTGGATAAACGAATATATCTTTGTAAGGTCAAAATTAATATGTTTATATTCAGTAAATACAGTTTGTACATTAAAATTTTAGGTTATGTTGTTTATTTTCTTGTCAGATTGATACGCAATGTTGTCAATATAACATAGAGTTTCTCTGATAACTCGGAAGCTTTTTGAACGAAGCCGGGTACATTCGGCAACGTTGACTTTATTTTACATTATGACAGCGAATACTGCCAACTTCAGATAAGTAAACAAACGCCTCTGTGCGCTCAAACTTTCGTGGACGGATATAAGTATAATTGACGACTTTGTAAAACACATATCATTTATATTAATCTTAGATTGAAAAATAATCTTGCCAAGCCTCACTTAACTTGAGTGTATCTTTTTCGACCTAGATACATTAATAACTATAATTAGGAGGCAAAAAAACATTAAATGATCTCAGGTCTAGTACGTGCAGAAAATAAGGTGATGACCTTTAATCATTTTTGAATTATTCATTATCATCACGCGTTCTCAAATTGCATTTTGCATTGCGAATCCGGGTATTTATGAAATTAGTTATTTCTATATGAAACATTAGCGAAAGCTCTCGACATTTTCATATTCTATTCTGTTTCATTAAAAAAAAATGAGAGGTCAAAGTGAATTTTCTAAAAAATAACACGGTTTTTTTTATCAAAATCGTTATTATACAGTGTGTTTAGTAATTCGACGTGATACTGCAGTTAAATACGTCTAACGAAACATGGTCCAAAAATCTATGGTTACGAAGATACAGCAATTTTTCAACTTTTTTGAAAATTTTTCGAAAATGATTAATTTGTGCAAACCAACTACTTTAAGTATTGAATGAATATTTTTCTCACTTCTTGCGAAAAAGTATTCACTACAAATTTTGATAACCGAGATATACAGGATCATAAAAACCTGCACTAGTCTTCCTCATAAGATCATGATAAAAGAATTGAGGATTACTCGAAAAAAGTATTATGAACTTGGTGTATATGGTGATTAGAATTGGTACTCTCTGAAATACAACTTTTTAACCTTTACGGGATAGAGAAAAATGAATGACACATTACGGTGGTCTCTTTTCGAGAAACACATTTTTGCCGTCAACCATTGCTCTATTGCCTATATATAATATAATAATATTCCATTTAAATAATTATGGTCGTCCTTCATTTGAGTTAACCCTTTACCCCATCATGTGCCATATATGGCACAATCCTAAAAAAAAAATTTTTTTTCAGTTCAGAATCTTTCCTTAACTGCATAACACAGCCCATATCTGGCACATTCATAAGGAGCAATTTGATACACGCAGAGGACAAAATATCTTGTTTCTCTTAGTGATTTTAAGAACCTATTTAGGCAAGTTTAAATCATTTGATCTCCAAAAATTTATAGAAAAAAAAACAAACAGTTTGTTCCATATGTGGAACATCATGCAGTATCAGAATCTGAAATTACATTACATATTTATCCTAGATATGGAGTCAAAGCTATTTTATGGAAAATGAAAGCATTATGGATTCTTGATTTTGACTATGAAGAATATAATTATCAGAAGAGGATGACACACATGCAGCAGTTTGATAATACTCGCATCGGTATTGTCTGATGAACCATACGCCCTTCTAGATACAAAGATAGCCATAGCAAATGCTCTTAGTATAGCAGGAAAACCAAATAGACAAAACAGGGGAAGACCAAGTGCAACACATTTATGAAAATAAGCAGAGAAAAGGATCAACAAAGAAAATTCCCGGAGAAGACGTGCGAAAGGATGGTCTTGATAATTTACAGCACTGGCACTGGCAGATCGCATGCGATTCAAACCCCCAGGCTGCTCAGGGAAAACTCATATAATTTTGTGTCAAATGCCAAATACCATTATATCTGACAAAGACGGGAACTGCTTCCTTTGTTTTCATACTGAATACATTTTTTGGATATGCCTCAATTTTTTCTGTTGCATGATGTTCCATATGTGGCACCATTGTTTAAACAATGGTGGTACAAACCAGTGTTTTCGAAATAAATTACAAAATTTTGATTATAGATTTTTTTGAGTATTTTTAGGTTCAACCTGAGATTGAATTCTTTGGGAATTAATTTTTTCATAGCACTATAAAAATTCATCCAGTAAAGGGTTGAGGCCCATATTTCATTAAAGGCCACCTTAAAATCTTTCTTTGATGCGCACGACAATGTGAAAAAAGGAAACTTTATTTAAGTTGGGCCTCTATTCGCGTTCGATAACTCTCTATAATAATAATACACATTAGCTTGAAGTAACTTGATTTATTTAGAGCGCTAATGCTTCCAGTCTTCGCATAGCAGCTTTGGCTCTGGTTGATTATATTGATAAATATTGTTTACTCGGTCAGGTTCAACAGTGCTCATATCCATAAAATTTGCACAACTCAATATTCCCATCAGAGTCATTGTAATTCTTCACATTTACATTGGTAATCAGTTCTTTTGAATATATTGAGTACCGTATCATATTCGCAGAAAGTCTGCTGTTATCAAGTCTTGGTATAGATTCCAGATTTTCCCTAATTCATATCCAATTATTTCTTTCATTTCCATTTCTACAAATGCTAGATTTCTTGAATTGGCGGTATTAAGCAAGTCACAAATCTCGAAAAAGAGAACCTGGCTTCTATTTTCTTTATAGAAGTTGTAGTAAAAAGGGTTTTTCAATAAGAGGTGTTATTTTGATATTCAGAAAAAATGCCATTTTTCTATATAAATAATTGGATGTTAATTTCATTATAAAGAAGAAGCTATGCCGTTAATAGTGGAAAACAACATCAGGCAATTGACCACAACGACCATGCTTACAGGACCATATCCTTTTAATGAAATTTTCCATAACAAAATAGCAAAGCTGCCCTAAGTCCTCGATAGCCTCACGAATTCCATCTTTGAGGTCTTGAATCGACGCTGGGCTATTGGGCGTAAACCTTCTCTTTTACGTGGCCCCAAAGGAATAAGTCGCAAGGTGTTAAAATCACAAGATCTCGGTGGCAAATTGTGATCACCTCTTCGAGAGATAACACGATCCGGTAACTTTTCTCGCAAAAGATCAATACTTTCGTTTTCCAGATCAATACTATCCAATTTCGGCCATAAAAACGAGGTATACCAACCAGGGTTTTCTTCAACACTTTCGCGGCTATAGCATCAATATTATCGGCTGTTCTTGAGCGACGTGCACGGGTTTTATTCTTCAAATCACTAACTTGTCCCAACAGCTCGAATTTTCTCACCAATTTCTTCATTGCTGTCCGACCAGGTTCTTCACGACGACCCAAAATTGTTCGAGTTTTGCCGTCTCTGACAAATTTGCACCATTTTCATATATGAAAAGTCACTATAGTGACTTTCGATAACTTCAATGTGTTCTAGGAGAGTGTATCGTTCCATTTTTATTAATTGGGTAGTGTCTACTTGTCAAATGTCAAAAGATGACAGCTTCAAACGTGACATTTACCGAAATAGCGGGCTATTCAAAACAACACCTCTTATTGAAAATCCTTTACTATACCATCGGAATCTGACATCCTCTAAAATGTCTAAATGTTCCTCTAGTAAAACAGAGAATTCCGTATGCCTTATTGTTTGATATTCAAAAATGAGAAGCCGTTATTCAAATGAACATAGGTACACCTGATGAAAAATTCGTGAAACAAATATTCGGTTGAAATATATTTTTTTACCCAAACTCATATTATTGACCACATATGAATAAATAAGTTATTAATACTCCTATAAACTTGTGAGAACTCAGTGAATTGTGAAGGTTTTCTGCAATATACATATAGAATATTTACTGACCACAGGAAACCGATATCAAATGCATTATATGTAAATATTTCCATCAAAACACATATCGCTGCCACTCTCAATTTCAGTAAAGTACACTCACCATATTCAAAAATGAGGAAAAAGTTATACTTTATTGTTCATTGGCACTATTCACAACATTAGCTCATATTTGATGTTATCTAATCAGGAAAGCCAAATGGATCAAACAAACTTCTGAAGAAATAGGCAATTGAAATGATTTATTCTATTTTAGACACAATAGATGGGCTGGTAAAAAGTGAGTACTTTTTTCCCGGATACATAGAGGCTCATTTTTTTGACAGGGAAATAGTACATTATATACCGCGGGGCTGAAGTAGTACATTTAATCCTGAAGGTAAAGTTTATGGTTATAATTTACCTGAAGGATTAAATGTACCTCAGATAAAAAAAAAGATGTTGATAAAAGAGCAGCCGAAGTAGGAGAAGAATTGTTACCACCGAAATCTAGAAAACTATACGAGCAGCAGTGCGATGCTTTTAAAAAGTGGTGCAGCTTAAAAAATGTGAGACAACCTACTGAAAATGCGCTGTTAGTCTACTTCAATGATAAATCAAAAGCGGTTTGTGCCTCAACTCTCTGGGCACATTACTCAATGCTGAAATCGGTTATTAACATTAGAGAAGATATTGATATGTATAAGTAAATTTTTCAAAATTATTAGCTTTTTTGAAGAGAAGAAATGAGGGATTTAAGCCAAAAAGTCAAGAATTCTCACGTCTGAGCAGGTAGATCAGTTCTTACGGGAGGCTCCGGATGATAAATATTTAATGCTTAAGGTAAATTTGGAATTTTTTTGTATTCAGAAATTTTAAGAAATCAATTTTTTGTAGGTTGCACTTATTTTGGGCGTTGCGGGAGCTTGTCGTGGAAAAGAGTTGGTTGATTTAGAAATCGACGATGTGAGAGATTTGGGCGATTCCTTCCTAATTGCAATTAGAAACACCAAAAATAAAATTGACCGAAATTTTGTGATCAAAAATTCAGAAAACAGTGCCATCAGTTTTGTGGTGATATTTCGGAAATATGTGGCATTGCGAAAGACAGGGACACCTCATTCAAAATTTTTTGTTCAATACATCAACAAAGAATGTACTACGCAAGTAGTAGGAAAAAACATGTTTGGTACATTTCCACGGCAAATAGCAGCTTTCTTGAAATTAGAAAATGCGACGTCTTATACGGGACATTGTTTTAGACGCACATCTGCGTCTTTGCTAGCTGATTCGGGAGCAACAATAGACGTGCTGAAGAGACATGGAGGATGGAAATCCTCCAACGTGGCCGAGGGATATATTGAATCGTCTATTAAAAATAAACAAAAATTTCAGATAAAATATTTGGTCAAGTCGCCGATTCGTCCACTATAGTTATGCCACAGTCCTCATTCTCGCTTCCTGTTCCCGCAGGATCTTCGAAACAAAACCAGTTCAATATGAAAAGGACCTATCTGTTACTCGTCAGTTACCTGCTGCATTAACCCAGGAAAGACTGGTCAATATGACTGTCACAAATCATTTGAATATTGACGTTAATTACCATTCTAATTAATTATATTTTTCAATAAAATATCCCTTAAATTCGTTTGTTTGTGATTTAATCGTTCCGGGAGTTTCGTCAATATTTAATCCCGGAGGGATTAAATGTGACACTTTAGTACCTGTCACAAGGGAGTGAAAATGTCACTTTAGGCCCGGAAGTAAGAAAAAAAATTATTTCGTGAAAAGTTATATTTTGTAACCTATCAAGAGATCAATTTTTTTTCCCGTGACAGAAAAATAACTATTTTTACTCATATTATTTACCACCTTTGAATAAATTAGTTATTAATACTCCGATAAACTTGTGGGAAACCAGTGAATTGTGAAGGTTTCTGCAATATATAGAACTCATAAATAATTTACTGACCAAAGGAAACCGATATCAAATGCATTATATGTAATATTTCCATCAAATACAAATCGCTGCCTCTCTCAATTTCAGTAAAGTACACTCACCATATTCAAGAATGAGGAAATGTTATACTTTATTGTTCATTGGCACTATTCACACATTAGCTCATATTTGATGTTATCTAATCAGGAAAGCCAATTGGATCAAACAAACTTCTGAAGAATGGGCAATTGAAATGATTTATTCTATTTTAGACACAATAGATGGGCTGGTATTCCACGAACTGCATTAGAAGCACATAAACAACCGCATCCTTTACTCGAATTATCAGTCCTAAATGCCATTATTTGCTCATTAAGATCTTGAATTTGTAATCCAATCGATCACTGAGTATGTATATGCATTCTTGAACGAATTGGAATATCCAAAGTTCAATGATATTGACTATCGGGTTATTATAGATAATTAGAGCAACGGTCATTTACTGGTTGTTGGAAATTATTTTCTTCTGGTTTCGCTTGATGAAGTTGATAGTGGATTAAGTAGTAGGTATCTTCGGGATTCGATTGATTTTTTTTCAATTGAAGGTATGTTCATCCTTAATCAATCATCAGATTTGAATTTCAAGAAAACTCGGCGTACGTCATTTTATACAGGGTGAAACAAACTCTGTTTTTTACCCTAATTTCAGAAACACCCCTGTAGTGTTCCAGTTGTTCCACCTTGTGATTTCCTATTAATCTTCATGACACGTCTTCTCTTGGCAATTTATTCTTCATTTATAACAATAGCTCAACTTTTGTTAAAGATACAGGGTTTTCAGAGGAACAATAAACACCATCAATTTCGCTACGGCTATGAAATTACTTTCACAGATTTAACCTTAAATCCCGAACGTTATGAAAATAAGTTGAGAACTGAGTGAAAACATAAAACGAGAAGTTTTAGAGCAATATGTTGTTCCGTATGCACCGTTTATTGGAGACGATTTCGTGCTAATCCTTTTATCATCGACCGTATCAACCGCATGTGGCAAGGATTGCAGAGAACATTGAGCAGAGGTTGATATTCAAGAAATCAACTGGCCTGCTCTAAGCCCAGATTTGAACCCAATTGGGCATGTTTGGATGCTCTTGGGAGGAAAAGTCGTTCTCGCGTACATACTCCTGAAAATTGACAGCAGAGCTCAGTGATGCTCTTATTGACTCAAAACCTTAATGCGGATATACCGAGACGAAGAACACCTGTTTTCCGCATTTTGACTTAGTTTTCAGTTAATTTTCATTAAGTCGGAATATTAGGTTAAATTTGTTGAAGTACAGGGTATCCCATTTTGGGCACTTTTACGGGATATCTCCGTTATTTTTAACGTTAGCGGGATGCGGTTTTTCGCGACAGTGTGCTACTTTTTTGTGAAACTAAAGATGGCGCAATCAGTTTTTTGCATAGCTCTCTTAGTTTTTGCTATACAGGGCGGAAATGAAAAGTATCACTTTTTAATCACCTCCCGTATCTCAGTTGTTGCTTAAACTTGGAGAAATGGTTGAAACGCATTCCTATAGATTTTTTTCCGTAGAATCCAGTGGCGTAGTCAGTTTTCAATTTAACTTTCGGTTTTTGAGTTATTAGGCAAATATATATTTTTTAATTGGACACCCTGTATATTATTTTTTTTTCTTATTAAGCAAAATCTCAGCTTTCAAAAACATATAATTTTATGCATTTATTTTCAAACCAAGCTCAGAATTCAAGATTTTGTAATTCAATTGTGAATAACTAAGTAGTAGGCTCTATGACTGTTTATTAAAAACAAAAAAAATGTCAAAGCTTTGTCGGTTGGTTTAAAAGTTTACAGTTCTCTCAGTTTTTATTATTTATTATATCATATTAATGATTCAGTTTTAAGTTTTTCTCATTACGGCTGCTTACGAAAATTACTAGAAATATGACATGCTTGTTTGTGATCTAGATATTATTTAACATTATTTTCGATTTCTAACGAAATCTTGACATTTATTTTTTGTTTTAATAAACAGTCATAGCCTACTACTTGGTTATTGACAATTTAATTACAAAATCTTGAATTCTGAGCTTGGTTTTGAAAATAAATGCATAAAATAATGTTTTTGAAAAGCTGAGATTGTGCATGATAAGAATAAAAAATAATATACAGGGGTGTCCAATTTAAAAAACGTATGTTTGCTTAATAACTCAAAAACGGAAAGTTTATTGAAAAACTGACTACGCCACTGGATTCTACGGAAAAAATCTATAGGAATGCGTTTCAACCATTTTCTACAAGTTCAAGCACAACTGAGATACGGGAGGTGATTAAAAAGTGATACTTTTCATTTCGCCCTGTAGAGCAAAAACTAAGAGAGCTATGCAAAAACTGATTGCGCCATCTTAGTTTCACAAAAAGAAGCACACTGTCGCGAAACCGCATCCCGCTAACGTTAAAAATAACGGAGATATCCCGTAAAAGTGCCCAAAATGGGATACCCTGTACTGTTGTAGTCTTAGCGAAATTTAATGTTTTAAACTGAAACCCTGTATCTTCAACAGAAATTGAGCTATTGATATAAATGAAGAATAACATTGTCAAGAGAAGATGTGTCTTGATGTTGAGATAAGAAATCACACGGTATAAAAACTGGAACAGACTAGGGATGGTTCTAAGTTTAGGTTGAAAAAACTGATTTTTGTTTCACGTACGCCGAGGTCTCCTGAATAT
Organism: Propylea japonica; assembly: GCA_013421045.1. NCBI lineage: Eukaryota > Metazoa > Arthropoda > Insecta > Coleoptera > Coccinellidae > Propylea > Propylea japonica. Next base: position 2,311,084 of record CM024242.1, on the reverse strand, counting down.
TTTAAGTCTCTAGGATAATACTTTCGAGAGTTATCGTGTTAAGGGGCGGATGGACCACGGATACGTTATCAATGAGTCGAGCTTCATCGCAACACTAAGATTGTCCAAATCCTGAAATATAAGAGGCAATCCTTGTTGATGAAGCGACAACAATCGAAAAATAGGATGTTTTATCAATTGAAAGTGTAGGATATTTCTCTTAATGGTTATTTTGGTTCGGCCGAAAATAAACTTTTTTTATATTCGTCGGTTGGTCATAATAAGATAACATAGAATCATATGCGAAATCGGCCCTAATGTAGTACAGTATAATAATGCAAATTCGTATACCTAAGTTGAATTTCAACAATGTGATAGGTGTTCGGTCCTAGATTTCACTTTCACCGAAATATTACATTTAGTGAATTATATTATCAACATAATAATTATATTGAATATTACGTTATTTGCTGATATTATTAAAATACCGCCGATTTTTAATGTCAAGTCTCTTTTTTTGCTATGGCAGACATCACGATGAATTTCTCTCATGAAATTATCGTGAAAAACAATGAGTTCATGTTATTATTTATTAGTTAGGTCAAATTACGGTGAGTAATTATTTCAAGATTCAAAACATGTTTTTATGCGCAGATAAATCGATCTAAAAGTTATACAGTGCAAATTGCACACTGCGTATGCTAAGTAGATAATACTATAAATTTATGTTTAGGAAGTATTGGGTATTAATATAAACAATGAAAGCAGAAAATAATATCAATCGATAAAATGAACCATAATAACACCATGCTTCGGAGTTAATCAAGTCACGTTCGAAGAACATGCAAGGTGGTAATTCAGAGCATCCATAGAGAGCTCCGATAGAGCTATTTGGCTCTATCGGATAGAGCTATTTGGCTCTATCGGAGGTCATCAGTATGGAGAATAGCTTTTAATGATAGAAGCATTAGGGTACGTTCAGATGATGAGCGCTCAACGCGCGTTTTGCTAACGCGCGTTGAGCGCTCATCATCTGAACGTAGCCTTATAGGGGACCTATTAGATTTGGTGTTCAGTTCTGGGTATTAGCTGAAACAGAACGCCATCTCTGAGAACCTAACGAGTAACCTACCCCCACTGCATGAAACTGAACGAAGTAGCGAGATGTTTATCCGTGATTCCGTGAATCATTCAACTGAGGGACTGCCTCATACAGCATGGGTATGAGGTAGGGTATTTGTAAGGATACTCAAAGATGGAATGTTTCTGTTTGTACCCAGGACTAAGCGACAAACTTAAGTATAGGTTCTATCATTCTTCTTTGATCTACTTTTGATTTATGCAGTTGTCAAACATTTCATTTGAATTTTTTTAAGCTGGATTTTATTACTACAGCTCAGATGTTTTGAGATCAACAGATGGTTGACTGATTGGGTTTTTTTTCACTGACATGAGAGCTGTTTCCTCCTTCAATTCTCTAAGTTTCATTTTTATTTTTGTCATATTACGGAAGCTTTGCCCAATATTATCATAAGGTCTTTATTGAAAGTAAATTGGACAAGCTTTGACTAATCACTACCCTCCCAGTTGAGCTAGTTTTTTTATGTTTCTGATTGATGAAGGATCGTTTGTATCAATTGAATATTATATCTTTTCAACCCAACTCTTCATTTCATAACATTTTGACCTTGAATAAATTCAGAGGGATATCAACTCTGATCATATATTGAGATCTACAGAATTTGTCTCACTTCTTATAAATAAATGATTTTCTTCGGATAAAAATGTAGCGTTCTAAAGTGAATTAAAGATTGAATCACATGTTTTTGATAAGAATAATTCAGAAATGGCCGTCTGTTCATCTTAATCAATGTGCGTCTATTTTATCGTAATTACCGGTCATTTATTCAGTCTGTTCAATAACGAAAATTCATAATATATTATTTTAAAAAAGGCTTACTAACAAGGGATCATGTAGGTATAATCGAAAAACTGAAATCAATAATACTCAAATATTATAGATTTAGGAGAGTTTCACTTAGTGAAGCTTTTCATTATAAAATAATGAGCTAATGGCATAATAAAATAATCACAAAATTTTCAGATATTCTGTTGTAGCCTTCACAAATCATGTTTTCGCTAATCATGAATACCTCACGATAGTACTTTACGTTCCAGACACGTTGTGTTGAAATAATAGCAAAATTTTATATTATATCAAATTGCCAACAAAATAAAAAAATTAATAATGGTAAAACGGAATGAATTTATTACAAATGTAATATTTTATATCGTTTTTCAATTTCTTGATACTGTTCACCAGTATATAAATTTGTCTTACGTTCAGTTGCAGGAAATTCAAATATAATTTAATAAATCTATGCATTATTATGCAAGAAAGAGAAAAAATAAATACCTATTTTGAGAGACAGACCTGGTTTGATAAATCCTCTTGGTTGTAAGGTCTTTTTCGTACATCGAAGATATTTTAGGGCAAATATCGAAAGTGACGATTTGTAGCATAAAGATAATAATTCTATTCTGAATAAATGAAAGGTTTCGTGTCTACTCCAAAAATTGGTTAATCGAACTGTGCTACATTTTTCGACCCTTACAAACTTAGGGTCATCTTCAGGCAGACAGGAAAACAACACAAACGTCAAAATCTGATAGATTTTGACGTTTGTGTTGTTTCCCGTCCCACAAGCCTGAATATGACCCTAAGTTTATAAGGGTCGAAACATGTAGCACAGTTCGATTAAACCAATTTTTGAGTAGACACGAAACCTTTATTCAGAATAAATAATAGCTCAATTAATAAGATGGACAACATATCTAATAATTCTATTGCTTTTACCATCGTCTCGAGTGTTCCTTTCCTGCTTGTTTACTGTAGTTTCAGAAACAATTTCAGATATCAAATCAGATAAAAGGAAACAAAAAAATGTTCCAAGAAAAAGAAAAACTTGAGTTTTTTTAAGGTTTTTATTTTTATGTCCTCGTATAATCCGTAGAAGAGTATATGGTCCCCCAATTGCATTCTCCTTTACTAATACTATGAAATACACAAGTTTTATTGTTTAGTATATGGAAATTTGTGAAGCCATATCTCAACAAACTACATAAGTATCTATACTGGAGAAGAAATTAGGATAGTTTAGGACAGAATTTCTCAATTCTCCTAATGACTTTTCACTTTCAATACAGCAAAGAGAAATCATTACTGAATTAAGAAAAATATTTGAATAATTTGGAATTCAATTCAATCTAAATTTGGAAGTTGATATTCATTATACATTGTATTATTGAGCTGGCTTGATATGGTAGATCTATATAATTTGAAATTTTTTTGATTTATTCACCAGTCATTCGAAGAATCCTTTAACGATCCGATAAAATATAGCAATAACACGAATTTTTTGTAGCGCTCTTTCTACTTCTTGCCCAAATCTCTGAAATTTCTGATTTTGGTCTGAAGACTTAAATTTTCAGGTAGTTCTATTCCTCAACAGCGCTGTAAGTTCGTTTACCACTCAAATCGTACATGGTGCTGCAGAATATATGGCCATTCAAAATTTTTATTCCTCAATAACTCAGACAGAACAAACCGATCAAAATGAAATTTTGCGGTCACATGCAGTAGGTAGGTATTTTGTGGCCATAATTCAATAGGAAATTGAAAAGAAAAGCGTTATACTTTCCATAACAATTATCTGACTCAAGTGAAATTTATTTCGGGTGTGAGGATTCTTAACTGCATGTTCATTTCAATTTCAAAGCATCGGAAAATCAGAACCAAAGAACTTTTTTTTTTCAAAACTTCATTTTTTTTCGAATATTCAGTATTTATCAATTCGATCGAGCAGTAAAATGTTCAATATCAGTTTGAAGAAGTACCTACGCAAAAATTTGTGGCAGTTGCGGTAATACATACATCATAGAAGAATATATCGTATTAACGAAAAAAATTCTAAACTTTTCATTAAAAACTTTAGATTCAAATGAAAACGACTTTGGCGAAAAGAATGATCATGCAAATTTCAAAGGATTGTGAAATCAACTATAGAATTCGATATCTTCAGTAATCGATTTCATATATTTCATTTTCTGAATAATTCCTGAATATAATTGCGATCGTTCTGAGATTTTGCATTTATATATTTGGTATCAATCAATTTTGGGGTAAAACAGCCTTATAGCTCCACCAAAGAAGGAGCGCTCAAAAGCATCTGTTCTGGTATTCTCATGAAAAAGCTTTCGATTAAAAGGAAATCGTAGTATAAATCGGAGAAATGAATTATCATGCAAATTCTCGAAAGAACCATAACATTCTGACATTTTCAGTTATCAATTTTTTACATATTTCATTTTTTGAAAATTTCCAGAGTATAATTCCAATCGTGTGAGATTTTGTATTGGATAGCTCAGTGCTTTCCCCAATTTTTTGATCTTGAAATACAATATAATAAAATAATAATTAATTTTTGCATCTTTGAGCACATATTACGAAAAATATCAGATACTTATACGAAGTAACTTACATCGTAAATATCTCCTCTAGCATCAAAACTCTTCAGAAGACCTCCTGGAAGAAAAAAATCACCAGGACACCAGTTAACACCAGGGACACCACTAGTTAAAGATTCATTCGATCGAACATTTAGCAGCGGAATTGGACCTATTATTGTTCAATTCGCCGGAGACCAATTCGATTTTGGTTCGTTTAAACTATTATGATCGGATTCCTTCATATTATTCTAATTCACGGATTTGAATTGGAAATTTTCCGCGCTCTCACTTAACGATGTTTTCGTTCTATTCAGTCTGCACTGACTCAGTAGCGAGTTGATTGGAGTAGGAGGAGAGTATCATTTTGAGCTGTTTGCCGATTTCATTCAAATGTGGATTTCCGACATACTAGAAGACTGAATTTCACCGCATATGCGATAAAAATCACTCAGAGGTCATGCCCAAAAGTAGTTTCTTATGTAATGTCATTATATCAAATAATATTTGACGAAACTGTAGAATATTCATTGTATAAAGAATAGGTGGCGTTGCGACTTTCTGAGCGCTCGTTCTACTCAACGAGTGGCATATCGTTTTGCAGAAAATGGTCTCAAACGAAGGGGTTAGACCCCTTATGACGAGTTGGTGTCAATTCAATTCTTTCCGTGGGGCCGTCCGTTAGCACAATAACTTCGAAGGGATCGTCCTAGAGACTTGAAATTTTTAGGATAAGTTCGGGTCCCAAATGGCTCGGTTAAGTTCGTTAACTAGCCAAATCGTACAGGGTGTTTCATAAATATGACGATTCAAAATTTTCGTTCCTCAATATCTCAAAAAAACGAAACCAATCGATATAAAGGTTACGGCAAATGCATAACAAGTCTCATGCAAATTTTGGGTCATAGTGTGAACAGACCCATGGAAAATTCAATTGGAATATTGAAAAGAAGTAACTTCATATTTCTATAGGAAGATATTCGATTTCGATTGAAATTTATTTTGTGAATGATCGATTACTGAATGTTATATGTCAATTATTGCTATAACAAGACATCAATTCAGTGAAATTTATTTTGTGAATGAAGATTGATATACTGAATGTTCATCCAAATTTCAAGAGGATCGCATCATCTGAACCATGAAAGTCAATTTTTTGAATTATCGATTTTTACATAATTCATTCTTTTGAATAAAATCTAGAATATATTCCGATCGTGCCAGGATTTTTGCATTCATATATAGTCCGTTCACGAAAGGTTGAGCACATAGTAGGCGTTTTTTATTTATCTGAAGTTGGCAGTATTTTGCTGTCATACGTAAAATAAAGTCAACGTTGCCGAATGTAACCGGCCTCGTTCGACGAGATTGCGAGTTATCAGACAACTCTATGCAATATTGACAACATTGCGTATCAATCTGACAGAAACATAACCTAAATTTTGATATACACAGTGGAATAATGCCAATTTCCATGGGCAACCGACGGCTCAACCTTTCGTGAACGGACTATACTTAGCATGAACGAGCGCTCAAAAGCACCTGCTCAGGCGTTTTCCTAAATTTTTTATACACATGACTGGAATTTATTAATGTTTTTGTGGGCTAAAGTTTTGTCAGACTGTCTACAAGTTTCTAATTTAGAGCTAAATGTTCAATTTTCAGGTTAGGTGTTCGGTTATGGTTTATATTGAGCCGAAATGTGTCGAATAGTTTCCGATTTATGATGCATATGTAAATGTATTGATCAGAGTGGTAAACGTGCTTCTACAATTGGTTCAAACGTTTGTCGAAGTAGGAAAGCAGGCAAGATGGCATAGTAGGGCCAAAGGCATACCATATTTACTGAAGAATCCACTGCGATGGAATCCTAGAACTCAGTGCAAATGTTCGAATTAGTTGGCAACAGTGTACGAACGTTTTTCAAGGGATCTGTTACGGTAGTTATGACTTAGTTCGTGAAAAAGTGGTATGACGTGTAAAACTTCGACGTAAGCTCTCTCTTCTCGTCTATATTACTGTAAGTACAGATTATTTCAATAACTTTTTTATATCCGAGTAGAATTGTACCTTTATTGTGATCCTTTTCATGTATTTACCTGACTTGAAAAAAGATGTCCACAAAAACGTGATTTAATATTCGTTTTTTTGACACGTGGGTTAGGGCAAGTTGACATACATAGAGTTGGGTAAAATGGCATGGTACTTTTTATTAACAATAAAATATTTTTTCAGATGGTGCTTCAATTATCGAAGGAAAACCAACAGAGGAGAGTGGGATGAGAATAATATGTTAAGAGCTTTGGAAGCAGTGAGAAAAAAGCAAATCGAATAGGCCTTGCTAGTAAAACATCAATGTACCTTTTTTTTATTTATACGAGTATGAATATGATTTTTTTTTTGTTTATGTGAATATAAATAAATTTCTATTTCTTGTATGATATGTTATTTGTTGGAATTTTTGTTTTTTTCACTACAAAATACATCATATTATATGATATGCCATCTTGCCCGACACTGTGAGGGCAAAATGGTTTTTCGAATGTTACAGATTATCGCGATTTTTTTTTGTCTATAATTTTTTTTTATTTTATCTTTCTTCAAAAATTGATAGCTAACTCGATTGACTAAGATTCAACTAATGCTGCTCTATGTTTTTTTTTTTTCCTCATAAGAGATCGCGATTTTCAAAAGATTGTATGCCATCTTGCCTGCCTCTCCCCTATAGGTACTATACCTAGTAGGAAATATTTTGAAGGACAGTAGAGCGATTTTCGATGATCGACATCTAGCTTTTGTTGACTAATCCCGAAATATAAAAATTAGATACTCTGCTTATAAAATCACAATACCTAGGTAATACATAGTTTTGTAGTGATAAAAGTTCCATATAGGATAGATTCATCATGATCTGTCGTATTATAAGGATGAAACTTGACATTCTTAATGCCGAACAATTTTGATATCAAGTGAATACATGAACATCGAAACATTACATTGAATAAATTACACTTTCTAACTATAAGGTCGTTAAAATTTTATCATTGCATTTGCATGAACATTATTGCTAGATTTGTAGAGACCACTTGTACCGTAATCTAACGAGTACCTATGATTAAGCGAATGATAAGCTGTATTAGTTAGGTACCGTAAAATGGGGCGAAGTCGGACAGTAGGGTGAAAACGGACACTCGTTCTTGCCGTCGTTTTCGTCAAAGTCACGTGAAGCGGTAAGATCAAATTAGAATGTTTTGACTATAACGAGTTAGTTAAAGTCTAGCAAGGTACTGTGCGGATCGTTTCAAGAAGATAATCATTCTTTTAGCTTGCAGGTAGTCTTATTGAATGTAATCATTTATCCCCTTTTTACAAATTCTAAAAAGAAACTCTTGCACACAAGAAATAGTGGGGAGTGCTTGCATGAAACATATTCTGAGTCTTAAGGAATTAATCGAGAAGAAATAGCTATAAAAATTACTTCTTCAAATAATTCCTTCTTGATAATAAATGAAGAGATTCAAAAAATTTCCCTTTGTGGTGAAGGCGGACACAATGGGCCGGCAGTATAAGGCTAAAATTGGCATTCTTTATGAATTACACCCATGAAAATTTACAAAAGCTGTGAACGATGTTAAAAGTCATCGAAAAACACTTAGAGAACTGCCGAGTGTTATGGTATACCAAAGTCAGCGTTATATGATAAGGTGAAAGGAATAAAACAAAAAAAACATGGAGGACAAAAAAAGTCTGAGTTAGACGACAAAAAATTGTTCGACGGAAAATCACATTATCCGAATGGGGTTTTTCCAATCACTATAGAAGCGACATTCGTCTTTAGTAAAGAGCTTTCTTGATAGAAAGAAGTTGAGGTGAAGATTGATCAATTCAAGGATACTATCCCGGATTGATTGGTTTCATAATTTTATTAAACAAACAGCATAA
>CM024242.1:2264556-2302557 GCA_013421045.1 Propylea japonica | reverse complement strand
ATTCTGTGATCATGCTATGCTCTGTTTTTCGGGATATTAGTATTCTGTAGCAGCAAAGTAATCCAAAGCCAACAGCGCTGTTACAATCATTATAAAGACAATGTATAATACTCCCCAGGCGTAAGTTCGACGGGATTAGCAAACCCGAGGTGCCCGAGCTAAACCTGGCAGTAGGTATAGAATGCAACCCATAACGATGGTGCAACTAAGGAATAGAAATATTGAGTCGCTGCCTGAGGATCGTCAGGGTATGTCTGGAGCTGGCGCTGGACATGACAGCATGCGGGACCGTCAGTGGCAGGTGCTGACGAGGCGGGCCCCTGTCATACAAAACACTACAGCTCAACAGGAAGAACCAAGGAGACAACAACACCAGTGTCACCCCTAGAGAAAGTGCTAGGCAGGATCTTCAACCAGCGTTCACTCAAGGAGGGTACCCAGAAGATGCATGAAATGGACAATTGTATGAATGAACGATCATGAGCCTCTACTATAAAATAAACATAGGTCAAAATAAAAAATAATAATGAACACTTGAATTTGAAATGTCAATGTTTAATTCGATGCGCTATAAATAGAACCCTAGTGATAACTTTTATAGGCCAGAACTATAAGAGAATTGTGTATTTTTTTATAGTCTAATTGACAAAAAAATACACAATTCCAAAGATTTTAGAAGTTTGTCTGAAGAAGGAATCTGATATAGACACCAAAACGTTACATTACCCTTTTCATTTATTTCCTTTTTTAGTTTTACTGTTAGGCAACAATATTTCAAAAGCAATTTGCTCCTGACAAATTAGTGCAAAGATTTACGCAGGAGCTTAGATTTTAATGAATTTTTAAAATTATTTCTGTTTCAGAGACTGGTAATAAAAACTCAAAAAAGTTTTCTAGAAATGCAGAATACTCCCAGATATATTTCAATCGATATCTGAAGACTCGAATGTTCAATTTTGCAGTCTCTAAACCAGCTTTAGTTGGGCGTTTAAAATAATCTCTGCCTAGCACGGCAGTTAGGCTAGAGCCGGCCCTGCCTTTTTCTCAAGGCCTGCCACAGAAAGCGTGAAAGTAATCGGCTCGTATCTCGAGGAAGACATTTAAACCTTCTCTGATTAAAAATGTTCGCTCCACTTACCTTGCATTCTACTTGGAGAGGCTCATCTTTGGCCGCTCCCAGAACTTCCTCCTGTTCCGTCTCCACATATAGGCTCGAATTTCACCTTTAGATGGAAGGGGGTGCTCTTAGTGGTGCCCTCTTTGTTTGTTGCCTCGCAACAGTACTGCCCAGAGCTGCTCCGGCTCACGCCCTGAAGATAAATAGAGAGAATTATCCATCGTATCGGGGAATTTCTGAGTCTCTATAGGGTTGGATGAGTACAGGGTAACTGTTGATTATTGGTTGTTCTCTAGGATGACAGGTAAGGAAGAATTAGCTTCGGTGTGTCTGGTGCAGAGCTGTGACTAACACTTATGAAGAATAGTTGAGGAAAGATCGCAAAATCCAATTGAAAAGTGCTACGCTATATCGAGCTCACTGCCCTCAAAATTTATCGAATGTTCGCTGTTACTGACCATACATATATGTAAGTTGATTTCAGGGCCGAATCACTACTATTTGAATTTATGGGAGATTATAAACTTTTTCGATATATGGCTTTATAATTACACTTATATCAATAATATAGCCAGAGGAAAAATATAAACGGGCACCATACATTTCTGCGTATAATAGACCACTGAGAAGAAACCGAGACAAAACCTCAGTCTCTTCGTATGAGTGTAGTGCTTGTATGATTGAATTGTTTGAAGAATAAGCTGAAAATTTATATCGAAGAGCTTTTGCCCATGGAAATCAATTGTTTTCTTTTCATCTGATCTAATATCTTAAAATTGAATCTGAGAGACAAAACAACAGAAGCAGATAAACATTTTCTCCCTTTATGTTCCGTCTCGAAATATAGGCTCGAATTTCAATTTCAGATGTAAAAGGGTGCTCTTAGTGGTGCCCTCTTGTTGTTGCCTCGCAACAGTACCTGCCAGAGCTGCTCCGGCTCAAGCCTTGAAGATAAATAGAGAGAATTATCCATCGTATCGGTGTGAAATTCTAAGACGGATAAGGATTCAACAGGTTCAAACAGTGTTGCATGGTAACTGTTGATTATTGCTGTTCTGTGGGATGCCAGGTATGGAGGAATTAGCTCACGTGTTCTAGAGCAAAGATGGGACGAGCACTGATGAAAAGTGCTTCGAACGCACAGAGTAAATTCCGATTGGAAAGTGCATTGGAATTTCGAGAACTAGGTTCTCAAACTTATTGCATGGTCGCTAATAATGAGCATGGTATTCCGAGATTGGGGTTGATATTAATTAAGGTTGAATTACCACTGTTCTAATTTAAGGAATTGATTTCCCGGATTTTTTTGGGTCTGTAGACAGTTATTTGCATAACTGATCTCTGAAATCACTTGGAGAGCCAGACTCGGTAAGATAAACTTTCTTGGATGAAGAGCAGTTTCATTCAAATATAGAATGAATTTCAAGATCATTAGATTAAATTTGACTGAATCTTGTGAGGCAGAGATAACGTTCGTTATTTCCAACTAATTTTTCATCTTTGTTTTTTGTCAGACCCACTTCCAGCTATTAATCCAAATCAGATGAAAGGGATGATAAAAGTCCTTTGATAGAGCACTCAACACTTCATTTATACGTGGAAATAGAGGTCTCTAGGCTACTAATGGGATTAATATATAAACCTTACTTGTTTATTTTAATATTTAATTGACGAAGAGAAAACTGCAGTAAGCAAGAACAGCAAGGTCTCGTAAGTCAGGGTGAATAATCATTCAGAAATCGAAGGAATTGAAGAGGCTAACACACTAGCTGAAATTAAGAAACGAGAAAGAGTTCTGTTAAATTTTTGTGCATATTTTCATTTATGTTAATTCATATGGCTTTGAGCTTATATCGTTACCGAAAACATGGGCACTACAGAAGACCTGATAGTGCATTGGAAGCGGAACCACTGTTTGAATCTTTCTTTTGAGATGCGTAGTTAGAAGTTTGTGTATTTGAGAGATAGTGATTAGAACTGTAAAATTTAGATTTGTACATTTTGTTTTTTTATAATATATTGTTAAAAACCTAACTAGGAATTTCGTTGCTGGGGTAATCAAGCCTCCCCTGAGAAATCAGTAGTAGTAAAATCTAATGCACGAATAGGAAGTCTTCAGTTAAAAGTTAACGCAACAATATAGAAATTCGATTCCTTCATCTCTATCCCAACAACATCTCCTTCGATAAACACGTTCGAACTCTTGCTTCACCCTCTCCTCATCTTTTGGAGCCGCCACTGCCTGAGGAAGTTATCTACGCATCACCCAGCCTAGCCTGATTTCCCACTACGATATGCATCCACTGGAAGAGGCTCTCATTTTGGCTAATGTTCCCATGATTTCGATTTACTGCACAACATTGTTCCGAATACATCATATATCACCGTTATTGCCGTTGCAAGGAAAAAAGAAATAGACCCACTCCGAGAATCAGCCCGGAGTACAAGAAAGTCTCTAGGCAAACATCCGCTAGTCTATTCCAGGTTATAGGGAAGATTTCCCTTGGGCACGCTTCAATTTACTAAAAGGACTAATTGAAAATCGTATCAACTTTTTCGTTCGCGGATCGGAATTGTCTTCTTGGGGATTGGAAAGTTTGCAAGTGGCTTTTTATATAATTGAGCCTGGATGGCTGATATCCCTGGAAAATTTTCTTCCAGAGATCATGGGCACGATCTCGGTTCATTGCCGTGCTATTAACCTAATGAAAAAATTTTGAAGTGGAGGTCGTCAAGGGAAAAAAATGGGTACTGGAACTTCATGTCGAGTTTCAATAGGTCACATGGATGCAGATTTATTTATTATATGAATGATTTGAGTAGAGGATATACCTATAAACTCAATGAACAATATTAGATGCAAGCATACAATTGGCCATAAAAAACAAAAACAGATTTGGATGATGTAAAATTGACAGGTTCAAGAAAATGGAAGTGATATAGAATGCCACGATATCCTTAATATATGTGACAAAACTAACACCTCTTCCAAGTTGCTCTACAGCTCTACACCTCCACCTATCGTAGCTATTTTTGAAAGCATTTACTAAGGATGATCGAACAATGTTTTCAGGTAGTCGATTCCAGTTGTAAAAAACGCGGTTAGGGAGATGGCAGAAAGTGGATGCTTGTACGATGGTCGAACAAAGCTATAATGCAAGCGAGTGGCCCCATCTCTGTGTGTTCTCCAGCAGGTTCACTGCACCACTTGTGGAGCACGACCAGATCATCAGATAATCGGTATCTGAACATAATTCAATGATATCAGTAGTTTGGCACTCGCTATTAGACAAAAATTTTTGACTATGGAAATGATGAATATGAAATTATCCTAATGGATTAAAACAAAACTATAGTTTATATAATACCATGACTATGATTATGAGAAAATCAAGTCCTACATTATACTGAGATCTTGGCTACGAAATAGCCCATCAGAAGCTATTGCGCTTGTGTAATTTAAGAAAATCATATCTATGGTGTTCTGGGTATGCTCAGTTGCTGTGGCGTTACGCAATTTCAAACAGACTTCAGACATTTTTTACCCAATAGAGAAAAATCAGAAGTTTTCTTTCCGTATCAGAATCGTTCAGTCAAAATTATCAGTTAATTCAAGTTTAGGCTATATCAATTTTTCTTCGACCATAACTTGGTGGACAGCTACCTTAAGTAGAACTAGCTCGCTAATCTAAGCCAGAGATTTTTTACAGCTCCGCATGGTCCCTGATCCAGAATTGACTGTGAAAATAAATATATAAGTTCTCACTTATTCATCCCCGAAGTTCTATGTGCCTAGTCGATTCTACCCCCTTCCTTTCTTAAAACGAAGGCGTACTACTACTTTTAATTACCTAACTAATGTGATCTCATTGGTTCACTCTCACAACGATTTGAGTTCAGTGTTAGGAACTTTAACCAATAGGAAGCGCCGTGTGAAATAACGTCATAATTTGGATATGCAAGGTAACACGAAGGCAATATAACGTATTACAATTTTGTACATGCAAACTAGTGGCTCCAGCTCTCTATCTGGATTCTGGACCACCCTAGCGTTGCGTGTTCAGTCTGCTAAAGCTTCCCAACACTTTGAGTATTATAGCTCAAATTAATCTACACTCACCTGCAAAATAATCGATCTACTCAAAAACCGATGAAGTTTGTTTAATTCATAAATATGTTATTTCAAGTCCGATTCGATTGATTTTTTTTCAATTGTAGGTATGTTCATCCTTAATCATCATTAATTTTGAATTTTAAGAAATTTTGGCGTACGTCATTTTATACAGGGTGAAACAAAATCCGAACATTACGAAAATAAACAGAAAACTAAATGAAAACATGAAACAAGAGAAGTTTTAGCGCGTCATATTGTTCCGACGGTACCGTTGTATCTGTAACAAAAATGAAGAATAAATTTTTAATAGAGGATTTACTTTGACGATGAAAATAAGTGGAACAACTAGAACACACCAGGGGTGGTTCTGATGTTAGGGTAAAACAGATTTTGTTTCACCCTGTATAAAATGACGTACGCCGAGTTTTCTTGAAATTCAAAACTGGTGATTGATTGAGGATAAACATCACTATATAATTGAAAAAAAAATTCAACCGAATTGGACTTGAAATAACGTATTTATGAGTCAACAAACTTCATCGATTTCTGAGTGGATCGATTATTTTTCCGGTAAGTGTATCTACGTTAGTAAAAAATTCAATTTCTTTATAAAGAAATTGAATTCCCACATTGATACATTCTGTGATATAAGCTATGTTTCTTCTGAACAAATATGACCTTCTGAAGTAATTTTTTAGAGGCAACATGGGCTTTCTGATGAAGACTATCACTGAAAAATCGAAGTTTAACGTGAAAACACGATGGAAATATTCCGAAAGGCAGAACTAATATGAGAAGACAACAGGAAAACGCCCCAAGCAGTACAAGCAACAAACACATGCTCGGTAACACGTGAATTTGTACACATATCCTCATTATACCTTGCTCGAGCAGATATTCTAGCCACAAAGATACCTGTGTAACGAGGTTATGCAATTCGGTGGATCGAATCTCACCTTTATCGACTGTATGCCACAAATCAATTCCGAAATTACAATTGATTGGTTTACGCCGTGAATACGACAGGGTTGCTTCGAAAAATTAGATTACCGCCACGTTATCCAACAACAACAATATTGCGTGTTTCCACAAAGCAGAGGCGTGTTTGATATCAACTATAATTTGGTTACCACGTGGTGGGGTTAGTCACACACAAATTTTGGGATAGGATGTACAGGCTGGTTATCGAGCTTGTGTTTCAATAGTCGTATATTTGAGAAGTGCTGGATTGAAAATGATGATTGTATATTGTTAAGAGGGTAAGATACCACTGCGATGACCTGCCAGAGATGTTTTTGCAACTGAGCTATAGTTAAAGTTATAGTTTGAAAAGGAGTTACAGGTTTATTGTGTCCCCTTAAAAAGCTTTTCCGATCACACCCTTTACCTCTCGCACTCCAGTTCCAGAGATCTGATGTAATCCAATATCTGTGACGGCTTCAACGAGGCTAGTTCCTCACTCTTACAAGTTTCTCGCCAAAGGCATTCTCTCTTTAGGCTCGTAGTGCCAAAGAATTCCTTGACTAGGTGAATGGGGGTTTTTCTCCTCCCTACAGAACCTATTCTCGTCAATGTCCGATAATCCCATCCTGAACAGGAGCTTTCTGAGGCGACAGTGTTTTGTAAGAAAGCCAGTGAGGAAGTGTTGTCATTTTTACCAAGATCCAGATATCTTTTGGATCTTGATGTTTCAAAGTTGCGAAGGAACTAAGTGGAATGATCCATTGTTGGGAGATTCAACCAGAGTGTTTTCCTCTCAGTTTTCTCCTTCTCCAGAAACTCCTTCTTATAGGTACATTTACCTATTACCACAAAAGGTTTCTGGGCTAATGAGTGACATTCGTGCGCCCTTTTTGACAAGTGTATTGGCCTCTTCGTTTCCTTTGATTCCCGAATGATCAGGAACCCAGATTGAAGAGACCTAATTTTTCTTCCTCATTGAATTTGTTTCGGCTCTCCCAGATCATCTTTCAGTCGATGAAGTACTTTCCCCATCGTCTTAAGTGAAAACGAGATGTTAACCAAATTAGTCTAAAGGATCTGAGATCAGTCCCGTACTTTTTCCCTATTTTGGTATGAAAAATACTTTTGCCCTTCTCTTTTTTCCAGGAATTTGACCCAGTAGATGAGGGATGATCTAATTCACTCCTTTCTGCAGGAGTATCGGGAACACTCCTAGGGATTTATAAGACTGAACGGTACTTATTGCTCATTCAAGTCGTTGCCTTGTGAGTATTTTCTCAGCAATGTCCCAGTCCTACTTACAAGAGTTCTTGTTATTTTTTTTATTGCTATTTCACCATTGCTTCTGGTATTTGACGTAAGTTGGGTAAACATTCATCATCTTTTAACAGGAAAAAACTTTATATTATCATTTTCGTATCCTTTTAAAACAGTATGAAACATGGGTATTTGGGTGATTTCTAGAATATTCTGTTCAGCCCATATATACAAATATAAATAATATGAATATTTATGAAGGGAATTGAACATAAACGCGATTCAAATTGTTAAATCGTCAACTTTAATCTTGATAAGCTGTCCAGTTACGTATTTGCTTCGTGCTTTGAGGTTTCTGAACTCAGCAAGTAATTTTCATTTTGCATAGAAGTGGAGTTAAACTTACAAGTTTCTGTGATCGATAGCAGCGTTGTGATCATAACACTACATAATATCCTTATCATACACAAATAAACATGCCTCTTTTGTCAGTTATGGTTGCAATATAAACAACACTTGATGAATTCTTTCTTTTTCCTCTAAATCTCAATAGGTGTTTTCGGAAACTTATTCAGGATAGTTAACTCGATCCATTGGGTCACTTGACGGATTTACTGGGATCACGCTACCGGGTTATAAGTTTACAAACACATCAAGTTTAGGATTTCGATTCTCGGACGTCTCAATAACATAAACGAATATTTTTTGAATTTATTTTTTCAGTCCCAGTCTATTTTCGGATTGTCTCTAGGTTTGCTTGCATTTATTGGCTTTTGTAAAATTTTTCTTATGATTTCTGGTGCGCCCTTCCATCTTTAATGTTATTTTGAGTACCTATATGTTAAAGAAGTAAATAATTTATTTTTTCAGTCCCAGTTTATTTTCGGATTGTCTCTAGGTTTCCTTGCGACCTAGGTTACAGAAAATTATATGATATGAGAGCGAATGCAGAGAGGTAATCACGGTACCAATCAACCATAGTTTAATTAACTTGATGAGTTCAATACACAGTTTGTTACATGCTGTTATGTCAGATTGAAAACGTGCAAGCTTATAACGCACGTAAGCTGACAACTTGCTGCTGCAACTTGGCTGAAAATTTTATTTGCTCTCGGTTAATGTTATTTCGTTTGTGAATATATACACTGTAAGGTCAGTTTGAAAACGTGTAAGCTTATGAACGCTGGTAAGCTGACAATTTGCTTATCACAAGTTTTTCTACTTAGGATCGATTCTTATTCAATGGACACAAAGTTTTTCCAACTATTATTATAGCTTCAGCTTTTACCGACTTAGACCAGACACACCAAGCCAGAATCATCTGGTGCATCAACAACATAATGGCACCACGCATTAAAACGGACGCAAAATTCGGCAATGGAAAATCAGAGCAATTTTAGCCAGATGAAATTTTTATTTGCTCGCGGGTAATGTTATTTTCATTCGTGAATATATACATTGTAATGTTAGTTTGAAAACTTGTAAGCTTATAAACGCACGTAAGCTGACAATTTGCTAATCACAAGTTTTTCTACTCAAGATCGGATAGTATTCAATGGACACAAAGTTTTTCCAACTATTATTATAGCTTTAGCTTTCACCGACTTAGACCATACACACCAAGCCAGAATCATCCGGTACATCAACAGCATAATGGCACCACGGACGCAAAATTCGGCAATGAAAATCAGAGCAATTTTCGCCGGATGAAAATTTTATTTGCTCGCGGGTAATGTTAAAACGGAAAAATTAGAGCAAGTTTTGTCTGATAAATTTCATCCGGAGAATATTGCACACCTTCCGGAAGCCAAATTGATATCATAGGTAGACAAAAATCAACAACTGCAGGTGTAAAATATGCACACCATCACAGTGTCAATTGAACACTGCACCTATGGTGTTGAATTCAAACAAAAATGGTTGTGTATGGATATAGACACCTTCAAGTGTTACTTCAGTGTCAAATATCTCGTAGATTTTCTACTGTGTAATCAACTTGTGGAGTTCAGTACACAGTTTGTTGGATGATATAATGTCAGTTTGAAAACGTGTAAGCTAAAGAACGCACGTAAGCTGACAACTTGCTAATCACAAGTTTTTCTACTTAGGATCCATTCGTATTCAACTCCAAATGGACATAAAGTTTTTTCAACTATTATTATAGCTTTAGCTTTAACCGACTAATACCAGACACACCAGAATCATCCGGTACATCAACAACATAATGACACCACGGACGCAAAATTCGGCAATGGAAAATCAGAGCAATTTTCGCCGGATGAAAATTTTATTTGCTCGCGGGTAATGTTATTTTCGTTCGGCAAAAACGGCTCCCGAAGCTGCCGGCGTAAAACACGGCCTGTCATGGAACTAATGAAATTAAATATGATTTACATTCTACCCACCTGGAGCACTAATGTTTGGTTGCTGACTATAATGCCTGAGGTCGCGTTGCTCAGTATTCGTTCTCCATCACGTAACCACCATACTCTGTGAACCTGCAAACAAGATATAAATCAACACTGGTGGTACACCGACTCGGAATTCATAGGGTTTCCAAAATGAAGGTGACGATAATTCGTTATCTCTTATTGGGAACTAAAGGGTTTTCCAATAAGATGTGTTATTCTGAAATTCAAAGAAGAATGCCATATTTTAATATAAATGATCGGCTGTTTTGCCGTTAATAGTAGAACATCACTACTTTGTCCCAACAGCTCGAATTTTTCCGCCAATTTTTTCATTGCGGTCCGAGAAGGTGCTTCACTACGACCCAAAATAGTTCGAGTTTTACGAACCGTCTCTGCCAAATTTTCATTATATTCATAGTGAATTTTAATAATTTCAATGCGTTCTTGAAGCGTCTATCGTTCCATTATTATTAATTGCGTAGTTTCTACTTGTCAAATGTCAAAAAATGACAGCTTCAAATGTGACATCTACCGAAATAGTGGGCTATTCAAAATAACACCTGTTATTGGAATACCCTTTAGTTATCCTTCGATTAGGAAATATCCAGGCTGCATTGATCAGCTCATTATGCAAGGATTCGATTTGACGTCGTGGAATTAAGGGGAGTTGGTGGAGGGAGTAGGCTCATCATGACTTATTCTAGGACTCATTATGAGTATAAATAGCTCACAGTTAAAAGTAAACTTTTTACTTTGAGATGAATAGCAATTTCCACATCCAATGTGCTACATATTGTAAAGTAGAGTATTGCTATAATGAAAAGTGAAAGCAGAGAATATTATTAATCGATTGAAATCAACGAATATTAAAACTCATACTTTGGAGCTAATCTCGTCCACATTCAAGACAATATGCAAGGAAGTAGTATCAAACAGAGCTCCTATGGATGGCCATTTGATCTTTATTAGGAGTTAGGACTCATCAGCACATGATAGCTCTGAACGATACAAGGTATTCTTGGATGAGGACGAGATGAGTTCCAAAGTATGAGTTTTGATATTGATTGATTTCAATCGATTAATATTATTCTCTGCTTTAACTATTTTGATATTCATGGCGATGTTACGCGTTAAACCTCTTCTTATTGCTATGATATTTCAGATCCGAGCAGTTTCCTCAAACAAAACAACAAAAGAAAAGAACCGGGAGCACAAGAAAAATATATTCTAAAGTTATTCATTATCACAAAGGAGAGACACTTCAGCTGAATACGTAAGTAACAACAACCATAGCGACAATCGATTCAGTGGGTATATCATTCGTAGATTCTGAATGTTTGAATTAAGTGAATAATTATGTTTTTACCAATGTGATAGAAGGTTACTTCTCATCACGTAACTACCAGAGATTATAGAGTATAGAAAGATAGGAAACGGCCTCGCATTTGAAGTACCATTGTTTAAACCTGCCTTAAACAATGGTAGTACTAAAAACCAACTATATTTTTAAGTTTAAATTTGACCTACAGATGGTAAGGAGGATGAATTTGCTTATAAAATTTGTAATTTTGATGGGAAATAATATACAGAACACTGTAATTAGGATTGACATGAAATTCCTATTCCCTTCAGGATGTCCATTTTCATATTTCAAATCCTTGATTTTCAATGAAATAAATAATTACAAATTTATAGAAAATAACATAGAAACATTAGGGTATTATTATAAGGTGGAATAAAGAATATAAATATACTCAGTGCTTCTGTTCAAATCTTGGTTTTGCTTCAACTCAAAAGAAGATTCGTTGTCTATCATTAATGTTGGAATTGACCGAAAAGATATGGCTTTACCAGCATGCATGCATACAACACTAGTCGAGCATCCAGTTTCACTTCGTCCTGACCTGCATCATTGAAGGCTACAAAATCTTCTCTTTTGACTAATTTGTAGCTAAGACCAAGACCCATTGGCTTCAGATAACGAAATATCCTTTTAACTGTAACACAATCTGCGTTCGTTAGATTTTCCACTTTTCTTGAGACGACAGTCTAACCGCAAAAGCTATATCTGGTCCTGTTATCTTATTCGAAGCGAAAAAATATTTGTGCAAACGAATTGATCAACTTTTTTTTATAAATGACATTTCCCATTTCGAAACTAATAATAAATTATAATAGAATCAGAAGTTTAATCATTCTATAGTAACATTAGTTCACATTTGACCCAGAGATGGAGCTCATACACTGTAGTCGTGTCGTTTCCTATCTTTATACTATATAATCTTTGGTAACCACCATACTCTGTGAACATGCAAACAAGATATAAATCAATACTGGTGGTACACCGCCTCTGTATTCATAGGGTTGCCCCAATGAAGGTGACGATACTTCGTTATTTCTGATTGCGTAACGAAGATGTTTAATGAACCAACTAGTTATCCTTTGACTAGGAAATATCATTGATGCATTGATCAGCTCATTGTGCCAAGATTCAATTTCAAAGTAAACATCTACGCCCTAAGCAAGCCTCCTGCCTATGCAGACGTAGCCTTACTGATTATTAGTACAAGTATCTTTGAATAAAGATTCACTCTTAATTCAAAGATAAATATCATTTACTCTGTGGTGAATTGATGGAATATTTCACATCTTCTTAAGCAGACTCTCGTAGTTTTCATAGTTTGCGTAAGTAATTAAGTATAATGAAGAACTGAATCATTTCAGTTGAGATCATAGTCCCAAAACATTCTGAAATCAAGCAACACAAGAAAAAACTGGAAGCACTTAGTCGATCAAATATCATGTCGTTAATCGTTATGAAATTCTTGTGCTGAACAAGAAAAATACGTGTGAAAATTAAGAGGAATGTCAAAACTTTACTTGAAATCTTCACGTGGACAAAGGGTGATTGAAAGCACAATCATATGTTATTTCATTCAATGACTATAAAGAGAAAGATTAAAAAAAATTCGTTTTCTGTAATAAATCCATATTTCTGAATCGATATTTCTCTAATAAATTTATAAAAATATTTCAATGTTTTCCTTGTATCTATTTTGCACCTTCCCACAAGCCAACACGTCCCACGTCCGGACAAAAAAATGGAACCAAAAGTGTCCGTTCTTGGGAGATTTTACTGCATTTATGTACAGGGTTTTCACTATAATTTGACACACCCTTTAACTTCGCTACTAAACGAGATACAAAAAAATCAAATCAACTGAAGTTTTTAAATATGACTTCACAAACTGATATATAATAGGGGTGGCCAACATATTGATGGCAACTTCATTTTTTCAAATAAAACACCTTGTATATTTTTCCATATTTGGCTAGCTCTTTTTTCCCTGATTTCGAATATGTAACATATGTTGGTCTTTCTCTCTTATTCTGAGCACTACAGAGTTTCAAATTTTAAGAACCATCTAGTTAAGTAATTGTTAAGTATTCATTCTAAAATGAATACTTTCGAGTAAATTGTTTGAATATAAAGAATTTCGTAGGTATTTCACATACTTTTTTAGTCGTTATCATAATTTCAAAACTTTGAAACTCTGAAAATGAAGGGATACACCCACATACGCATATAATGTATATCCGAGATCAGGAAGAAATAGTCTATCGAAAATGGAAAAAATATACTGGACAGGGTGTCCCATTTGAAAAGAATTACTTGCATTCAATATTTTTTCACCCTATATACCTATATTCCAATTGACGTTATCATAACTCCAAAAATGGGCATTTTCAGTAAACGCAGTCTGCCACTTGAAAAATGATTACAGAGCTTGCCAGGTTGCTAAAATTTGAAACTCTGTAGTATTCAGAATAAAAGAGATAGACCAACATATGTCACATATTCGAAATAAAGGGAAAAATAGCTAGTCAAATATGAAAAAATATATAAGGTGTTCCATTCGAAAAAATGAAGTTGCCATCAATATGTTGGCCACGCTGTATATATTCCATTATGTTAATTCATATTGTAAAACCTCAGTTGATTTCTTGGAAATTTTGTATGAAATATTTTATGTATCCCTTTTAGTTACAAAGTTAAGGGGGCGGAGCAACTTTTAGTGAAAAACCCTGTACACATGTACAGTAAAAAAATAATAAATTCATTCTATTTAGCTTTTCAACACTTTATGAAATCCATGATTTCTAATATTCCAGGAAAAGAACCAAAGTAAAACAAAAAATGTAAAAAACAACCCAATCCTGTCTATTGATACAGAACTGTTGTCAATAATAGAATTTGTTTCATCAATTTTCTCCTTCCAATACACGTCAAGCTATATATTTCATAAAAAGAAATAAAATTGAAGACCCTCAGAATCTGTTGGGGATATAAATCACCGTGGGAATCGTGGTCTATCCAGGGGACATGGAAAAGGTTCGATGTCAAGCTTCTTTTATACGTGTTAAAACCCTGTATTGCCTTAACAGTTACGAGTGAATCCTTTTTCCTACCCGGACGTCATAAAATGGCGAATTTTACAGATTTTATGAGTGAAGTAAAACACGGGGGCCGTCAGTGACTCCCAAATGGTGAAAACAAACTTGAAACTGGGCCAAATCACGCTCGAACGTGTAAAATTCATCGATCCGTGTCTGAGTGGAAGGGGGCGGTTCCAGATTCTGATGCAGTCCACGATAAATCCCCCGGTATGTTGATTTTTTTTATTTGCGGATGATACTGTCGATTCAGCGAGGATATTCCTGCGATAAATCCATTCATGTTGCCGGTTTAGGTGGATATTAGAGGATGTTTGAGCTTTCCAGCACCAAGATAAGGTGTTATGGTCTTTATTTTCTGGTGAACAAGATAGAAGAGTATGATTTGAGTGGATGTTGTATATGGATCAATGGTTAGGGATATTAGAGGAATATAAATGTTTTTTGCGTTCCACCCTGGTGAGTGATTATGAACAAGATAAATACAGGGAGGAACAGAGGTGAATGCAGATTAAGAAATTCCATTAGGTTCTTAGGAACTTATGCAAATATCGATTCAATTAACTATTTTTTCATAATCAAGTATATCAATTCGAAATTGATGTTTAGCCTGTTTCAAAAATTAAATCTCAATTAGTGTCCTTTGGCAACAAATCCGGAAATTATTTCATGAAATAAGCTATTACTTTTTTTATGTTCAGCTGTACCCTAATCCAATCCAATTTTTATTTCGAGCATAGCCCCCAATCTGGTATCACATGATGCTGGCTTCTCTTCTTCAATTTTTGGAATTATCTCAAAAGTCATAACATTTCACTAAAGAGTCAAGATAACTTTCACACGAATATATCACAAGCACATACTTCCCATTTAAAATAATGTAGGGAAGGGATAGGGTAGAGTTCACAATTTTCCGTAGAAAAAAAAATAAGAAAAGTCATGAGCAGGAGCTTTTGAGCCCTTTACTTCCAAATTTTATATGGGATTTGAGATTGACACCGAAAATATAAATGCAGAATCTCAGCACAATCGAAATCATATTCTGAAAAGTATTCAAAAAATGAAATATGTAAAAAATTAATAAATTACAAACATTAAGTTCTATATGGTTGTGATGATGCGATCCCCTTGAAATTTTGCATAAACATTTAGTGAAGTAGTTTTCACTCTCAAAATAAATTTCACTCTAATCGGATATCCTGTTATGGAAATATGAAGATTTTATTTCAATATTCCAATTGAACTTTTTATGGTTCTGTTGAAAGTATGGCAATAAAATTTTGGATGAACATTCAGAATATCGATCTCCATTCACAAAAAAAATCACTCGAATCGGATACATTTTATGGAAATATGGATTTTCTTCTTTTAAAATTCCAATTGAATTTTCTATGGTCTGTTCACACTAGGACCACAAAATTTTGCATGAGGCTGTTATCAGCTTCTTGCATTCGGCCGTAACGTTTCATTCTAATTGGTTCTGTATTTTCTGAGATATTGAGGAACAAAAATTTTTAATGAACTTAACCGAGCCATTTGGGACCCGAACTCATCCTGAAAATTTCAAGTCTCTAGGACAATCCCTTCGAAAGTTATTGTGCTAACGGATGGCCAGACAGCCTCACGGACATTATTGGATTTGACCACGAATTCGTCTAACCCTATGGTTTGAGACCATTTTCAGCTCAAAATTCGAAAATAACAGACATTTCGGCAAAAAATTCAAAATATACGATGATCGCGATTCAAGAAATTACAGTAACCGAAATAATTAATTCATTCCATTTGGTTTTTCCACATTCACGTCAATGAATGAATTTCGATACGTTATGATTGCAAATGTTTTATGGCGCTTTTTATGAACCCGCAATAAAAAATTACGGGTAGATTCGATTGCTCTCATTACTGTTGAAATAGTGCAGCAATTGTTCTGTCAATCAGTATTTCACGATGAAAATTTTGTTTAACGATTTTACATTAGAAATAATATCTAAATTTCCTAAAGAATCAAAATGATGAAAACAACAGAACGAAAAGAAGCATGCACATCATAATGGCACATAACGAAAACAAACATCGTATCAGATGTAATATGTGTCATTTCACATCACTCTAACATGTGGTTTCTACGTTATTAGCTGAGTAAATCCAGATTTCAGTGGACAGAAATCCTTTTTCTGTCAAAAAAATTTCAGATTCACATAAAACATATCAGGCAGGAGACAGCAAAGGTCTGTTCCGAGTTGTTTCCTTTCATATAAACGAAATTCTTTTACGAATGGCATGTAAAGGTTTCTTATATCTCTTCGCAGAACTGACGTTTGAACACAAGTCATATGATTAAATTTTTTTGTCTTCAAGAAGGAAATATGATATCGTTTTTTTCTACAACAACATTGAGCTTTATTTCACGAATATTAAGTAAACCTTACCGATGTCACTTACAGACAATTTGAATTCTTTAACCATGAAGTGAAAATAAGTTGTTATTTTATACCTGGAGTGTAAAACTTAATATGAATATGATGAAATTTGTACATTTTGTGTCCTAGTGGACATCAGTGATGTAAATTCAGTTTAATAGGATTTGTAATTTGAGGTTGAAATAAAATTCCGGCTGTGGACTTTTACGCATTCTTGTAGATTGTTACGCTACCTTGAAGTCCCTTGTGCCCTTTTACAGGGCCGTTTTCGCGACTGCACTACAGCCAGTGCAAGAACTTCAATGAACTCCAGTATCAAAGAAGGTTTCATGGAGGCTAAATCCTTGTTTCTCCTATAATTCTCGTTCGTTCGTGGTCAAATTTGATTCTGTCCGTGGGGCTGTCCGGCCGCCGGTTGCCCAATAACTTTCGAAGGTATTGTCCTAGAGACTTGAAATGTTCAGGATGAGTTCTACTTTCAAATGGCTCGGTTAAGTTCGTTAACCAGCCAAATCGTACGTATATGGCCATTCAAAATTTTTTTCTCGATATCTCAGAAAAAAGAAACCAATCGAAATGAAATGTTACGGCCAAATGCAAGATGCAAGAAAAGAAGAAACTTCATATTTCCTTAAGAAGATATTCGATTCGAGTGGAATCTATTTTGTGAATGGAGATCGATATACTGAATGTTCATTCAAAATTTCGTGGTTATAGTGTTAACAGAACCATGGAAAATTCAATTGGAATATTGAAAGAAAAATCTTTATATTTCCATAACAAAATATCCGATTCGAGGAAAATTTATTTTTTAAACTACTACACTGAATGTTCATGCAAAATTTCAAGGGGGGATCGCATCATCAGAACCATGGAATTCAATTTTGTGATTATTTATTCTACATATTTCATTTTTGAATAATTTTCAGAATATTATTTCAAATTACTGAGATTTATATTTTTGGTATCAATCTCATATCCCATATAAAATTTCGCAGTAATAGTCTTATTGCCATACCAAAGAACGAGCGTTCAAAAAGTCTTGCTCATGGCTTCTCTTGAATTTTTTTACAAAAAATTTTGAATTTATCCTTATACGATGTACTTGTTGAGAGAGGTCCAGGCTTTCTAACTTTCAATTCTCCCAGTACCTGTGGATTTCCTAGATATTCTAGGGATGGCCTCATAGGCTAGTTTATTGATCACTAGATGTAGAGGAGTGACATCTGTGATGACCCAAGTGCTCTAGTACAGCACGATCTTATAGCTCCAGTGATACAAACACAGGCGAGCAATGATTCTTAGTTACAGGCTTCTCATATTATGGAATCATAAATTCAAATAGTGATGTTTTTTTTGAGAAGTCTAATTCCGAAATGAAAATGCAAAAAAATGGCAATTTGGGACATAGGCCATAGAAGCAGCGATTGTTAATATTTCTTTTCAGAAAAAAACAGACATTTCACAATCTTCTTTTTGAGGTGGACAGCAGTTATTCCTTAATAGTTCAAAGAAAAATAACTAGGTACTCTTATATCGAGTTCACATATATATTTTTTGCATTGAACACTATTCGATAGAAAAAAATTGTCGAAGACTGACTCCAAAGAAGACAATTTCCAGATTCTCTACATTTTGCTCTATCAAGTTTAGAAAGAAGGGGAGCTCGCTTTGATATTACATTCCGGAGGACAAATGGGGTCAGCCTTTTGTGGAAGTCGTTGTTAAGGAAGAAAGGAGAATTATTTCAAAAGTTTTCACTTGCCTTCCGGGGTAATCTTTGGGGCTTTTTTACTTTAAACATTTCTACGAGCAGAGCATGTTCGTTCATTAACTCCAGAATTATCTCGGATAACGAGTGATCTCGAATCTGGAAAATTTGGATTCAAGATAAGTAGTAATTGAAGTCTTTCAAATTTGTAACTATTGCAAAAAGAATAGTTTTTGAGCGCCCGTTATACTTAAACGAGTGCTTTATCTATATCGTTTTGCCCAAATGTCTGTAATTTTCGAATTTTGAGTCGAAAATGGTCTCAAAACGATAGGGTTCGACAGCCTGGTGACGAATCCGTGGTCAAACTCAATGTCCGTAGGGCCGGCCGTCCGACCGTTAGCACAACAAGCAAAATCGTACAGGGTGTTCCATAAAGTATGGCCATTCAAAATTTTTGTTCCTAAATATCTCAGACAAAACAAAACCAATTAAAATGAAATGTCGCGGCCAAATGTGAGATACTTATTGTAAGTTTCATGCAAAATTTTGTGGCCATAGTGTAAACAGAATCATGAAAAATTCAATTGGAATATTGAGAAAAAGAAATTTCATATTTCCATGAAAAGATATTCAATTCGACTGAAATATATGTATTTTGTGAATGGAGATCAATATACTGAATGTTCATCTGGAATTTTGTGGCTATAGTGTTAACAGAACCATAGAAAATTTGATTGGACTTTGAAAGAAGAATCTTCATATTTGCATAACAGAATATTCGTATACGATCAGATGTTATAGGACAGGCATGGGCACACTTTTTTGTAAGCGGCCAAATGAAAACATTTTTCGTGGATCACGGGCCAAAATAAACTTTCTAACAGTAATTAAATGAATTCAACAAAATTCAAATAAACCTTATCAGGGTGTTCCTAAATTGAACGTACAAACGAAAAGGAGAGATTCCTTAAGTGAGTTTAAGAAAAAAGTCCCATAAACTTGGGGTCGCAAACGTTTCGTTCTCGAGATACAGGGTGTTGAAGTTTGAATTTTTTCAAGTTTTCTTCTCATTGTATCTTCACTTCACAAGATATTCAACTGAAATTGGCATAGATATTACATTTGAGAGTTCTCACCACGTGACATGGCGATTTCGATAGAAGATCTATAGGGTGTAATTTTTTTCTGGAACACTGCCAGAACTTTTTTTGGTGAGCAACTGTTAATTTGAAAAAATACAAAAAGAAGCTTTGTTCCTATACTAATCTTTCGGTCTCTTGCAGTTTCGTCGTATCTACCACAATTCAAAAAAAATAATTTGAACGATTTTCTCGAAATCCTCGTGAAAATCCAAATAATGATGGAAAGGCCACTTTGTAAGCTGTAGTGAATAAATTCAGTGTCAGTTTTTATGGAAATTTTCCTGATCTGTAGCGATGATTCATAAAGATCCGATAAACTCGTATAATCAACACATGTTTTTGATTTTAAAACTTTAACACCCTGTATCTCGAAGAAATGATGATGAAGAGATGAAAAAACTTGAACTGATATAATTCAACGAAAAGAACTTTGTGACTCATCAGTCAGGAATTCTTAACTAATGAGATACCTAAGATTGCGTTTTTTCTGCAAGAGCTTCAATATTAGGTTGGCTTTAGCGCAAGAAGGTCTTATGTAATTTTGAACGACTACTTGAA
The DNA here is from genome assembly GCA_013421045.1 of Propylea japonica. Lineage (NCBI taxonomy): Eukaryota > Metazoa > Arthropoda > Insecta > Coleoptera > Coccinellidae > Propylea > Propylea japonica. Next base: position 2,282,403 of record CM024242.1, on the reverse strand, counting down.
TGAAGATTACTCACAGAGCCTTATCAATAATGTCAGCTCTCTCATCCAATGCTATGGAAAAGCAACAGATGTTTCCACCACTTTTCCAAAAGAGACTTTCATAATAACAGCTATTGCATCTATTCGTCTTTCGACTGTTCTTCTTGATATACTTACTTCTGCAAACGTTTTCTCTCATCTGGATACAAAGTATCCACGAGTTCTATCAAGCACTCTTTCATAAATTCACCTTCTGAAAATGTCTTCGAGTGTCCTGTTTTTTTCTTACTAACGATATAACTTGCCCGAACGATATCTTCAGCTTCTTCATTACTTTTCACAAAGATATTTTGCCGTCCAACAAATTCTCTTTCAACTTCTCTATTCTTCAATTCTAAGTTGACCAGCCTAATTTTACAAATGTTTGGTATTATAATGTCTTCCTAAACTATATTCTTTCGCAATAGGGATGTTGACTACTTTTTGGAATTTATTTTATTTTATAGATAAACCCTATACAAACACGAAAAAATACTTTTTCCTTAAAAATATAGTATAGTTGCCAATAAAAATGAGTAAATGAAAAGACAATTCAAAATTCCCGCGGAAATGCTCAATTTTGTCACGTTCTGATGATTACGTCATAATACAGTGAACCTACTTTGACTTCTGTCAAAGCGAACTGATTTTGCCCGATCTCTTGTGGAAAAGTTCAATCTGAGCCTTCAAAATGAATACGTCGGTCTGTAAATGCTGAATGAGGTGCTTTTTTTATTTGTAATAATAAATATGAGTTAAAAGTCTGCTACTTACAAAGACAATTTCACGTTTTTAAGCTCCGCTGCACAAAAATCCTTGTTTTCAGCAAAGAAACTTGCGACCATAAGGGAATTTATCTTCGGTAAAAGTTACTACTATTACCCTTGATGAATCCTATCTCCATTATAAAGAAAATTGTAGATTATCGTTCTTGTAACGAACTATAGTCCGTTCACGAAAGGTTGAGCACATAGTAGGCGTTTCTCTATTTATCTGAAGTTGGCAGTATTTGCTGTCATAACGTAAAATAAAGTCAATGTTGCCGAATGCTTGAGAGTTATCAGACAACTCTATGCAATATTGACAACATTGCGTATCAATCTGACAAGAACATAACCTAAATTTTAATATACACATTGGAATATGCCAAATTTCCATGGCCAACCGACGGCTTAACCTTTCGTGAACGGACTATAGGTATTCTGTTCTCTTTCAGCTTTCAACTTCGTAAGTTCGAATCATAGATATGATATATTATAAATTAACTATGGTTCAAGTCACAGAACCGTGGGTTTCACAAAGCTTGATTGGCAATAAAATCGTTTATATTGAAGTAAGTCGATGGTTTATGTCAAAAATGAACTGAAAATTGCAGAGAAATGATGACATTTCAATAATCAAGGTGATTGGAGTTTGTGGAACCCGGCCTATGAATGTATTTGTTGATCTGAGCACCGAACATTCGAATTTGCAATGACAATACGGATAGTTTGACGTCACTATACGGATTACCTCTGATTGGCGTTCGCAGTCACGTGATAGTTGATAATAAATAACATAATTTAAATCAGCTTTATTTAATCAACGAGAATAATAAGATCACTAAAATGGTTTTTTAGGATTGCAAAAATTTCCTTCTATGAGGAAAACCTCAATTTATATGAATTCGTAACATGCTACGGTCTCATTTCATATTCAAAGAGCTAATTTGGAGGTTGTCGTGTGTGAAAAAAATTAATTGGAGGGCCAAGAAAATTCTATCAGCAGGCCGCATGTGGCCCGCGGGTCATAGATTGTCCATGCCTGTTCTAATAGGAACGGTCTACAGACCCATTATATAGGGAAATCATCTCCCACTGATTTAAACAGCTTTTCGCACTGAATATCAATTTCCATTTCGAAATAATGATGAAAAAAAGGCTCACATAATCGTGAACGAAAAAAGAGCAGAAAGAAGAAGAGAAAAATGATTTTTCCAATTTCTAAACTAACGCATGAATATTTCCAAATGTACAATCGACGGGAAGTTTGAATCGAATGAATCGATAATTCTCAATTTCCATGAAGAATTCGCATGAAAATTATTCGGGCATTTCCATCTCTCTAAACCTTATTCCAATAATACAGACCAATGAGCAAATACAGATATGAATTGGTCGATAGGCGATAAATGCTGCGGAACATTGGCGGCCCAATCCTGGACCTCACAGAAAATATTCATCTGCCTCCTGTTGCTGATTAAACCGATTTATATTTCGAGAATGCAGACGGTTTTTGTCACCCAAAATCGTTTATCTTTGCCCACTGATTGAGTCGCGGTTCTGAAATACAGGGAAATTGCTTTGTCACACGCCGTTTTCCCTGACTCGCAAATGGAACAGCTTTATGATGGACAATTGTGTTTTTATGATTTCGGGAGGTTTTTGCGAGATATTACACTTATTGTACACTACTGGAAAAAATTAAAGGATCAAAAAAAAATTCCAAAATTTTGGCAATTTTCAACATGCCGTAACTTTGAGAGAAATGGTCGTACAAGAAATTTAAAAAAAGGAAATTGCAGCTCCAAGTGTCTAGGTTTTGGATTAGAACTTCAAAAATTTCAAGTTTCAGTGGTTTTCGAGAAATAATAGAAAAATCAGCAACAAAAAATTCTCAAAATTTTACCACTTTTTTTTCTTGTCTACGAGCATGGAAATTTTATTTTTGCATAATCGTTATAATGATGGGATACTTTGTTAATTCAGCTTCAATTTATTTTTTATTGACCTCAATACGTCCACTTCTCGCCGAGATATCGGTCTTCAAATGGAAAAGGATCCATTCCTCTTGATTATCGATTTCTCAGCAACCAATGATCGCACAGAAAATTGAAGGAGAGTTTCAAGACCTTAAATGAACTCACATCAATGAACAACCATTGCTTATTCATAGAATTTTTTTTTACGTTGCATCAATATAAAAATTCAACAAAAAAAGAGCGGTTGGTTTCTGCGAACAGTTTATTTACGGAACCCGGTTACAGAAAAAAGCGGTAATATTCAGGAACCAGAACAACCAAGGATTTTCTTCGGTTTCTTTGGTTTGTTATTGTTTTTGTCTTTTGGAATTTAGGTTATTGGATGAATATCATGGGTTATTTCAGAGTTAAATCGTTTGTGCTAGTTGTGATATTTTTTGTTCTGTGCTGTGATTTGTGTTGTTGAATTAGACTGAATATTTTTTTCATTGTATGTCGTGTCGATTTATTTCTGATTTTTTTGTTTCGTTAACTTCATATTTTTCGCATTTTTTCCGATGTATTTCTTCCTTGTAAATATGTTGTATTGAAATATATAATTTATCAATGCATTTTTCTCATTACAAAAAAATATTCGTAGGTACCCTATTTTTTAATTGCAAATATCAAATTAACTAAACTGACAATATTCACTTCATGGTCAAACGAGCAGGATAAAATGTACTTTACTTTTCAATTGTTTTACAATATCTGGTTGAATGAAAACATTTCTGTTTTGTATACCCAAATGATTCCTTCTTCTGTTGATTATCATTTTCATCTTCCAGTTCCTGTGGACTAAATTTGGAATGAATAAAATTATTTTGAAGTTGAACCTAACCTAAATAGTCAGATAGCAACCGAAATACGTTCCGTAAATAAATTTCAACCAAAACAACCAGAGATGACCGCTGTCAAAATATTATCGACCGGTCTGGTTGCATCGGTTGATTTACGAATATGCGAGGTGGGAACATTTCGGACCAATTATACTAACTATAGATAGTTTGTCATTCGTTTTTCTAGCAACAGATGTCTGGCTCAGTACATTTTAAATAAGTGCCACCAAACCTAATGTTAAACAAATAAAACAAAGAGTAATTAAAACTGAAATAAGTTGTTTCCCAGGTTGAAAAATGCGCTTTAAATTAGGCGAAGAACTGTAAACTCCGGATAGGTTTATCCGGAAGCGAAAGTCCTAAATAAAACAATTTTCCATGAGAGGCAGCACAGGAACCAGAACTATACTTCATGGTTATTCATGCATGAAGATCGCATTTACAATTGTAAAAGATGGGGCTCAACACTTGCGAAACCAACTCTAATACGTGATAATTCATGGTTAACAGCCGGTAGGGGAGGGCGTCCGGTAGCTTTTCTCGAATTTATGATTCGCATCTATCCTAGGACGTTGTTAACTGGAAATGAATGGCTTGACAAAATATTGGCTCTACGGGATTCTTCCTCTAATGCTTTCGGTCGGGTGTACAGGGATCCTGCAGTCGCAATACGGATTATTTGTATTCTTTTTTTCGAATGTTGTGACGTTCAATCTACGACTATTTTTTTTTCTGGAAGAAGGTATATGTCATGAATTTTCCAAAGGTGTATTTGTTCTTTCATCAGTGATGGAACTACAAATAGTTCTCTCTTCCGTTTATCTGTTTTTTAAATCTTCTATTCAAATAATTCTTGAAAGTAGAGAAACTTTCTTTAGCTTGTATATTTTGAAGTTCAATCTACCACTTTTTTTTAGGATATCAGTTTTCCATATTTACTCTCTGAATAATTCTGAAATCAAACACAGAAACTTCGAGTATGTTTTGAAATTCAATCTACTTCTATTTTTGAGCGCTCGTTCTACTTAAAAGAGTGCTATATCGTTTTGCCCAAAGGTATGTCATTTTCGAATTTTGAGGAAAACGACGAATTCGTGGTCAAATTCAATTCCATGGGGTCGTCCAGCCGTTAGCACAATAACTCTCGGAGGGATTGTTCTAGAGATTTGAAAATTTCAGTGTGAGTTCTGTTCCAAAATGCCTCGGTGATTTCGTTAATCAGCCATATCGTACAAGGTTTTCCATAAAATATAGCTATTCAAAATTTAAATCCTCAAGTTCTCAGACAAAACGAAACCAATCGAAATGAAATCTTGCGGCCACACACTAGATGCTCTTAGTAAGTCTCATGCAAAATATTGTGGCCATAGCATCATCAGAAATATGAAATTATTTTATTTGTCAAGTTTTCACATATTCAGTTCTTGAATAATTTTCCGAATAACATTCCGATCGTGCTGGCATTTTACATTTAAATAATTTATAATAGTATCAATCTCAGGTCCTATAAAAAGATGTTGAGCTAATTGCTCCACCAATGAACGAGCACTCTAAAGCACCTGCTCAGGGCTTTATTGAATTTTTTTTCAAAAAGCAGATCAGAAATTTTCCGTCAGAGTATTTGTTCTTCTATCACCGATACATATATAGATAGCTCCACTTATCATCTTCTTTTTTTGTCAAATTTTGAATTTACTCTTTGAATAATTCTGAAATCCGAAGCAAAAACTTTTCTTCAGATCGTATTTTTTTCTTATGTTTGACATTCAATAACAGCATTTTTTCTAGAAGCTGCTATATGTTATTTTTTTTTCACAATCGTATTTCTTTTTCTATCAGTGACGTAGCTTCACTAATCATCACCTTCCTTCTTCTTCTCCAGAAGCTTTCTTTATCTTTTATGTTTTCCTATATTTAGACGTTCAATTCACTATTTTTTCTAAAGGGGGTTAAATTCATTATGAATTTTCATAAGTTAATCTACTTGTTCTTCCATCAGTGATTTAGTTACAGATAGATTCACTTATCATATTACCTATTCTAATGAAAGTTTTCACTTTTAATTTGTATCTATTTATACTTAAATTTCATTTCAGTTCATTCGGTGTAGAAATGAATAACTTCGGATGACAAAACATCAAAAATATCGAAAACAGACCCTGAAACATTCAATTATACCAAACCATAAATAAAGCTTTGTTTCGCGCCACCCTCGTACCATGTTTTCATCCAACCCTAATCCGTTTGCACCATTCAAAATCTTTATAAGTGACGCCAAAAACTAATCTATTTCCATTACAATCGGGTTGTTAAAGTTATGAAGACTAACAAACAAAAGGTCCACTTGTACCTTATTGACAGAATGCGATTTATCATCGTTAATGAGTACAAGGTAGGGGAAGGTATCAGTTCATTGTTTTCTCCTTTGTTACGTTGGGGTGATTATAAAGCACTTTCAGGGTAGCCGCGTGTTTCGACGAGATTCTGCCAACTCTACGACATTTTAATGTTGATATATTATGTCATAATATTTGAGTTTGGACAGATATCATGCCACGCTGAATTTGCTCGATGTATGTGGACGGTTTGTGCAATTGGCATGGATAATTTAGTTGACGTGGAACAATGTGACATGCCGATGTTGAAATGGTTGGAAATTTGTACCTTCCATTCCGAAATTCCATTTTCCATTTTAATTGTTTGTCATCGAGTTGCATTATTTTTTCATTGTTTGAAAATTAATTTAGCGTTTATTATCGCTTGAACATTCGAACTATAGAAAATCATCACTTGACTTGGTTTGACAAACCCTTCTGGTCAGTGACGTATCAAGACATGAGGTCTGAGCGTAGAGATAAAACAGTAGGTATAGAGTTGCCATCAATGAAAAAAACGTGATAGCAGATTAGCCATATTAGTAACACGTCAAATTTGACAATCGTTGAACTTTCTGTAAGATTGTGATTTTTGCACCCTCTTGTAGTTCAATTGTGATTTTTCTGCTTAATAATATACAATAAAATGGTACCGAATGCTGTAAGGCTTTGTTCAAGCAGAGAAGAGACAGTTAGAAGAAAATTACATGAATAACATGGCAGGTAAGGATAAGTACTGAACAGATCCGCATTCGAATTGTTTGCATGTCTGTCTTGGTAATCTGATATCTTTTATATCTGTAGATATATTATCGCCTGAAGAAAAATTGTTTGTTTGATATTCAATTCACTTTTTTGAACAGGTATCCTAAAGACCCAACACATAGTATTTTTTGAGTGAAAATTGTTAACAGAAAAAACTGCAACTTAATTCGACGCTGAACTTTCCGCCATATTGGTCCCCGACTGAGCCCTGGCCAGTGGTACTCAATATCGGTACTGTACCGATATCAAGTACACACCATACTTTCCGAGGGGTAATTATCCCCTCACCTCTTTTTTAGTTAAGCCTTCGCTTCCTCTTATCAAATTACAAGGAATTTCACGGATAAATATGAATATGACTGTATCTGAGAGCTGATATTTATTATAACTTAATACTTTCTCCATTTCAAAGTTGAAAAACAGTCTATGAGGATCGCGATAAAATCACTATTACAATGCATTGGTAAAAATGAGAAATATGGGGAAATATACAATTGTTATTTTCCAGAATTGTCAGTAATACAATTGTGACAAAATAAAATGAGAATAAGCGGAACGAAGCAGTAAAAAGCCTATAATATACTGATTTTATCAAAAGTACAAGCTAATTTCATTATACTCGTAATATTTTTGAAAGTTTAACATTCTAAATTTGGAAAAAAAAGGATTGATGGGATTCTCCGAAAACCTGATAATATCTGAAATCGAATAAAAACGTATATCCCACCGTCAAATATCTGAAAACATAGCGAATTCGAATTGCTAATCTCGAATTTCGACCAGACTTTCACCAAAAACTAATTCGATGGACGATAATCTAATTCAATCAAAGAACAGCGTTTTTACAAAACCAAATCTTTACTCCTCCGAACAAAACGCTGTTTTATTTCAATTATAAAAACCCCAAAGGTGTCCCTTAATCTTGCAAGCTGTCGCATCCTGTAGACTGTAGAGAGACAGGATGACGCCAGGGATTTTTTGCGCCCCCTTCGTGGTTTAAAACTCCAATCTCAAGGTTTTGACCTTCGATCTTACAGGTCTAGAGTAGGGACCTGAAGATGTCTATTTGTATTTCCTTTCATGAAAAATGCAAGGAACAGCAGCTGAAATGTCAGAGGACGCTGTCACTGAGGGAAAGTGCGATTATGATGATTTGTAGATCGAAGAAAAGTTGTGGTTAGAAAAGTATGATGAAGTGGGTACAGTATTGAATGTGTTTCACTTGGAGTAAAGTTTCATTCTTCTTGAACCAGGATAATAGGTGATTATTACCAATGAAGTTTGAGTGCATGCTGTTACTGAAAGAAGAAGAAGAAAGCGTTCAGGCAAAACATTCATTCAAAGCAATCATTTGCATTATGATATCAATTATTTTCGATGTAGTTGAAATAATATTTTCTTTTAACTATACAGGTATCCCGGAAAATGTGAGAAATCTCTCGGATTCAGATAGAACATAAAAAAATAAGATGACAAGTTCCCATAATTTTTCTCTAGCGGCCCTCTTTACGAAGATACGACCTCCTAAATGATGCCACTAGAAATCAATTTTAGTGGAAATAAATTTCAATTACTTCTTTCATTATTTATTTTTCGAAAACGGTTCATTTTATCGACACTGAACAAGAGTAATTTTTTTAGCTTAATGTTCAAGGTATCTCAATTGGTTTTTTTTGCACCTAATCATACAGGGCGTTAAAAATGTAAGCATTAAGATGTACAACCCAGTCCGTTGAGTGGAGTGATTTAAGAGGTCCTTAATACTATTAATCATATAAAATTTTCATCGAATTATATCGAGTAGTTTGAAACTTATTCCACTAAAATGGATTTCCAGTAGCGTCATTAGAAGGTCGTATCTTCGTAGGGAGGGCCGCTATAGGAAAAAAAAATATGGGAAGTTTTCATCTTCATTTCTTATGTCCTATCCGAATCCGAGAGATTTTCCACATTTTCCGGGACACCTGTATAATATCTATTCGTTTGTTAGGTCACATCTTGTAGAGTAAATAGTGCAATAGTATCTCAGATTCGAATAGATGATAATCATACAGTCACCAGCAAAATAATCGATTCACTCAAAAAATCGATAAAGTTTTGTAAATTCATAAATATGTTATTTCAAGTCCGAATCGAGAGAATTTTTTCAATTGAAGGTATATTCATCCTTAATCAATAACCAGTTTTGAATTCCAAGAAAACTCGGCGTACGTCATTTTATACAGAGTGAAACAAATCTGTTTTTTACCCTAACTTCAGAACCACCCATGGTGTGTTCCAGTTGTTTCACCATATTATTTTCATTTCCTCATCAAGTTACATTTTTCCTTGACAATTTGATTCTACATTATATAACAATAGCTCAATTTTTGTTGAAGATGAAGGGGGTTTCAGTTAAAACATCAAATTTCACTAAGGCCATCACAGAACTCAAACAAATTCAACCCCAAAATTCTGATCTTTAAAAATAAACTGAAAACTATGTCAAAAACATAACGTGTTTTCCGCCCAGACGCGGGATAACAGGTGCAATTCGTGCAATTTCGAATCAATTAGAGCATCACTGAGGTGCTCCAAATTTCCAGGAGTTGAAGATTAAAAAAGTCGAAGTGAAAATGAAATAAATTTCATATCGCCATTGAGTTTTGAATGCAGTATTCAAGAAATGTAATGATTTATAATAGTTAGTTTAATCAACTAGGTTATTGAAGACAGTGGTCAAGATATTTTAAGGCGTGACCGGAGCGAACGCGTTTATAGTTCGGGACCATTAGTCCACCAGATTAACAACCGAGTTGATTACAAGTTTTTTCCGACGATCTAAACATGAATTATGTATAAATTATTGATTGAAATACATTCTCATTTTGCACAGGACATATATTTGACATAATGGAATTTCTATGTTTCTATGTTCCAGTAGAGTTTTGACATTTCTCGTAGTGCTTCTGAATACTTTGTGAACGGTTGCCATGAAAATTGCACATAAAAATAGCAGCATTGAGCATTAAAATGGACCATTAAAATCACCTTTTATTCTGAGATCGCTGGAAAAGATATTCAAAATCAAAATCTGAAATTGACACAACTTCTCAAATACATATGGATCTCCTTCCATCCCCCAACTTTCCAACTGTCAGCTTGACGTTGCCATTTTGCAGCACATTCCTATTCATTCCAATTACGCGATAAGGAAAAGGGGTCGCTAAAAAAACCGCCAGCCGAAGCAAGAAAAAAATAAATGCAAATGTCACGCATACGTTGTGAAAAAAGCGGGCGGAAAATGTGAAATATGGACGCTATTCGGTGCGAACTACTGGAACATTACTTCTAGTGCGTAGATATACCTAGGTCTGAAACGAATTTATTTTTATATCATTGCCGTCGGTTACGAATGCAATTTTTCGTACTGATCTGCAGAAAAGGTGGTTGGAAAAGGTATTCGAGGAACTTGACTTCTTCCTGCCTGATGGCAGTCATTTTTCAATGAGATCAAAAGCACAGATGTATGAAGGTTATGATTTCGTTTACCCCTTATTTCTTGGTAAAAAGAGAGAAAGAAAGTCTCGGAGAATGTCATCTAATTTTTTGTGTTCACCTTGGGTGGGACTTTATTTAATGAATTCAATTAACTTCAAGGTTTTTTCCTTTCATTTTCATTCTAAACAAAATGCAGCTTACTTTATAGGAAACAGGAGATGATGGATTAATGATCTTGAGATGAAAGTATTATTTTGATGGTGTTTGTATTATTTCCTTTTTTGTGGTTCTTGTCTTGTTCATATTTCCAGATTTAGGTCAGTTACAAAGTTTATCTGAGGTTGCTCAAATGATTTATAGTATGGAATATCCCCATGCTATCTCATCTGTTATTTATGACAACTATGCAATAGAAATATTTTTTTGCGCCGACCTCGAAATAAAAAGTGATTTTAATGTGTACGAAATTGACCATTATTGACCCATTTTAATGCTCAATTTAGGCTATTTTAATGTGCAATCCTCATGGCAACCGTTCACAAAGTATTCAGAAGCACTACGAGAAATGTCAAAACTCTACTGGAACATAGAAACATAGAAATTCCATTGTGTCATATGTATGTACAAAATGAGAATGTATTTCCATCAAGAATTTATACACTATTCGTGTTGAGATCATCGGAAAAACTTTGTAATCAACACGGTTAATTATCTAGCGACTAATGGTCTCGTACACGCATTAAAATATCTTGACCATTAGTCGCTGTCTTTAATAACCTAGTTGATTGAATTACTATTATGACTTGAAATTTATTGCAGTATTTTGAAAAGAATTCTCCCTTATATTTTGTATTGCGATTTATGCAATGAAGTACTTTCTGTGTTTCTGCAATAAAATTTCAATTGAACTAGTTATTGATCAATGCATATTTCACATTAGTATATTCTCATTGAACTAGCTGGATTTTGTGTTCATCGAGGGTTGAAAAAATTACGCAAGGTCACGACGTTAACGACGTAAAAGTGTGTTTCGTGAGCCACACGATATTTTTTATATCCGATTTTTCATGCATTCATATGAACTGTGAAATAAGGTTTCAACCAATCATATTTTCCCCTCAAAATTCCTGTTTACACGGGGAAAAACATATATGTACGAAATTGAGTACCACTTCGATACTATAAAATTTTTCGCTACAAGACATTCCACTCAAGTAAAAATCTTTCTGGGGGGTGTGAAGCCCGAGTGTAGAAATAGTAATCTTTCTCGAAGTTTATGTTGGCGAAATGTTTGTTTGAAGTATAGGAATTTGATCACTGTTGAACTTTCTTGGGTATTTCTGGATATTTCTTTCCTACACATCCAAAGAATATTTTAATGTGCATGTGATTTTCACATAACGTTTCCCGGTTTTTATTTTGCATGATTGGGAGTTAACGTCTAGTATATAACAGAAAAACAGTTGAAAAAATGATGCAGCTATTGAACAATGGTTCAGAAATAAATTTTAAAAGCAGTTCAGGCCGATATCAAGTCGATCACATTCGTAAAGAAAGAGTAATAAGAGTATTGTTCATTTTGAAATTTGACTACCGAGAAAATGGTTTGAAATTCACAAATTCATTCTCAAATAGATTGTTTCCTTCCACAATTTCAAAATTTGAAGAATCATATTTAGTGAGAATGTTTACTTCCTAAAACTTGTCTGAAACGAATGAGCAAACCACAAAGTATATGTTCCATATATTTCACGAAGATGAAATACAAAGACTCATTCCCTCCAAGTCTGAATGAGTTTTTCCAATGATATCATGAATATTTTTTCAGAAGTAATAAACCAAATTATGCCGCAAATGGATTGAAACCGAGAACTAGGAACAAAAACAGGACGAATAAAAAATTTCAGCCATTTGGCCAGGCAGGGGCTGCAAATAATTCACTCTGTTTTTCAGTACATTAAAAAATAAAGCAGAATCTCAGTATCCTAACTTTATCTTCGACCGTTCATAAATCGGAGACGAATATTTGGAAAGACTGGAACTTCCAAAAACTGGGAATGAGCTCGAGCTCGATATTGCTCAGTCGCATGATGAAATTAATGTATCATTACGGAACTGGGGTCACTGTAATTTGGCGTCGAAAAAGAGATGATTTGTGAAAGTACGTCCCTATGTAATTATTTTTTGTCCTGTACCATAAACCTCGCCGTTATTGAGCACTTCCAATTGCAGGAGGGCCCATTCCATGCGCCCCAATGAGGGCTACCGAGTATGAATTTTCCGCTAGAGGCGCTAGTGTTGCTTGAGGTCCTCGATAATTTGAATTGTCAAATTCTCAAACGTAATTGTGAATCTCTATTGTTTCTTTTCAATCATTACGCGGATATGGGGAGTTTCGCATGAATAGGTATTCCGATTAATTACAGAGAATATGAACTACCGATCAATGAATATTACTGCTTTCAAAGTTGATGTTAAAAAGATAGGTGCCAAATTAAGCATGCTAAAAAAACAGCTAATTCAAAAGTGAGTTTGTTTACTGTTTCAATACACATTTCTTGTGAAAAGTATGCTTATCTATTGAGTTTACAGTTATGGTTTTTCTTTTTACAGACTCCTAGACTATAATAGGAATGATAATTCCAGTGGAAATGCATTATTACAAATTGAAATGAGTTCATTTCGAAAGTAAGTACTTTTTATCATACTTACATGATACCTGAAAAATGTTACAACTTGGAGTAGTACAATAAATCCTCACAAGATCCTTTTATTTATCATTATAAGTGAATATATGTACATATAAAAAAAACAGTATGTACGAAAATGAAAAACTAATAATCAATAGATTAGATTAGATTAGAGGAGGGGCGACAGATGAAACCGACCTTGCGAGCACCTTTGACCTTAAGATCTTGTGCATCCCGCGCTGTTTACAGTCAGGCAGCAAAGTCTCAATGAACTTCACCACTTTCTGGGGCCACATCCATTACTTGTTCAGGCTTTAGGAACCAGGAACCAAGATGCCCGTAGCCGTTTCTGGTGAACAGCTGCACACTCGCATAGCAGGTGTCTGGCTGTCTCGGTGGCTTCCTGACAGAAGCGACATGTATTATCGGGCGCTTTTCCCATGTTTTTTAAGTGATACCTCACGGGACAGTGCCCAGTGAGAGCGCCCGTCAGTTTCCTCAGTTCCATTTGCTGAGTGACAGAACTTTCTTGGTCCAGCTCGTCGAGTAAGAGAGAAGTGCCCTAGCTTGCCTTTGACCATCGGTCGTATGCCAGTACATAAGCTTCCTCTTTTGTTCCCAGTCTTAATAGCCATTGCCTGATGGCTGGCTGGGAAAGCCGCAAAAGGGTTGTGGTCCAGTGAAGGGGGTTGTCCCCCCTTCCGTGGCCAGTTGGTCTGCCGCTTCATTGCCGTGAATCTCGGAGTGACCAGGCACCCAAATGAGATTGACCTGGTCTTTTCTCCGAGTAAGTTAAGTGACGTTTTACATTCCCAGACCAACTTTGACTTCACTTGTGGAGAGTCAAGTGCTAGCAGGGTGCTCTGCTGTCAGATGCTATATATATTTTCTTTCTTTTGGTAATTGCGTTCCGCACAGAGCGCAACGCACTCCCTTATAGCAAGTGTCTCTGCCGAAAAACCGAAGGACAGAGACCCATTGGTATGGCTAATTGGATTGAGGGACCGTAAACGCCGGGCTCCGACTCTCTTCCATCTTCAGTTTTCGAGCCATCAGTATAAAATACCGTAGACCCAATAATCATAAGAAGGTATATTAACTGTTAACTTTATTTCAAAAGTAAGCTAAAGTAATTATTCACACTTTGATATATCGGGTGTCCCAAGGTAAGTGGGCCTATCAATTTTGTAACTTGGCAAATGATGATTTTTTTTGTCCATCCTGTATAACTGACACCTATAATTGAAAAGCAGTGACATAGATCAGATCAATATCGAATGATTGCTAGTTTTTGGACTCAAATCTCAAATATTGAGCGAACTAGAGTCATTTTCGTAACACGCCAATTGATCTAATAGGCCTCTCACTTGCACCTGATATATTACACAGTAAATATTCCTTGAGGGGTGTTGATTAATAATAAATTAAAAATATATGTTGCCCGCACAAAAGTTGTCCAATAAGAATATTTTCAATTCAAAAATATGTTCTGTTACTTCCACGTTGCGAGAAGAAAAGGCAATATCATTTGAGCTCTCTTGACTACATATTGATTTTCCTCTGAAGTTGAACGATTCTTTGTTTTAACGTTTCATTCTGCGTTCAAGAATTCTCGTTCTCTTCTTTATTCCTATTCTCCTCACTTCCTGGTACGCAAAAAATGGCTGAAAAATAGGTATTGGCTGTCAGTTTTAATTTAGGAATAGCTGGAAAATTTTCACCAGTAGATAACAAGAAATAAAACTATGTATAACTAATTCAATTATAAAAGTGTCTCATGCAACATAATGTGAAAGATCTTAGGTTTTCACCGTTTTCTCTATTATGATCATAAGGTCACGAATTATCATCAGGGTTGAAATGTTTTTTACAAACACGTAATGTTTTAAAGGGGTAAAGTTCAATCTGCGAATCGCTAACATCAACTGCTTTAGGACAGTCTTATTGAGTATTCACAGATTATGATAAAGGAATCAAATGTACACCTTTTCACACAGCTAATAACACCGAACACTAATAAATAAGAATTTGTTGTAATAATAATTAATCAATGACAGTACAACGAATTTTGACAGGACCTCATGCAACAGAAGCGCCAGCTAGTGAGAAAAAAAACGGTGGCCCTCATTTGGCTTCGAAGAGAGAGATGATTTGTGAAAAAAGCCGTCCCCATGTAAGTAATTTTTTGTCCTGTACCATAAAACTCGCCTTTATTGAGCACTTCCAATTGCAGGGGGCCCATTCCAGCGCCCCAATTCCCGCAGAGACCTGAGCTGGAATTCAATTCCGTATAGGAAAGTTTCGCTTTTTTTCCAATACTCATTTCATGAAGTTTAAAGTACCCGGTGACGTTATATTACCTTCCCGAATTCCGAACAAGTTCTTGGTCCTAAAGTGGTGATAAAAATATGTGATATGTTACTTTGGGATTTTCCTTAATGGGGGTGTATTCCCCAAGGACGTGCGGAAAAGCTTTTTAACTAAAAGTTTCAGAGACAAACATGTACTTTGCGATGAAGTGACAGAATCTATTGTTGGAACCTTGGTTGTTCTTCACGGTGCAGCGGAGAAGGCTTTTGTTGGTGAAAAAGTTGGCGGATTTTGGTTATCCAACAATTATTTGTCACTGATTCGTTTTCTGAAGGGTTTCCATTGAGCATTGGTCCGGATCGATGTGATGTTTTGATGAATTATGGATATTTATTATGAGGAAACTTCGCTGGATGCACTGAAGGAAAGGAAAATTAAATCATTCACAGCGCCAGTGCTTTGTTTCACAGAATTCGTTAGTACTGGAAGCTTTGTAGAATTTGATTTCGAATGAAACAGATAGGAGGAGTTGGTCTTATAATTTTCTATTCATAAAAACACTTTTTCATTTGATTTTGTTTGTACGTCACTGCGATTTTCCCAAAACTGCTCTGTTTTATTATTCAACCTTCTGATTTAGATCATACTATAGTGAAATGAAACCCATTGGAAAAAGCAGGGAACACAATGAAAATTAGAGGTACTAGGAGGTGAAATTCGAAGGGTTAACGGCACAATAACAAAAACTATGAAAAAAGTGAATCAAATGCATTTTATGACAACTAAATGTATCAAAAAAAATAAAAATTATAGATTGTTTTCTAAGAACTGCCAAAAATGAAAAACACTTCCAAAGAGTGACGAAAGTTGAGTTGAGATTTTAAAGATTTTTCTGACGATGGCTGGCGAATGCTGGCCAAAACGTTGAATCGAAAAAGTAAATATGATAGAAATGGACAAATGATATATCAATGAATTCTCCCTCATCAATAATTCCACGTTAACCACTCTGTATAGTGTATTTTCGACAACAACGAAAGCATTTCAGAACTACTCAAAAATCATTTCTCGTCCAGATTGAGTCTTTCCAAAAATTCATTTCGAGAGTATTTCAGCCGTATATGAAAGCAAAATACCAATCAATTTAAATAAATAGAGCGTGACTCGCAGAGATATTTCATAAACTCTAAAGTTCCCGAGTTTTGTTTAGGCGCGAACTGAATTCAGAAAAGCTGCAGTTCATTTCATCCGGAGCGTATCAAATGAATATTTTTATCACGATTCCGACGGATTCTCCTTATCCAGAACCGCCATATTATCGAGGATTGAAACAGTCTCGACTTTTTTTAATGTTGAAAGGTCTAATTAGATACTAGGCGAATGATACAGAAACGGAGATTTTCGGTTTTTATGGCTAGATCTTTTTCATGGTAGGATAAAGGCACAGGTTGTTTAACTGGGTAAAAACCGAGAAATATTCCATACTTTGGACAGGGTTGAATATGGAATAGATCGAAATATATTTAAGAACAAAAATGATGAATTTTAGTATCGTTTCAAACTTCACTATGGAATCGATCGTATCGGTCAAGAAACAGAATAAAAGAATACTTCTCTGTACCATCATTTCGACGCTTTTAATATGCTTTCTTCAGACTAAAAATAGAGAAAACTCATATATAACAGCAAAAGATACAAATAAAAACAAAGCAAGGGAAAATTACAATGATATGAACAATAAACAAGAAAACAACATAATAATGATTGAAATAAAATAACAGGTCAGCAAGAACAATCAAAGATGGATATATATGGATATATTCTGATGTTGTATATTGTGTTGTTTTCCTTTACCTATTTAGCAAGATAAAGTCCCAATGAAGGAGCCGAAACGTCGCTGAAGAATAGTATTCTTCTATTTTGTTCCTTGACCGATAACATCAATTTCATATTAGAACGTAATTCCAATTTATTTCACAAGATAACTGTAACATGTCATTTCGACAAATTTGTAATGAGTTTATTTCAGTTCTTTCCGAAAATCGAAGTAATTTCATGGAAAATATTGAATGCGGTTATAATTTATCGTGCATATGTGATATGATATTATTGAGTTTCTCGTGAAATTCACCTGCAATTTAAGATATACGAAAAAAATCTGTAAAACAACATCAAAACAATATTCATTCCAATTTGAGTACAGAAAATGATCGACATTGGATTTTTTTTTGTGGTGAACTGGGTGAACCTCAGAAATCCCATCTAAGACCTGACTTATTTATGGTGATGGCCTCAACATTTTCTTGAGAAAACTGTGTGAATGGAATTCACAAAAATGTGTCCTACTACATTATACATACTGCCAGAAAGAATGTTCTTTGGGTCAATAAAAGAGAGAAGAATGCGACCATTGGAGAACTAGTTGTTGTTCTGGACGAAATGTTTATATGTTATCTCAGTATGAAAAGTTGCAAAGAACTATCTATAGACCCAATAATTCTCATGATGAACCAATGGATTAAAAATTAACCTCATCATTTTCCTCAGTTTTCTTGAATGTTTGTATATTTGAAAGAATACAATTATTCATA
>CM024242.1:2200320-2264456 GCA_013421045.1 Propylea japonica | reverse complement strand
TCTAAACTTAGTTTGGCCATCCAAGCGTATAGTATTGGTAAATGACATTGGAAACATGATTTGCAATGAACCAAGTCCATTGCAGTTGAAAATTATTTACATGATTGAAAATTTTCTTTATAAAAACGTTTTGATTCTTAGAATACAGCTGCTTTCACGTGAGAGTCCCTCACCACAACAAGAATACTCCACAATACGTCAGTGTCAAAGTTCAAGTTCAATTGGATGGCATTGTTTATGGATCGCACAATCAGGACCCTGTCCTGGTTTACCCCGATAAAGAGCATACAATTATAGGTCTAGATCGCACCATGTATAAACCAGGAGATAACATAAGATTACGAATATTGGTCTTGGATGATGACTTATTGCCACCGGACCATACCAAGGTGAGTTTTTGGGACTTTGATAAAACCCCGATTACACTCAGATCACTCACACGGCAGGGAGCAGGGAAGTGGGCAGCACGAAAATGTAATCACTACAATTCCTTCCCTGCTACCTGCCGCTGCCGCTCGTGCTGCCTTGGGCCGGCGCGTATGGCAACTCTCTAATAGGAGTGAAGTGCTGCCAAGGACGTAGACGTAAACGTTACAATTGACAGGTGCTCATGCGCACTCGTCAGTTTCTTACGTTCACGCTTGGGCCGGCTTTACGTGCGACGTAAACTAGCGTCCTGTTACGTACGTACGTAGTACGTACGTAACCGAAAGTTGAACGAATCCGACCGATGAAGGGCGAATGCTGGAATTTTGAAATGAATTGCTTCTAACCTTAAAATTTAAAAACAATCTAGTAGCTGAAACTTGTTTTGAGAACACGATTAATTAACTTTTTACTAATATCTTCCTTATTATTTATAAACTGTGATTTTGCATGTTTCTGAGAAGTGTTGAATTTTTTTCAATGCAATACTTCTGTTACGAGATGCATATAAGTACAAGAAACTAATATATTATTCGATAAGTTACAATGTGGCATTTTCCTTTCAAATGAGAGTGATATTTACATACAAGTAACTCATTGTGATGATTTCCTCTAAATTCCTGCTTCGGCAAGAACTCAAGTTATTTCATTATATTCATTTTGAAATTCGAATGTAATGAAGTAATCCTACAAAATATATGTTCACATCATCAATTTGTTTATAGGAAACAGACAATCTGAATCGCTAATATCAGAAACTTTCTGTCAGAATACAACAAAAAGAAATAATAGGTTAGCTTTAGTCTCTAATGGTCTGCCGTACGTACGTATGGCAGCACTTCAACTCTATTTTACTCCAAGACGTTAAACGTTATATTTCTCACGTCTACGTCCACGTTCGGGCTTACGTGCTGCGCGCACTTCAACTCTCTATTCTTTACTACGCTGCAACGCATGCATGGTGTTGCAACGCGGTAAAGAATGACTGAACGTATGCTCCCTCTATCCAGACATGTCTTACCACGGCTCAGCGCAGGCAGGCGTTCGAGTCTCGGCAAAAGCACCAAAAACCGATGTGTTGTGGCGAAGAACCGTCGGTACGCCTCGTCGGCAAAATATCTGCGATGCTTGATTTTTGTCATCGGTTGTCGTGCCATACCGACTGTGTGTGGGGATTTCGTCGAGAATTGGCGAGCGATCATTTCCATTAGCGCAGTATGAGTCTCGTTTCTTTGTTTCTTTTGTACTCAGGACCGAAACTGCGGCCGCGCCACTGCTGAGGGAGGTTTCATCTTCATTACGAGCTTATTCGCGAACGAGGGCAAATAACTGGTAGAATTTACCGAAGTGTGTGGGCAAAACAGTCCCCGCGATACGACTCGGCGGTTCGAACCGAGGCGAGGAAAACGGATAAAAGATAACAATGTCTATGGCCGGCTTTACGCTTCCTACATTGCGGTTTTTTTTTCGTACGGGAAGTCAAAGGACCGGTTAGCGCGAACGGCAGTAAGCGATTACATTCAACTAGGTACTTCAAAATTCTTGTCCGTCGTTGCCGACACTTGGTCGCGAGAGAAATGTTGCAGCAGAGTGTGAATGCTCACTGCCTTCGATACTGCTGCAGTATTTCGGGAATTATTGCCGGCAATGCGGGCGTCAGTAGCAGGAGCTGAGTGTTATACTTGAGCTTGAAAAAAGGGTACGATAATTCACCCAGATACCAATAAGGTTCCAACCATAGATAAACTACTAGTTGTCTATGGTTCCAACGCGAATTCTCGAAATATAGAAGTCATAAAGTCAATCGAACATAAATTCATTCGACCTGAATAGATTTTGATGTTTACGGCGTAGTGCTCAGGTGTACTTCAAAATAACGCCATCTTTTGAGAATCGAACAAATAACCCTTTTCCATTGTATGAAACTTGGAAGTAGTATGCTTCAGCCCTTAGCCCACCCCCTAGCTACGTGCCTGCCAACGTAGAAGGTCTAACTTCTCAACACGACCCTCACGAACCAATATATCGCTTTACAACCAGGGCCGGCGCTAGTAAATTTGGCGCCTGAAGCAAGGACTTGTCGGGCGCTCCTAGCCCTACCAATTATTAACGATAAATACGAAAAGTCAGCTGGCGAAAAATGCTGCTCCCAGAAAGCTGGCGCCCTGAAACATTTGCTTCACTGTTTCACCCCTAGCGCCGGCCCTGTTTAACAACTTCGGTACAGGAGTTTACAAGTTCAATAGCGTCTTAGAGGCTCCAGCCCTACATCTGGACCATCCTAGCTCTCGTACTCAGTCTACTAAAACTTCCCATACACCTCGAGTTCTATTTCTTAAACTTATCTATACAGGATGTTCCGAAAATGTGGGAATTCTCTCGGATTCAGATAGAACAATAAAAATGAAGATGACAAGTTCCCATAATTTTTTTACTGACGGCCCTCCCTACGAAAATACGACCTCCCAAATAAACGCCACTAGAAATCCATTTTAGTGGAATAAGTTTCAAACTACTAGATATAATTTGATGAAAATTTGATATGATTATATGTAGTATTAAGGAACTTTTAAATCACCGCACTCAATTTTAATTAGCTTGTTCAGTTTACCAGGGCCTGACTGAGTTATACATTTTAAGGTTACCTACATTTTTAACAACCTGTATCATAAGGTGGCACCTTAAGGTGCTTAAAAAAAAATTTGGATACCTGAACATTAGCGAAAAGGTTCTCTTGTTCAGTGTCGAAAAAATTAACTGTAAAAAAATGAATGAAAGAAGTGAGTACATAATTGAAATTTATCCACTAAAATGAATTTTCCAGTGGCGTCATTTGGAGGTCGTATCTTCGCAGGGAGGACCGTTTACGAAAAAAATTATGGGAACTTGTCTCTTATTTTTTTATGTTCTATCTGAATCCGAGAGATTTCCCACATTTTCTGGGACCCTGTATAAAGGGTCTCGTTAAGTGCTCCATATCAGCCAATATAATTGGGAGATATCTTCATACTGATGAGCTCCCTCAGCTCCCTGTGGATGCTGTGAATGATGTGACTTAACCTCCTTGTAGGATCTTTGAACGTTGACGAGTCAAGCTCCGAAGTATTACTTCAGCGTTAAAAATTTTGGTTTTCACCGCTTAATATTTAACAATATTCTCTAGTTTCAAATCTTATATTTTTCAATGTCTTTATCTTTGGCGCTATTCTTTTTCAAATGAACGATTTTGATGAGACATTATAAGAAAGAATTATCTTACAGATAACAGAAGTACGAATCAGAAATCCACTCGATATTTCTGTAGCAGTCTGAAAATATCTCAACCACAGCTGGTCTCGTACAATTGGAATACTCGATATACAAAGATGCCAAACCGGTAACAAGTCTACACCTATAGATTGCATGCAGTTTTTGTATTTTAACAGAGTTTTCTATTTTCCATCGAAATTTTCCAGGGCAATGGCGAGTTGAAGCTAACGGCGAAACAAATACTTCGAAGTGAGTAAATATGTACTTCCCAGATTCAACATAGATATATCTCATCGAAGGTGATATAAATACGCTTCGAGTTTTGGAACTAAAAGTTGTTCAAGTATAACTTTGGACAGGAGGTTAAGGAAAGGCATTCGTCAAAGTTACTGATACTGGTGGCAATATGAAACCTCTGTATGAAATTCATCAGGTAAGCTGAGAACAACATGATAATATTAAACATTTTTGTATTGCCTAACAACTATATCTTATATAATTTTTGAGCGCTCGTTCTCCTCAACGAGTGCTATATCGTTTTGCCCAAATGTCTGTAATTGTGTTCCATAAAGTATATGGTCATTCAAAAATTTTTGTTCTTCAATATCTCAGACAAAATAAACCCAATTGATATGAATGTTGCGGCCACATGCAAGATGCTTATAGTAAGTCTCATGCAATTTTTTTGTGGCCGCAGTATACACAGAAACATAGAGAATTCAATTTGAATATTGAAGTGAAAAGATATCCGATACGAGTAAAATTATTTTGTAAATCAGATTGATATACTGAATGTTCATGCAAGATTTCAAGAGTATCGCGTCATCAGAACCATAGATTCATTTTTTTTAATTTTTAATTTTTTTCATATTTCATTTTTTGAATTATTTCTAGAATATTATTCGATTGTGCTTAGATTCTATATTTATATATTTGGTATCAATTTCAAGTCCTATATAAAATTTTGAGGTAATAGTCTTATTGATCCACCAAGAACGAGCTCCCAAAATCTCTTGCTCTTCTCAAATTTTTATGATTATGGCTGTCTCACGAATTCATCTTTGAGGTCCTGAATCGACGCTGGGCTATTGGCGTAGACTCTTTCACGTGGCCCCGAGGAAGAAGTCGCAAGGTGTTAAATCACAAGATCTCGGTGACGAATTGTGATCACCTCTTCGAGAGATAACACGGTTTTGGTGCTTGTGGGGCACGTAGCGCCGTATTGTTAAAGTAAACGTTGTCGATATCAATACTATCCAATTTCGGCCATGTGGAATGCCTAATTCTTTCAAAACTTCGGTTACAGCATTCAATATTCTCGTGTTCTTGAGCGGCGTGCACGGGTTTTATTCTTCACATCAATACTTGTCCCAACAGCTCAAATTTTTCCATAATTTTTTCATTGCAGTCCGACAAGGTACTTCACGACGACCCAAAATTGTTCGAGTTTTACGAACCGCTCTGCAGAATTTTCACCATTTTATAGTGAATTTAATAATTTCAATGCGTTCTTGAAGAGTGTATCGTTCCATTTTATTAATGGCGTAGTTTCTACTTGTCAAATGTAAAAAATGACAGCTTCAAACGTGACTTCTACCGAAATGGCGAGGTATTCAAAATAACACCTCTTATTGGAAAACCATTTATTTCCTGTTACCTTCGGACATCTATAGAAACAGGGTTTCATAAAATAACGAAGGCTTGCCAGTAGTGGGTTCTTATTCTATTAGTTTATTTTGTAATTATTAAAAATTGCATACGTTCTGATTGAAAATCTCTGATCAGAGTATCTACTTTTTTGAATCGTTTCAGTTAGGTTTCATTTCGGTCTGGTATGAAACGAAATAAATGTCATAAAGTAATTCTTGTGGTACGCGGCCATATTAGCAAAAAAAATTCCTTGCTTGTAGATGATGAACGGATGTGCCACTTCAAGCTTAAAAAACAGTCAACTCAATCTTATGGACATCAAAAGAAAATACCCAATGTATGACCCAAAGCTTCAACTTTCAGTTACAGCGACAGTAATTGAATATGGCACCGACAAATTGTTTTGGACAACGTTAAAATACCAATAGATATGAAGGAATATCACATGAAAATAGTGTCGGAAATGGTTTTTTCAACCAGGACTGCCTTATCATGGGAAAGTACAATATAGCAATGTCACACAGATATCAGGAACCATGTGTGGAGATCTGTTACAATGTTGCGATTAAAAAAGTGGAATTACTTGAATAACGAAAAATGTAGAAATTTTACTCTTGGTGTGAGAATAGTACCTATTTAGTATTTTGCCGTTGAAGAGCTCAGTTGTTCATATGACCATAACAGTAAGTAGATTTGATTTATTTTTCTGATACCTTAAAAGTTTCTTCTTTTTAATAATTTTTTCCGCGAGAGTCAATATTAACTTTTTGTTCAAGTTAGGAAACATTTTAGCATTAACAGTTTCAGTTAAGCTATTCTTATCATAAATTTTGCCCCGTATACTTAACAACTACATATTCATAGAACTGTTTTACTTCTCTATCATATGGACGGTAATAGTAAACAAATTGTAGGTAGAAAAAAACATGGAAGGCATTATAATATACAAGAATTGGTATTCCTAATGCGGCCCATACACAAGCTACTTTTTCGGCGTTCTGGCAGCTAGCGTCACCGCAAGCGACCAAAACGCCCAAAGTAGCCCGAAAAACGCCTGTGTATGTCCGTCCGCTGCACGCTTGCTGGTCGCCGAGCTGGACGCAACGCCGGACGCCAAGATCAAACGTGTTTGATTTTAGCATAAGATAGCCCGCGCGAAACGCTTGAAAAACGCTTGTGTGTGTGTGAGAGCGTTTAGAATGGCAGAGAATCATGCAAGATTGCACATTCAGAAGAATTTATTACAAAATTTTATAGAACTATTTAAAAAGAATATAAGTGTTTGAGGATGATTAAGAGCAAAGAATATTCGAACAGAACACTAAAGAATAAAGCTTACGAAGAATTTTAAGCTTTATGTAAACAATATAACGATAAATGCGATATTGGTTTCGTAAAGAAGAAAATGAAAAGCATCGGAGACTCATTCCGTAAAGAATACAAAAGTTACGAGCTACGGAAAAGTCGGGTGCAAGCACGGATGACATTTTAAACCTCTATCGTCAGCGATCGATGAGCTACTGAGACGCTGTGTGTGCCGTGTGGTGAAAATTGCACGAGCGTCTAGGACGCTCGCAAAACGCTAGCTGCCAAAACGCCGAAAAAGTAGATTGTGTATGGGCCGCAATAAGAGCTTAAACAAGATATATCTTAAAAAGCTCAATCAAGGATCTAAAAGAATATTTGGGACCAATGGCGGCTCGTGAGATTTCAATCAGAGGAGGCCCGAGACCACGCAACCAACAAAATAATTATTTCGAACTGGGCTCCTGCCAGCCACTGGCGTTTTATTATACCATTCTACGCAGAAGGAACGATTATGAGCAGAATTAATAATTAAAGACCCCGCATATTTCTTATGGAATTGGCACCCGGTGGATTTGGCTGAAAGTTTGATATGATGTTCTACTAATCCTACTGATCAAATGTCTAAACAGTCACGAAGCTGAAAAATGCATACTTCTAGGAGTTTTTAGCGATTTTTTTGTATCCATTATGGCTTGCGTATTACCGTTCACACAGAAATGTTTGAAAAATTTCGTGATTATTGAAAGCAGATTCTGTCAATTCGAATATTTTCAAACATTTCTGTGTGAACGGTAATACGTAAGTCATAATAATAGATACAAAAAATCGCTAAAAACTCCTAGAAGTATGCATTTTTCAGCTTCGTGACTGTGGAGACATTCGATCAGAAGGATTAGCAGAACATCATATCAAATTTTCAGCCAAATCCACCGGGACCCAATTCCCATAAGAAATGGCGGGGTCCTTTGGCATTGCTGGTCGAGGTGTCTTAATTAACTGAGTTATGAAAATTTAATCATCGTAAGGCATTTACTGAATTTATCATTCAAAAAAAATTAGTGGATCTTGCGTTTCTTTAAGTTCACTACTTCACCACATAGTATAAAACTTAGACTATATACTTAGTCTAAGGTATAAAACAAAGTCGCTTTCTCTGTCCCTATGTCCCTTTGTATGCTTAAATCTTTGAAATTACGCAACGGATTTTGGTGCGTTTTTTTTTTATAGAAAGAGTGATTCAAGAGGAAGGTTGTATGTATAATAACATCCATTAAATAATGAGAAGTACTGTTATTTTTGAGGTTTCTAATGTGATGTCGTACCGTTCGAAGCCGGGACGGGTCGCTAGTGCATTATGATTCTCATTTTTTGTTCGTTTCCATCTGAAATATTAAATCTTACTACAAACCTTTCCGAAAAAGGTCATAAAACCACAAACCGCACGCTGAGATTATTAATACTTCATTATTATAAAGGGAGGGAATCAAAACAACTGCTGATTTCCATCCATGATCGCCCGGGGTTGATTCGGGCCGATCTTACGTACAGTTTCGGATAAGCTCGTTCGCCTAGAAGCGAAAATAATGCCGCGGAGCCGGGTCTCCGACACGTGATCTACAGCTTGAATTCCAAGTGGTTCCCGCACCGCTCATTGAAGAAGTTTGAAAGTTACATTCTAAAGAATCTCGACTCATGGAGGCGAGCCTCCTTCGCTAAGCGGTTGGCCTGCTATCCGTTACGCTGTATTGTGTGATGAAGATAATGTATGAATATGGTAGATCGCCGAGTAATAAACATATGTTTATTACTTTGAGATTAGGATAGATAGTAGAGAATGATGGAAAAATACAGATATAGAAATGTGATTTTTTTTTTGACTGTTTAGGACAACTGTATAACTAGCCATAAGATTTTTTCGAATCTAAAAAATACTAACATTTGGTTAAAATAATATATGAAAACTTTCAGGCTAGATCCTTGAACCATACTTTGATTGGGGACAGTTTGCTTGTTGTCAGGATATATTCCTCACAAAATGACTACATTTTGTTGAGACCGAATATCGGTTTAAATAAGCAGTGTGGACCAACACAACAAATACTGGTAATATACACTACTGATAAACTGCGCGAATCAGAAAATGTCACGTTTTATTCTGTGGTAAGCAAATATTTTTATTGTATTCAATAATTCGAATATTCATTATCAACTTGCTTTTCAGATTAAAAGTAAGGGAGAGTTGTTCTCTGTCAACAAAATAACTAAAAAGATCCAACCAAAAACACAAAACTACAAAACCGAGTTGAAAAACATCATAGGCACACCTCACAGATATAATACAGATGGATCTACAATAGATAAATTTGTTCTGAGATTTAATTTGGATAGTGAAATCATAGGAAAGTATCAGATTTTACTGTTTTATGTTGCTAGCAATGGAGAAACAATATCGGCTACTAGGGAGATCGACAGGGGACCTTGCTTCAGAAATAAGGTACGCTATTTAAACGCAAGACTTCAAAAGAAACACGCGAGTAATGCGTTAGTCAGAATATCGATATCGATTCTACGATTTTCTCATATTTGGTACCATATAATGCACATAAGTATAGTCCGTTCACGAAAGTGAGCGCGCATAGTGGGCTTTTGTTTATTTCTCTGAAGTTGGCAGTATTTGCTGTCATAACGTAAAATAAATTCAACGTGCCGAATGTACCGGCCTTGCCCGACGAGCTTCCGAGTTATCAGAGAACTCTATGTTATATTGACAACATTGCGTATCAATCTGACAGGAAAATAAACAACATAACCTAAAAATTTAAAATACACAGTAGAATATGCCCAGTTTCCATAGCCAACCGAAGGATCAAACTTTCGTGGACGAACTATATCTGATCCTTACCCCTAATGAATCCATTTGTACATCAGATTGTGAAGTTGAGTTTACTCTTTATAAATTTTTTTTCACCTATTGTGTGAGCTCCATTGAACCATCTATTGCGATTAAGTGACGCTGACAAGCAAGTCTTCAAAGTTTATTAGGCTCCTTCACAGTTCTGTTTCCTTCAGTTCATATTATCCTTGGATATACAGGGTGCACCATCCATAACTTTCCACCTCGAATTTTGAGCTTTGGATGAAATAACGAAAAAACGTTCGGACAGGTCAAATTTTGTTGAAAGGGGGACAAATAAGGGTGTTCAAATGAGTTTGATATCACTACCCCTCTAGCCGCAACTCCTAACAGTTCCAATTTTTGAATAGGGGGAAGCGGTCGAGCAGCACCTTGTTGGAAAGGCAATTCAATTTTCTGAATGAGTGTATTTTTTTATCGCTTTATCCACAGGATGACTCCAGTATTCCATCAATAACTTTCATACGCCAAATTTGGAGCTTTGAGATGGGAAAAAACACTCGAACAAGTCAAATTTTATTTACAGGAGTACATGTAAGTGTGTTGAAATGAGTATGACATTACTAAACTTAAGCCGTACCCTAATAACAATTATTTCAATTTAAACGAAAGCACACGATTTATTTTGTAAAAGATACACTCATGCAGGAAATTGAATTGCCTTTCCAACAAGGTGCCGCTCTCGACCCCTTTTCCCTTATTCAAAAATGTGATCTGTTAGGAGTTACGGCTAGAGGGTAGTGATATCAAACTCATTTGAACACTCTTATTTGTCCCCCTTTCAACAAAATTTGACCTGTCCGAACGTTTTTTCGTTATTCCATCCCAAAGCTCAAATTTCGGGGTGGATGGTGGAAAGTTATGGATGGCACCTCGTATACTAAAGTTGCAGGATCTATCATTCTGAATCCTTTTCTGATGAGCGAAACTAAAGAAAACACTGTACAGAGACCGTATAAGCTTTGAAGACTTGCTTGCCAGCGTCAAGAGCTGCAACATATTTTTTACTGGAGCTCACACAGTATGTGGGAAGAAAGAAGAAGGTGTAAAGGGTTAATTCAACTTCACAAAAAGCATATAAGACCATGTTGGTCCGTCATTTCATTCCAGAATCAAATCGGTAGCCGACAGAGCCTGAAAAGCCGTTTTTTATGAAGCGAATATTCAGTATAGTCCGTTCACGAAAGTTTGAGCGCAGAGTAGGATTTTGTTTATTTATCTTAAGTTGGCAGTATTAACTGTTCATTACGTAAAAAAAATCGTCCGATGAGCTTGCGAGTTATCAGAGAACTCAATGCAATATTGAAAACACCGCGTATCAATCTGACAAGAAAATAAACAACATAACCTAAAATTTTATAACACAGTGGAATATGCAAAATTTCCATGGCCAACCGACGGTTCACCTTTCGTGAACGGACTATACATATACTGCATATCGATCGAATACTATGGTTTTGCAGGTACAAGCTTATTGGTCAGACAAAAGGGTATATCCTGGATCCAGGACAATGTTGAATATCAAAACAACGACTCCCTCGTTTTGTGCGGTATCAGCAGTAGATGCTTCAGTCAGTTTCATGGGAGCTTCTGATAATCTAAATGCCCATTCTCTTCTCAAGCGACTTTATCTAGAACCAGTTGCTCCAACATCTAATAGAAAATCTTGCATTTCGCAAAATAAGAAGCATATTCAAGGTGAGCTTATTGGACATAATCAGATTTGAGAATAAGTTTTCCATGTAAAATGCAGGAAAAAACTACCCTCAAAATTTTGATTCCGGAAGTTATCGTGATTACGGCAGGTCATTAGGTAATATTGAAAAGAACTTCTACAATTTTTGACCGAACGTTATTTTTGAATAATTTTCGTAGGCCTGGTTTTATAGATAGTGCATATGTGTGCCAGTGGCGACTCGTGAGATTTCAACTAGAGGTGACCCGAGACCACGCAACAAACAAAATAATTTAATTCGAACCGGGCTTCTTGAAAGCCACTGGCATTTATTATACCATTCTACGCAGAACGAACGATTATGAGAAGAATTAATAATTAAATTTGGCAGGTTGTCTTAATAACTTTTGTATGAAATTTTATCATCGTAAGGCATTTTACTGACTTTATTATTCAAAATAAAATCTACAGGATTTCGTGTTTCTTCAAATTTACTACTTGCATTATAATATCATTTCTTGTTTCCATCTTCTTGCTGAATATTAAAATCTTACCTACAATCTTTCCGAAAATTGTCACAAAACCACAAACCGCTCGCTGAGAGCGTTAAAAAAATGGGGGAATCAACAACAGCTTATCTCCATCCATGATCGCCGGGGTTGATTCGGGTTGATGGAAGTACAGCTTCGGCTAAGCTCGTTCGCCTAGAAGCGAAAATAATGTCGCGGGGACAGGTCTCCGACAAGTGATCTGCAGCTTGAATTTTGAGTGGTTCCCGCACCGTTCATTGAAGAAGTTTGAAAAGTTACATTCTAACGAATCTCGACTTCTTCGCTAAGCGGTTTGCCTGCTACCCGTTTTGCTATATTGGTGTTGTGGATAATGTATGAATATTTTAGATCTGAGTAAAAACATATGTTTACCTAAGTAATAAACATATGTTTATTACTCAGAAAGAGAGTAATAACATATGTTTATTACTTAGAGATTCGAATAGTAGATAGAATGATGGAAATAATACAGATATAAAAATATATTATTTTATTTGAACTTGATTTAAAATTGAATGAAATGCAGTGAATTAAGGGAGGCCAGGCCTCCTCTGAGCAGCCGCCACTGATGTGTGCTCTTCCAACTTTAGCTGTTTCCTTTTCACTATTTTTTTATTTACTTTTTTTCAGTTCCTTCATTTTACACTGACCCAACAGCAGATCCTGAATGGGAACACAAGCGCAGAAGAAGAAAACGATATGTTTATCCATTTTCTGAAGATTTCGATGCATATGACACTTTCACAGTAAGTTAATTACTTTCCAAATAACATTTCTTATAGAACAAATATTCCACAGAAATTCGGTGCAGTGGTCATAACCAATCTGAAGGTAATCACAAAGCCCTGCTATACAGGTATGGACGTCTAGTTCTCACTTTTACAAGTTTTTTGATACTATATACTTCTATTCTAGGTCCCAAGGTGTCTCTATACAGTCCAGGTACTCAGATTCTTCACAAATTGAATTGAATATAGACAATCATTAACGTATGATAATTTTCTTTAAACATGAAGTCCATTTTAGCTCCATTTCAGACTGATCATTACAAACATTCACAACGAGGATAAGGCGGTAGCTATGAGAACGTATTTTCCAGAAACTTGGTTATGGGAGCTCGTCCCTGTAAGGTCAGTGGATTATAGGTATAGTCCGTTCATGAAAGTTTGAGACGTCGGTTGGCCATGACAATTTGGCATTTTGGCCTTGTACATTGGGCAACGTTGACTTTATTTTACGTTATGACAGCAAATACTGCCAACTTCAGATAAATAAACCAACTCCTACTATGCGCTAGAACTTTTGTGAACAGACTATACTAACTTTAAATGTTTGAAGCTGAAATATGAGTTAGTAGATTTTCACTTTAAATCATATAATTTATTAAATTAAATACAAAATGATTCGAACAAATCTATTGTTTTACGAATTAAAATACTTGCCGATGAGTTCGTGGATTTAGCTCCCGAAACCTCTTAAATTCGACAAATTCCAGGACCGTTTCTCCATATTTTTTTTTCTTAGGTCAGAAAGAAACTATCAGAAGTGCGATATAGCCATACACTCAGATAGTCCAGCTGCTATTAAAGCACCGAGCTTCTACGTCATCGACTCAAAAATGATCTGGGAGTGCCGGAACAAACTCAGTGAGGTAGACAAGAAAATAAGGTCTTTTTAACCAGGGTTCCCGGCCATTCGGGAATCAAAGAAACGAAGAGGCCACAATACACTCGCCAAAGAGGGCGCACGAATGACATGCTCATTGGCCGAAAACCTTTTGTGGTATAGGAAAATGTACTTATAAGAAGGAGTTTGGAGAAGGGAAAGGAGAAGCCGAGAGGGAACAACTCCTGCGAAATCTCCCAGGGATTGATCATTTCATTAAGTTCCTTCGGAACTTTGAAACAGCAAGATCCAAAAGATATCTGGATCTTGGTAAGAAACAATAACACCTCCTCGCTGGCTTTCTTACAGGACACTGTCGCCTTAGAAAGCACCTGTTGAGGATGAGATTATCGGACACTGACTAGTGTAGGTTCTGTGAGGAGGAGGAGGAAACCCCATTCATTAGTCACGGAATGCTTTGGCATTCCGAGCCTAAGAGAGAAGAGAATGCCTTGGCTAGAAACATGTAAGAGTGAGTAATTAGCCTCGTTGAAGCCTTCACAGATACTGGATTTCATCAGATCTCTGAAACTGGAAAGCGAGCTGTGAAATATGTGGTCAGAAAAGCTCTGTAAGGGGGCACAATAGACTATCAACTACTAGGTCAGCCAGCTCTCGATACTTTCATAGGTACAAGTGTTAGCAGTCTCTGCTCATGATCCGCAAAGCTTGCAAATCTCTAATCTCATCTGCTGACTTTCCTATGCGGTACAAATGATGTTTGTACGACAGTGACTCCGTCTGAGTCCTATTATCACCGGAAGCTCAGCTTGTAACAGCTTCATGAGCTTTCTGGTATAGGTCGGTAGAATAATCACGATTTTTTGGAAAAAGTAAGATCAGGGCTGTTTTCCATATGGTTATTCTGTTATTCAACTCCCATTGCTGGACGGCTGCCTTATATTGGTCTTTTTTTTTTCAAATCCACGGAAAGGCTCAGGTTCAGCAGGTATTAACCTTGATGAACTTCAGTTCATCGGTTTTTTTCATTTCCTTCAATACCACAATTCCCTGACACACATGTAGTGTGACTTTATTGCTTCTTGCCAGTTGCTTTATGGTGTTACGGTATTTCCAGTTCAGCAGAGACCCTGGCATAGTTTTTCGATATATCTGAAATGCTTATGCTCTCTGTAAGGCATTCTCAGCTTGGTCAACTCTTGCAAGCGGCAGTGTCTTGTCATAGTGCCAGTAAAATTGCTGATTCTCGCATTGTATGATGTTTTTGTTCCAATTATGGTTCTGATTATATTTATGAAGCTCAAGTAATTTTTTTGGTTGCTCTTGGCACATTTTCATTTCCTAAGAATGGAAATACAAATATCGTTGCCCAGTATAGCCTGAAAGTTATCAGCAAATAAATACAGTACTTTCCGCCTTTCCAACACCTTTCAATTCAACAGATTTTATAGTTTTACGCATTCTTTTTTCCAGGAGTTACAAGCAAGTCCCAACAGAAATTCCCCACTCAATAACAAAATGGAAGACGAACGTTTTTTGCGTTTCAACCCACTCAAGGTGTGGGTATGAGCATCCCTACAGAAATATTCAGTTTTCAACCATTCTTCGTGGAAATTCTACCCCATACTCGATAAACGTGGGGAAATCCTACACTTGAGGATACTGATTTTCAACTATATAAACCACAGTCTACCTGTAAGTAATTTTCCAGTTTTCTCCACTGTCGACATGCTCAATCATTGAATATTGTAGATGAAAATCACCATAGCCACCTCTAGTGGATTGAAGCTTTTGAGCATGAAAAGTTCAGCGTCATACTGCATCATGGCAAGTGACACGCTGACTCATGTGTTTCCCCTGTCGGGAAATGAAGTTGGAGATGCCACAATTACTGTAGTAGCTGAGGTGGATGCTCTATTTCCAGGTCATTGTGGGCCAGAAACTATAGTGAATACCAGGTAATGGTTGCTATTGATTTCGAAAGAAAATGAATAATTTCAAATCTCTTATATGGTTTACACACCTATGAAATTCTCATTATGGGTCGATTACATTGAGTTACTTTACAAGCTGTACTGAGCGAATTTAGTAGTAATTCGCTCGTGTTCACAAGCCAATAATCTTACTAAAAAGCTGCGACTAAAGTTGAAAGCTGGGCTACTTTACACGCTAAATCGCTGGAGTTGGCATGTAAACAAGCTGTGTGTAATCACAGTTGCTACTAAACAATCTGTGAGTTCTCATCTACTCGGTGGTTCCTGATTCTTGAATTTGAAAACGTATTTGACATTAATCTTTTATATCATTGACAACGATACAAACATAAACTCACGTGGATCGCTTGATTGTTGGCTACTCAGCGAATAAACGGTTTGTGTGTAATCATCACAATCTCACAAGCTAATTAACTCGCTTCTAAATTCGCTCAGTAGCAGCTTGTAAAGTATCTCAATGTAATCGACCCATTAGTACCTTTGTCAAAATGACTGCTAATAAAACCACCAAAGCATTGCTGCTGTACTTGAATGTGATAGGTTATGATAGATTGAAGACTGCTGCGGGGGTTACATGACACTGCGACATTAAAGCTCTAGTTTTTGGACCTTGCAGTTTCAAAGTTCAGAAGGAAGTTTTTGCAATGATCCATTCCTGGAAGATTCCTCAAAGTGCTTCTCTTTCAGTTCCTTATTTTTCCAGAAACTCTTTCTTTTAGGTGCATTCGCCTACCACAGAAGGTTCTGGGACAGTGTGTTGCGTTTGTGATCCCTTGCAGGCTAATGTGTTAGCCTCTTCATTTCCTTTGACCTTCCTGGGTGACCAAGAACACCCATGCTGTTCTAGGAAAGATTGAGTAAGACTAGCTATCAATACAATTAGGCACAGTTTCTTCAGCATATAGAAGACACCCTAGAGGTTCAGACAACAAAATACCTAATTTTTGGTAGTCAAGATGATTGTCTGAAAAAAAATCTGAAATGGATCCCAGATATATCAGGTGTCCATCAAGGTGAGTGCCTATTAGATCAAATTGGAGTGTTTCGAAAATGACTCTAGTTCGCTCAATATTTGAGATTTAAGTCCGAAATTTTGCAAGTCATTAGATATTGATCTCATCTTTGTCACTGTTCTTCATTATAGTGTGTCAGTTATACCGGATGGACCAAAAAAAATCATCATTTGCCAAGTTACAAAAATCTGATAGACCACTCACCTTGGAACCCGATATAATGAAGTCTAATGGAACAAAATACACCAATAGGTATAGCTGCAGTGTTACCAATGTTATTAATATAATCTCAGTAGGCGATCAAAAATTTTGTTATTCAGATAAATATATAAATGTCTATGAAGCAATAATCATAGCAAACCTAATTATTTTGGTGCTAAGTCGACATTTTTCGGAGTTGTATTTAGGCCCTCAAAAATAATATCAGTTGATATACTATGATAAACTTTTGATATTTATTGATTTTTAGAGAGTTGTGGTCAAGCATGTAATAATTGAACCTGAAGGTTATCCAGTTGAAGAAATAAAATCTGCATTACTATGTAATCAGGTAAGAATATTACTAGTTTCAATGACAATATTTCAAACGTATCTAGAAATATAATTGAAACTTTTCAATATTTATCTGACAGATGTGTACACCTCGTCGAATGTTTCATGGAAACTTCAAGTACCTAGCAACATTGTCCCGAAAACAGCCAAGGCAAAGTTATCACTGAATGCAGATTTACTGGGCATTCGTTAGAGGTGAGAATTGAATATTTGGCAAAAATACTAGATTGGATAAGGTTAGAAAAGAGGCGGTAAGGATAAGTAGACTTGGCAGCACCTTGGCTTCAAGATCTTATGTGAACCCAGCGTCGCTTATCATTCCGGCAGCAAAATCTTAATTAACCCTACTATTTTCCTGGGTGCTACGTTCATTATTTATTTCAGCCTTCCCTATCATATATTCATAATTTGCCGGATTGTTTTTTGATCTGTCCAAGACAAATGCAACAGTCTTGGCTTCAGGGGAATATTTCATGAATGGATCAGAAGTTATCTTGAGGGTAGAGTTGCATCTGTAAGAGTCCAGAATTCTTCATCTAGTAAGCAAAGTTTGAAGTTGGAAGTGCCTCAGGGCTGTCTTGGGACCACTCTTGTTTTTTATTTATTAACGATGGCTGAGAATTTGGAGAAGTTATTCATTAATAATTCTAAAATTCGAGAAGAACTATTTAAAATAATAAGAGCAATCTGCCGTGGCTATGGAAACTTTAGGATGTTTAGCTAGAGTGCATTGATTGATAGGTTTGCATTCCCAGACTAGCTTTGATATCTTCGACTAATTTTAGGACTAAACTATAGGACTCATTTTAACCACACCAACACATTTGATAATAATCAGTTCTATGTGAATGTATCTTGGACTTCACAATTAAGGCAATTGTTTGTGTGGTAATCGATACAAAGGGCAATACGATGAATATATTCAAAACCCATTTTTTCGCCACTTTTCAGAACTTGGGTGATCTACTGCAAATGCCTAACGGATGTGGAGAACAAGTAATGGCCACCATGGCACCAAACTTATACCTCATTAAGTATCTACATGCGATTAATAAACTGGAGATCCCATCCGACAGAAGGCTGTAAAAAATATGAAAAATCGGTAAATATCACAAACATAAAACCAACTAATCGCCAGCAATTGATGATGATTTTTTCAGGTTACCATAAAATCTTGAATTATGGCCTTAAGGACGGTTCGTTTTCACCATTTGGTTACCACGATTCTTTCGGTTCGATGTTCCTGACCACTTTGTGTGGTGAAAACCTTGAAATTAGCCAAGGGATATATTATGGGACCAGAGGATATTGATAGAGCTGTGTCCTGGATTTTCAATCATCAGTTGGAAAAATGGCTGTTTCGATACTATGCTACATGTTTTTTCAAGATATGGTGAGGGAAAATCTTCAATTTAATTCACATTTGTAAATGAAGTTTTAAATTCAACCTCTTTGAATCCTTTGATAAACTTTCTTACTTTTAATTGTATGAGTGTTCAAAATTTCTACATTTTTCCATGGAAAACATATGAAACACCCAAGATAGTTGACCACAAATTGAAATACCAAAGAAGTCATGTGATTACTTTCGCATTCAACTGAAAAGTTGTGAACAGAGATTTTCCACGTCAAACGTTAGAATTTTTCGAGGAAATTCATAAATTCTGCAGCTTATAAAAATATTAATTATCACCTTATCACTCAAAATGAAAAGAAAGAAAAATACAGAAGCAAGTTTTCATTTGAACTTGTTATAATCAATCAACAGTTTCAATTCTTATGACAAGTTTATAATCTATTTTTATCCACGACTGTTGTATAATCCTCCCATTATACGTCTGTTTGCTCGGCCGTAATAATACCCATTAATCACAAGTGAATAATGAGTTATTATTCACTACTGTTGGAAGCTTCATAGATTCAGCTTTGGTATGATATTCCTCGAACTTATATTTCTTCAGTATTCTTGTCAATCAAGGGCCAAATCTACTTTTAGTACCTACATCAATTAGAGCACTTTTTATTACAAAATATACGATGACAAGTTCTCCACACATTTCTCATGTGCCAACTTGATCTTTTCCATGCTTGTCATAGAAAGGTCTAGTCGCGGTCGCCAAAATGTTAGAATCTTCAAGAAATATATTCAGTAGTCGTTGATAAAGTATAGTATGCTACTCGCGTATAATGGCTGTTATTCACTCGGATTTGGGCCACTCGATTACGGCTCGTGGCCTAAACTTCACCTCGCGAATAATAACTATCATTATAAGCGTATAATGATAGCTATTATACGCGTATAATGATAGCTATTATTCACGAGGT
Organism: Propylea japonica; assembly: GCA_013421045.1. Taxonomy (NCBI): domain Eukaryota; kingdom Metazoa; phylum Arthropoda; class Insecta; order Coleoptera; family Coccinellidae; genus Propylea; species Propylea japonica. Next base: position 2,245,173 of record CM024242.1, on the reverse strand, counting down.
TTGGGCTACGAGCCGTAAGCGAAAGGACTAAATAACAGAGCGAATAACAGCCATTATACGCTATTAGCATACTATACTTTATCCACGACTACTGAATATAGTTCTTGAAGATTTTAACATTTTGGCGACCGCGACAAGACCTTTGTATGACAAGCGTGGAAAAGATCAAGTTAGCACATGAGAAATTTTTGGAGAAGTTGTCATTGTATATTTTGTAATAAAGAACACTTTAATCGATATGATGAAAGTAGATTTGCCTCTCGATTGACAAGGTATGCCCATATTTGTTAGTTGAAGTACTTTAGAATACTGAAGAAATACCAATTTAAAGAATATTACATCAAAACTAAATCTATGAAGCATCTGACAGCAGTGAATTATAATCTCATTATTCCTTTGTGATTAATGGGTATTATTGAGGCCGAGCACAGAGACGTATAATGGACGGATTTTACAATAGTCGTGGATAAATTAGTTAGATCAAACTTTTATTTTCATTTCACTTCATCGAATAAATTCGAATTCTATGAACCCTATAATTTAGGACAATACATTTCCAGGGGGATACAAGTACCGAAAACAGCACATCAGCTTTATCATCTTACGTTATTGTCAGCTTACTGGATGCTGGCATTCAGATTCCAAAAAACGTATCGAAAATGCCAAATACTGCATTCGAGGTTACAGTGATCCAGACAAAATACGCTCGCTATAAGTTGTTATGCCTTATTCAAAATGAAATGGTACGATGAGGCCAATAAAGTGTTGAAGAGACTTTTAAATGTCGCTTCTAAACAGAATAATATTGTGGTGGTCCATGAAAGGTAAGGTAGAAAATTTCAGAGAAATTATGACGACGATTCAGATTGAATCAAATTGAAACTTTAAACCACTGTTTTACCCTCAACGAAATAAGTTTTTCTCTAACCATTTTTTCTTGAGATTCGGACTATAGGCCATGGAAGTTTGACAGATTCTATTTTCTCTCTCATTTCAGATTGAACCGTCTTTATCATTAACTAAACACGGTTTTACTCAGCTTTTTATACCGGGTGCCCGGAAAATGTGAGAAATCTATCAGATTGAGATAGAACGTAGGAAATGAAGATGACAAGTTTCCATAATTTTTTTGCCTAGCGGCCCTCCCTACGAAGATACGACCTCCTAAATGACGCCACTGGAAATCCATTTTAGTGGAATAAGTTTCAAACTACTCCGCACTCAAATTTCAATTAGCTTGTTCAGTTTACCAGAGGCGGACTGGGTTGTACATTTTAATGCTTCGTTAACACCCTGTGTGAAAAGGTGCTAAAAAACAAATTTGGATACCTAGAACATTAAGCTAAAGAAAAGGTACTCGTGTTCAGTGTCGATAAAATGAACCGTTTTCGAATAAAATAATGAAAGAAGTAAGTAATTGAAGTTTATTTCACTAAGATGAATTTCCAGTGGCATTATTTAGGAGGTCGTATGTTCGTAGGTAGGCCGCTAGGAAAAAAATATGGGAACTTGTCATATTATTTTTTATGTTCTATCTGAGTCCGAGAGATTTCCCACATTTTCCGGGACATCCTGTATGTGTGGGAAATTAATTTTTTCTTAATTTTATGGTTTCTTTAAAGCTTGTTTAGTTTTCACTTGAGTTGTGATCTATGGAAATGACGAATTAAAGCAGGTTTCATTGGATGGAAAAAACTTTAGCTATGATGAAAATATTCAGGTGATTCAATATTTTAAAATTTGCAGATAGTGGTACACTAGCAACAGATATTGAAGTAACAAGTTACGTCCTTTTAACATTACTGGAATACAATACGAATGAAAATTTAGCTCATGCTCATTCTATAGTTAGATGGTTAACTTCGAAAATAGGACCATATGGAGGATTTAAATCTACACAGGTACAGATTCATCTGAATTATTCAATAAAAAATAAAACCACAGTTCTTTAGTTGTACACTTTTACTTTTAGGACACTGTGGTAGCTTTAGATGCCTTATCGAAGTATTCAGTTGCCGTTTCTTCGAGAAAAATCAATTTAGATATCCAGGTCGATGCAGAAAGGCAACATCTGAATTATCAAATTCAAGATGACGATCGTTTGAAAACTAAGAAGATCACTCTAAAAGTAACATCAAACAACGAAATTAATGTGAGAATTAGAGGTGAAGGAGTCTTCTGGTACAAGTGAGTATACCTGAATACTTTAGAAATTAATCTTCAAAAAATCCTAATGAAAACAGTTGAGAATTGAAGCTTCAATGAAATTTCAAACATACATAAGTATATTATTCGGTCAGATTTAGATGGTATTCCACAGATAAATTCTTCTTTCCCAGATTGAAGCGGAACCAATGCATTCGCCATTTTGCAACGGGTAAAAAATTGCCTCTAGCTCTGATTTAGACAATATTTCAGAATAATGAAGACAGTGAGAATAAAAACGGTGGAACACAATACACCATTAGGTCGCGAAACACGATTAGCCCTTTAATGAACCTTGAAAATAAAATGAAAACATACGCATTCGCCATTTTGCAACGATGGTAAAATAGCTTCAAGCTCTGATTCAAGCAATGTTTCAACGGATCCAATGCATTTGCTATTCTGTAACAAGGCGAAAAATACCCCCAACTTCAATTTAGATAATCTTTCAAGAGAATGAAGACACTGAAAATAAAACGGTACCATTTTCATTTCGAAGATGAATGAAAACATAAAGATATTGTTTTCAATTTATTAGAATTAAATGTTGAGACTATTCGCAATGAAAGACCTCGTTTAAAAGAATAATATCGATGTAATGTGCTTGTTACCAAATGGATATTTCGAATTACTAAATGATTGGCTCGAACGATACTCAATTCAAAATTTACTCAAAATAAATCTAGTTGGGTGATTTTTCAAACAGAATTATAAATTCGAAGCATCGATCAAATGAAAGTTTACAATTTAAATTTGGGAATTATATACGATAAAGAAATCAGGAACTATGAGTATCTCCAATAGACGATAGGTAGAAGTTTGCTTGTTTGAGACATGCTCCATTTATTTTCCTAAAGATGTGCCTTGAAATTTCCTGCTCTATTATTAATCAAAATATAAACATGCCATCTTTATTTCAGTCAGTCCTGTCGTACTACCTGAGAAATGTGCCAAAAACGGATTCATTCAAGATAGCCTTGGAGGTATCTCCCGTATCTACAGTGGCTAAATGTTCCATAGCCACTATATCACCCTGTGTTTCGTATTCCGGACCAGACATCCATTCTAGCATGGCTGTGTTGGATGTTACCTTACCATCCGGATATATGGCTGATAGGGCTTCTCTTTATAAGCTTACTGAGGCAGAAGATCAATCAAGTATGTAATTATTTATATTGAAGTGAATCGAGTCTTGAAAATCAGCTGCTAAGTCACTTTAGGCGTTTTCGGAAACTTACCCGGGTTAACTCGATCCCTAACCTTTGCGTTCGTTCACCTAACCCAAATATCCAACCCGTGTTCGGAAAGTACGGTGCTATTAACTTGATCATTGACTCAGGTTGATCTATCGTAACCCTACACGAGAGCAGGATCGTAGAGTCATCGCATGCGCACTGCAGTTCAATTTGTATTTGAAAAAAAGCGGGAATAAGTCTTGTACTCTTTTCTTAGTTATTTTATATCTTATATTCCTAAAAAATTATGGAAAGTGGGGAGAATTTGGCTCAGTGTAAAATATGTGGTTCCATGAACCGAGAAAATAATGTGAAAAACTTCTTCATAACTTTGTATGCAGATCTGTCTGCGTTAAAGCTTTAACCTTCTTTAATTCTTCAACATCAGTATTCAAAGATAACATTGAACATGCAAGGGCACACCAGAAATTATAAGAAAGATTTTACAGAAGCTGATAAATCCCAGCAAAGCTAGAGACAATTAGTAAATAAACTGTAACTGAAAAAATTAATTCTCTACTTCTTTAACATGAGTACTCAAAATAAAATTAAACATGGAAGGACACATCAGAAATTATGAGAAATATTTTACAAAAGCCAATAAATGCAAGCAAAGCTAGAGACAATCCGAAATAAAATGGGACTGAGGAAATAAATCCATAAAATATTTGGTTATGTTTTTGATAAGACTGTCACTTCAAATCCTAAACCTGATGTGTTCGTAAACTTAGAACCCGGGTCCGTGATCCGAGTAGATCCGTCACGTGACCCAATGGATCAAGTTAGTAATCCTGAGTAAGTTTCCGAAAACGCCTCTTGTGTTATTGTATAGACTCAGGTGAAAAAGTAATGTAAGCTTGAAATGTAATTTTTGTCTACAGAACCGATGGCAACTTATTTTTGTCTGTGTTTAGACAATAGTCTGAAACATTGCGGTTTGCTTTGGAGATTTAAGCCTTAAATGTAAAATGCGCGAACACAAACGACACCAGTGCATTCGCCATTTTGCAACTAGGGTAAAATACTCTTCAGCTCTCATTCAGGCAATGTTCAAAGGGAATGAAAATACCTCTAGCTCTATTCGGGCAACGCTTCAAGGAAATGAAGACACGCAGGAGGAAACATGCGAGTGCATTCGCCATTTTGCAACGATATTGAGAACCTATACTCCGTTCGGGTATTATTCAGCACAAAGTAGGCCTTTGTTTGTTTATCTGAGTTTGACAGTATTTACTGTGATAACGTAAAATAAAGTCATCGTTGCCGAATGTACCCGGCCTCGTCCGACGAACTATATCGAGTTCAGATCAGAGAGCTCTCAGGAGGAAACTGACCAAATGCATTCGCCATTTTGCAACGAAAGTGAACACCTCTAGCTAATATTTGCAATGTTTCAAGAGAATGAAGGCACCAAGAATAAAAACGGCCCAATACATTTCCATTTTGCGATAGTAAAAGCCATACAGCTCTGAATTCAGAAAATGTTTCGAGAGAATGAATCCAATGCATTCGCCATTTTGCAACGATGGTAAAAATTACCTTATTTCTAACTAGCTTTACCCGCGACTTCATCCGCATAAGTTTTTTTGTTTTCTCCCGGCTGTAAGTACCCCTGCAACAATGTCCCACTATCGTGTTCCAGTCCTCAACTTCAACTTCCTACCCTATAAGTTAAGTAGTGTGATGGAATGTCGCTAAGTTTCGATCCAAGTAAAACTGTTAAATAAAGACAGTTGCATAGAAATTTTATCATAAATTCCCTAAATTATGGCGCCTACCGACCCTCTAAGCTAGAAAAGTGATCAAATACTAACTTGAAGTCTTGGTAACACTCAGTTAAAAAAAAACATCAAAATCATTTCAGTAGCTATGGCGTCATGCGCTTCTTGACACGATCACGCTAGATTTCCGCGGGAATGAGGTATTTTCCCGCCGTAAAAAATAGCCTGTGTCCGTGCCTAGGATACTATCTCTATACTAACCAAGTCTTATAAAAATCCGTTCAGACGTTAAGGCGTTAATGAGGTAAACTTTTGAAACAAACGATTAAAAATCACTAACTTAATTAGTTTTCTGCCTACTGCCTACGCCTTAAGTACGATAGCATGAATATTAATAGCCCATATCCTTTCCTAGGTTACTATCTATCACCTAACTGAATTTCATCAAAATCCGTTCAGCCGTTTAGGCATGATAGAGCAAAACTCCCAGCAAAAACCATAAAAAAATTACTAACCTAATTCAGTTTTCTGCATACTTCCTACCCCTAAGTACGATGACGTGATCATTTTGATCTTATATCCATTTTTAGGTAACCATCTAATACCTTACTAAATTTCATCAAAATCTGTTCAGTCGTTTAGAGGTGAAAGAGCAAAAGTCCCAACAAAAACGACTAAAAATCACTAACTCAATTTAGTTATCTGCCTACTGCCTACCCCTAAGAACGATGGCGTGATTATTTATAGCCTATGACGATTTCTAGGTTATCATCTATCACCATACCAAATTTCATCAAAATCCGTTCAGCCGTTTAGGCGTGAAAGAGTAACAGACAGACAGACAGAGTTACTTTCGCATTTATAATATTAGTATGGATTCAGGCAAAGTTTTAAGGTTATGAAAATATCTTTCAGTGCTATTCAAGTATATTAGCCATTTTGCAACGAGCTTGAAACCCTCCAGCTCTAATTTGAATTATGTTCAGAAAATGAAAACACTATTGTGAAAAGTTGTGCGAAAATGTCTAAAAGGAAGTGCTTACGTTTGAATGATAAACTTAAATTTATCAGTGAAGTGGACCGCGACATTGCCGAATATAGAAACAAATTTACTGTATAACGAAATTTCTTTTTAACGAATTTTTTTTGCGGATTTATCGCTCTCGTTATGGGGAACTTCCACTATACATATATCGAAATCAAATTTAATTTTTCACGAATTTGCCCCATGTAAAACAACCTCATTTGCAAAATGGTGAAGATGTGAAAAAGAGCATCAAATTCTATTTTCATCCATCATAATATGAAGAATGCTTGGTGAGATTCTTGGTGGAAGGTAGAAATGATAAAAATTTAAGCGAAATGATAGCGAATCCATTTTTCTTTTCATACTGATTCTGCAAGTGTTAACAACTGTCTACATTGAATTACGTTTCTCTTCCAGAGGTCAAGATGTTCGAGGAGATTAAAGACAGAGTGGTATTCTATTTCACAAAATTAGACAAAGAGGTGCGATGTTTCAGCTTTGGAATCAACGAGGATACATTTGTCGAAAAACGTTCAAATAGTTCGGTGAAACTTTACGACTATTACAAACCTGAGTTGGAGAATGTTGAACTATACACAATGCAGAATTGTAGCGAGTCCATTGATGAAGAATCAACTACATTCACCACGACGATAGGTAGGTTAGAAATTATTTGATTTCCTTCTCAGATAGCGAAAAATCGGTGCAGTGATGTGCCTCAGGTGGCGTAAGGACACAGTAAAAAGCCTTAACATAACACAACTGATTCTCCTAACTCGCACAAGAAGCTTATGGGAAATCAACGTAATCAATCACAATAATCATAATGAGAAGAGGTTAAATGCGTAACATCGCCATGAATATCAAAATAGTGAAAGCAGAGAATAATATTAATCGATTGAAATCAACCATATTAAAATCATACTTCGGAGCTAATCTCCTCCTCTTTCAAGACAAAATGCAAGGAAATGATATCAAACAGAGCACCTATGGATGGCCATTTCGTCCTTATTAGGACTCATCAGCACAGAATAGCTCTTGGAACTTACAGCGCATCTTCTTTAAGGTATAAATATACCGAAGACACCATCTCTAGTTCCATACGGAAACCTTCTTCCATAGCATGGACCTTGAACGAAGTAGCGAGATGTTTACCATTTGTCGCATTGACCGAAACGTTCTTGCATTGCGCAAATTTTACGTCTTCAGTACACGACGCGGTGCACTCAGGGTAACGTCAGTTGACACTGTAGTAAATAATAAGAAGAGGTTTAACGCCTAACATCACCATGAATATCAAAATAGTGAAAGCAGAGAATAATATTAATCGATTGAAATCAACCAATATCAAATTAAACTCATACTTCGGAGCTAATCTCGTCAGAGAAGGTTTTCGTATGGAACTAGAGTCTTCGGTATATTTATACCTTAAAGAAGATGCCTAATAAGGACGAAATGGCCATCCATAGGTGCTCTGAAACCACTTCCTTGCTTATTATTCTCTGCATTCACTATTTAAATAATCATAATTTTTGATAATAAAAAATAAAATTAAAAGAAACGTGCTCGCTTTGAAACGAATACGCAAGGAATATGATGATAGAATATTAACCATATAATCATCGTTCAAAATATTTCTTATTATTTGAAATTATTCGCTTGAAGTTCCCCCAAAAAATCGTCAGCTTACTTCAGGAACCTCAAAAACATAACCTATTTCTACTAACAAATCTGCTGTTGAAGATTTATCATTTCTGTATGTCAGTTCAACTTTATTTTCATATGGTTTTGATGCCATTTTATTAGTCCTAACCTGACTCAGCTCAAGTTATAATAGTATATTATGCAACGAGCGTATAATGATAGCTATTATTCGCCAGGTGAAGTTTAGGCTACGAGCCGTAGGCGAGTGGCCCAAATCACCGAGTGAATAACAGCCATTATACGCGAGCAGCATACTATAATTTATTCATGACTACTGAGTATATTTCTTGAAGATTTTAACATTTGGCGACCGTGACAAGACTCTTCTACAGGGTCTCTATAAATGATTGTAACAGCGCAGTTGGCTTTGGATTATGCAAACCACAGAATTCTGTGATCATGCTATACTCTAATTGGTTAGATATTGATATTCTGCAATCCAAAGCCAACTGCGCTGTTACAATCATTTATAAAGACCCTGTATTATATATGTAGAAAAAGTCATGTTGACACATGAGAAATTTTTGGAGAACTTGTCATTGTATATTTTGTAATGAAAATTGCTTTAGCTGATGTAATAAGAGGAGATTTGACCCTCGATTGACAAGGTATACCCATATTTGTTAGTTGAAGTACTTTAGAATACTAGCATCTGACAGCAGTGAAGAATATCTCATTATTCCCTTGTGATTAATGGGTATTATTTTGGCCTAGCACACAGACGTAAAATAGCTAGATTATATAGTAGTCGTGGATAAAAAATCAAATTAATCCAGTGCTAACTTATTTATCAAGAATGATATTCAGAGAAATATTCTATTCTTTATGAAATAATACTTATTTGATTCTTTTTTTTTATTCGACAGAAACTGAGACCGATTCTGAGCCTCCTACAACGCTATCCATTTGGGACTACATTGATAACACAAGTTATGATAATGAAACCACATCTTCAATTTTCGAAACAACAACTTATACAATGAAAATAGAGGATTATGTTTGATTATATCATTTATTTCTCAGTTTCAACTAAGTATTTTTGTACATATTCATATATCTAATATTCATACTGTAGTGTAAATAATTTCGTGATATCATAAGAAAACTTAAGTTCTTTCCGGAAAATTACTGAGTTACTACTCAAGGTGAGGTGAGTGTAAGTGTCAGATCGCCCTTGAGTAGCTGTAGCCGTTTCATAAAGCATAAACTCAGTGAGTGGAGTGCGATTTTCCCATCGTCAACTTGAGGGAAAGGGATAGCCCTCATGAAATGAGTATGCTTTATGAAACGGCTACAGCTACTCAAGGGCGATCTTACACTCGCACTCACCCTGAGAGATGACTATGACTCGTATTCATAGTTCGCCCTTGAGGGTGAGTGAGAGTTTGTATCCCCTTATGAATACTGGCCTTAAAGGTGACCTCAACTCTCACTCAACCTCAAGGGTAAACTATGAATACGGCATTGCCTATTATCTGTTATCTGACAGCTTGATTGACAGTTCAATGGCTGTCAGGTTGTAGTCAAGGTTAGTTACCAGGTAAGTTTCCGGAATAACTCTTACATAAATAATGTGTTTCTTGACAATGTTCTTTAATCACATACTTTTTCCAACTCGCAATGTGGGCATGCTTTATATAAGTGGCAACTAGTCCCAGGAGGGCAATAAGATGTTGAACAAGGATCACTCAGTTGCCTACAGTCCTGATAGGCTACAATACAAAATTTTATTATGCAGCATCTACTTACTTAAATGTCTCAAACATCTTCGAATGATGTTCAGACCGTCTGGCTTTATGATACACTGCACGAAAAAATTTACGCACATTATGGAAATCTCAAATTTATTCTACAACTGAAGGTGTTCTCAATGATTATTATTTTTATCAGAATTATGCATGCATCTGTTATCCACTTTCAACGTTTTTCTTCAATACAGATGTTTTTTCCCAGCAGGAATAAAAGATGAGATTATCAGATTTTGAATGTATTGGCTCCATTCTGAAATCAGTTGCTCTCGATCAATTCTAGTGATCAATACTTTTTCTTTCCTTTGATTTTCTACACTCGATCGCTATGCAACGCGAAACACGCAATTTGACCCAAGAGGAATGTACCTACCCAAGCGGTAGTTTTGCGAGAAGAAAGGTGGACATACACAAGAATTGCAGAAAGGTTTGGAGTTTCCCATACAAGTGTGTCCAGAATGTTGCAGCGATTCAGGTATGAATGTCCGAAGACCAAGACAGGGTAGACCACGGGTAACAACTGCCATTCAAGAACGTTACTTGAGAGTTTCTTCGTTGAGACAACGGTTTGCAACCGCTCGCCTCCTTCAAAATCATCTTGAGCAAACTCATGGGGTGCAAATTAGCACTCAGACAATAAGAAATCCCCTCAGAGAATATGATTTAAGGCCTCGTGTAGCGGCAAGCGGCCCAGCTCTTACCCCAGTCCATCGAAGGGCGCCTTTGGATTTTGCGAGAGAGCATATCCATTGGGAAGAGGCTTATTGGGAAAGATTTCTCTCTTCACAGATGAGTCTAGATTCTGCTTCTACCATTGTGATCGACGTTCCCTTGTATACAGACGTCCACATGAAAGATATGCTCAGTACAATTTTCTGAATACTACTGGTTTCGGGGGAGGATAGATTATGGTATGGCTTGGAATATCTTTGACTGCTCGTACAGACCTAGTGGTGATAATGGAGCTATGAATGCTGATAGGAATAAAAGAAATATTCTTGAAGAGCATGTTGTGCCATTTGCCTCATACATTGGTGAAAATTTCATTTTTATGAACGATAATGCCAGACCGCATCGTTCAGGAGTACCTTGAAGAGGTTGAAGTCTCTCGAATAGAATGGCCAGCAAGAAGTCCAGATCTCAATCCGATTGAGCAGGTTAAGGACAACCTTAATAGAAGGCTGAGAAGTTCAGAAAATCATCCAGCTACTCTCAATGACTTAGGAATCCAACTTAGAGAAATCTGGGAAGGATTAGATCTGAACATTTTAAGATCACTCATTTTGAGTATGAACCGTCGTTGCCGAGCTGTAATTAAACGCAAGGGGTGGAAATACCAAGTATTAAATCACTTATCATCATTCCAGTATTTTGAAAATTGTTTATTTCTGTTCTTTCACATAAGATTCGGTGAAATCCTGAATTTTTCTTCGATTTAATGTGTCTTGTTTCGTTCAAAACCTTCCCGAGAGAACATAAAAAATAAGTTATAAAGTCAATGTAGAGTTAACTTTCATTAAATTTGAGATTTTCAGAATGTGCGTTAATTTTTTTGCAGTATTTGATTTGATGATAATCTTAAGATTAAATATTCAACGAGCTTACTGTCAACACAGAAGCCTTTAATGCAGCATCCTCCGCAGCAACTATTGGAATCACTACACTGAAAATTGTAGTGAAAACGATCAGTCTGGTTCATTCAAGATTCACAAAAAATCTTTGCAATCGATAATTCAATAAAAAAAATTACATTAAAATAAAATAGACCAAAATTTACTTCATTCGGAAAAAAATATGTTAACATTCAGCGTTTTCGGAAACTTACTCAGGGTTACTAACTCGATCCATTGGGTCACGTGACGGATCTACTCGGATCACGGACCCGGGTTCAGTTTACGAACGCATCAGGTTTAGGATTTGAAGTGACAGTCGTATCAATAACACATCCAAATATTTCATGGATTTATAAAATATTTCTTATAATTGCTGGTGTGCCCTTCCATGTTTAATGTTATTTTTGAAAAGCTATGTTAAATAAGAAGAGAATTTATTTTTTCAGTTCCAGTTTATTTACTGATTGTCTCTAGCTTTGCTTGGATTCATTAGCTTCTGTGAAATCTTTCTTATAATTTCTGGTGTGCCCTCTCATGTACAATGTTATCTTGAGCACCTATGTTAAAGGAGGTCTGCTTTAACGCAGAAAGATCTGCATACAATATTATGAAGAAGTTGTTTCACATTATTTTCTCGGCTCATAGAACCACACTTTTTACGCTGAGCCAAATTCTCTTCTCTTTCCATAATTTTTAGGAATAGCATGTATGAAATTACTTAGAAAGAGTAGAAGACTTATTCCCCCCTTTTTCATATACAAAATTGAACTGCAGTGCGCATGCGGTGACTCTAAGACCTTGCCCTCGTGTAGGGTTACGATAGATCAATCAGTCAGTGATCGAGTTAATAGCATCGTATTTCCGAACACGGGTTGGATGTTTGGGTAAGGTAAACGAACGCGAAGGTTAGGGATCGAGTTAACCCGAGTAAGTATCCGGAAACGCCTATTTTATACTTTTTGTTGATGGTATTGATGTTTCGTCCTGTCAATATTTGTTATTGTAGACAAAATCAATTGAGAAATAGGTACTTACCCATTCATTAGTCATTCGACAATCTTGCGCTGTAGTCAGAAATAAGAATTCTGACAAAAGAATGATCTTATTGAAGAGAATCATTTCCAATAGGTAATCTAACTGTGACTGTTAAACTGCACTTACGAATGTTTGTAATAAGTTGTTAACACAACTAACCTTGAGTGTATGCGCAAATCGCAAGTTTATAGCTCATTCATCTATTTGGAAAATTAATAATAGGCAATAACACTAATCATTTTGATTTGTTTAACAACATCCTGAACGTTGAATAAGATTAAGACAACTAAGACTTTCTTGTTGATCCATTCATAAAAAATTAGGTGAGGGTTGAAACGGTAACTCAATATCTCATAAAAAATATCGCAGAAATAATATATATTCTCAACTGTAACTGGTTTCCCTTTATGGTACTTGAATCAAACTCATTCATTAAAAATATCACTAGAATTTAATAATATAAATATAAATTACAAAAATTTCATCATAAATTCAATGATAGTCTAAAAAATTGTATTGACTCTAATATGATCAAAGTCTTCATACGAAGAATGTAACACGTCATATGACATTTCATAATATTTCTGTTTATTTGGGATACGTTCCAAGGAATCATTCAGTACAACCCAACATTCTTTGGCATTCGGTGTACAGAAAACAGCTTTCTGTGCCGCAATAAGAGCTGTTTTGTAATCGTGCATCAGCAATGAAGATGCTGATATTGTACAGAGTATCTGAAAGAAACAAGAAACTTCAAACTCTTTCAATTGCTTTCATTGAAGGCTTTGAAAATTGATGATCCAGATCTCACAAAAAATAATCCTGTATACTACAGAACATTACCACAGATTATACAGATGCGACGCTCGGTGACCTTGGAGAATTTCGATTTTGAAAATTGACAAAGAGAACCTCTCTCCATACTTAAAATAATTTCTCCTACACTTTTCCTATCCGTTACGAATTATCAAGAAATCAACAGAAATTTTTAGTTTTTCAAATTGAATAAACAAATATTTATCTCCGATAAAAGCATCAGTAAATTCCATCGCATATAATATATTTGAATCTGGTTCCTAATTAAATAGTGTGTTTTTATTGGTGTGCACTCCGTTACACCCCAAGTAATTCATGCTTTGCCGACAAAGTAAACATCTGTTATCCTTTCCGACAGAAAACATTTATTTCTATTTCAAATTCCAATAGTAAAAATCGGCGTGAAATATATAACACCATGTTGATTCGATTCCGGGTTGACCTACTCACGCTCAATGAACTGTGTGTACCTAATTTAAACAACAAATAAGGTTGTCCATAAAAGAATGATTGACATCGAGGTAGACCCTGCAAGTCGAGGCGAAGCTTTATTTCTGGCTCAAAAAAATATTTTGTGGTTTTTCTCATAGATATAAAATATAACCTAGAGATGTATTCGCTTACAAATTTCTTGATGGATACTGGAAATTTGGCAGCCTTGTAACTCTAACTCAACTCAAGCAATAAGCCCGTTCGGCAATGACCTCTGCGAGCAGACGGATTTTTTAGTCACGTAACCAAAGATCGTACAGATTTATCTGTAATATCTGTGAATAAACGAACGGTACAGAGCATCTGCCACAGAACATACTGCTCTGTTCTACTTGCATAGGTTATTAGATTTCAAAGATCACTATTTTGGGAAATATGCTTATGTTTTAACGATACTTTCACCCTTTTCGTAGCTCTACCGAAAAATCTTAATTAATTAATTAGGTGCAAAGGCACTGAATGCAAAGGAAATGAGGAATGCAATATCCCCTTCTGGTCGTTCACTACGGCGATAGTTGTACCGAAAGATCCTAATTAATTAATTAATTACATGCAAAGGAACGAGGAAGCCATATCTCCTCCTGCCCGTTCACAACTACGATAGCTGTATCGAAAAATCTTAATGAATTAATTATGTTATTAATTGATAAATGAAAACAGAAGAATGAAAGTGTTGATAAGTATTAGAATTTTTCAATCTATCGGTTTTCGGATCAGGAATCTCAACATAAAACACAAAAAGAAATATAATGAACATAAAAAGACGTAAGTTCTATGGATAAAATCGCTTTGATTCTTCGAAATATACCGAGCGCAAAAATCGTCATCCGATTGCTCAGATTTATTTGCCAAACGGTCCAGATGTGTACTCCCCTCAATCCGGATGTAATAAACGAACGGTTCAGATCGATCCCACCAGTCCGAGGTAATTGCCGAACGCCCCTAATATATACTCAGAACTAATCGATGAGTGTTAAAAATTGATCAAAATTATTATATTAGATCAAAACCAAACAAAACAAATTGTCAAAATTTCTGTCAGAGCAATTTGCAACACCAACCTAAATTCTTCTAACCAAAATTACTGTATGGTCTATTACCAATATAACTTCAGTTATTCACAGCTGCCCAAGATTTCAATTATTCTTGGATCGACTAGAGGTATAGTCCGTTCACGAAAGTTTGAGCGCATAGTAGGCGTTTGTTTATTTATCTGAAGTTGGCAGTATTTGGTGCCAAAACGTAAAATAAAGTCAACGTTGCCGAATGTACCCAGCCTCGTCCGACGAGCTTGCGAGTTATCAGAGAACTCTATGCAATATTGACAACATTGCGTATCAATCTGGCAAGAAAATAAACAACATCATAAAATTTTAATATACATTGGAATAAGCCAAATTTCCATGGCCAACCGACGGCTCAAACCCTCGTGAACGGACTTTATATGATAATTTCAACATACCTTGGATACATTTTTATGTGTGGCCTTCAAATCCCTCAGCTTAAGAGCAACATTAGCTGCCTTGTACGCAGCCATTTTATGAGAAGGTGGCGATTTCATCTGCTTCAAAGAATACAGTAATGTTAACGCCAAAGTGAACCACAGATCAGAGTTGCCTGGGAGCAGATGAACAAGTTCGCTCGTTTTCTTTATCGCCTTGGTGTAATTTCCCTACAAATCTTAAGTTGAACAACCACATGTTTAAAAGAAGAGTAATGATTACCTGGAATATATGGACATAGGATAGTAGTGATAGGAAGTCTCCCACGCTTTGGGGTACATCCTCCAAATCTTCAACTTGTTTCAAGGTCATCGGAATCAATGGTGAGTCTTTCTGTAGAATACCCAGAGCAATCAGGGCATACATCACTCGAGCCGTAGGTAACCTCTTATTGAAACTAAGATTGAAACAACCGAAATCATAAATTCGCATTGAATTATATAACGGGTTTTCCAATAAGAGGTGATATTTTGATATTCAAAGAAAAATGTCATTTTTCAATATAATTGAAAATGATCGGATGTTTATTTTATTATAAAAAAGAAGCTATGCCATTAATAGTGGAAAATAACATCAGGTAAATGACCACCACGACCACGCTTACAAATCAAAGTTTCCATAACCAAATCGCAAAGTGGCTGCCCTATGTCCTCGATAGCCTCACGAATTCCATCTTTGAGGTCTGAGGACACTGGGCTATTGGCGTAGACCTCTTTCACGTGGCCCCAAAGGAAGAAGTCGGAAGGTGTTAAATCTCAAGATCTCGGTGGCCAATTGTGATCACCTCTTCGAGAGATAACACGGTCCGGAAACTTTTCCCGCAAAAGATCAATGGTTTCGTTGCTTGTGTGACACGTAGCACCTTCTTGTTGAAACGTTGTCCAGATCAATACTATCCATAAAAAATCATTAATGATCTCTCGATAGCGCAATCCATTCACCGTAACTGTTGCTCCAGCCTCATTTGCGAAAAAGTAAGGTCCAATGACTCCGCCGGACCATAAACCGCATCAAACAGTCACACGTTGAGGATAGAGAGGCTTTTCAACAATAACTCTTGGTTTTTCCGAGCCCCAGATGCGACAATTTTGCTTGTTGACGAAGCCACCGAGGTGGAAATGGGCCTCATCACTCAAGATGATTTTTCGATGGAATTCCGCACCATTTTCATGCATTCTACCGACCCAACCAGCAAACACACGACGTTGTTGATGATCGGCCGTCTTGAGTTCTTGTGTTAACTGAACTTTATGAGCCTTAAGACCCAAATCATTATACAAAATACGGTGTGATGACGTTTGTGGGATGCCTAATTCCAAAGAACGAGGAATGGACAAACCTGAGTTTTCTTCAACACTTTCGGATACAGCGGTAATATTCTTGGCTGTTTCTTGAGTTTTACGAACCGTCTCTGCCAAATTTTCACCATTTTTTTAGTAAATTTTAATAATTTCAATGCGTTCTTGAAGCATGTATCATTCCATTTTTATTAATGGCGTGGTTTCTACTTGTCAAACGTCAAAAGATGACAGCTTCAAACGTGACATCTTCCAAAATAGCGGGCTATTCAAAATAATACCTCTTATTGGAAAACCCTTTTCAGGGGGAATTATTGTCAGCCACCAGAATCATGGGTAAATTAAGATTTTTTTAAAATTATTATGGATATTACAATTATGTCAGATAGTTCTTATCTACATTTAATGAATATATAAGATTATTATACATTTTCTCAATTATATTAGCTCGTTGGATAAAATGCGTATTGCGAGAGTCAAAATTCTTTCTGAGCATATTGAAATTTTCTGAAGTTGATGCCCCATCTGAAATTTCTCAATGCTTTTTAAAGTATCCTTGACTTTTGCATATGAAAATTTCAATATTGATGGTATAGCTTTTGTCGGCTACAGTTATAAAGGGAAAATTTGATTCATTTCCTGTGTTTGAACAAGAGCTTCCTCTACTTCTCTACTATTAGCCTGTTTTTATGATATAGTGACCAAATCTTTATTATTGCGTGTATTAAGTATATCTAAGAACCAGATCTGAGAATTTTGTCTGATTCTGCGATTATTAATTCTCATTCTTTGTGTCTTCCTTTTTCTTCATTACATCTGAATAATTCTGGTCGCTGTGCGAATGAAAATCGTATTTTCCTGTATTTCAATACTGAATCAAATCCATACCTTTCAACTAGAGCTTTTCTAGCCAGATCAGGTTCACCGAGTCCATATGTTATTATAGCCATACACGCCACCACATCCCCAATTGTTGATTCTTTAGCCAAATGTTGTATAACTGCCAAATATATGCTCGAAGCTCCTTGAAACTGGTTATCTGAATAAAATTTAAATTATTATTTTCCATTTTCCCATCAAATGTAATGTTTTCAAGATCAATACACTACATACTTGAACTATAGTCCGTTCACGAAAGTTTGAGCCGTCGGTTGGCCATGAAAATTTGGCGTATTCCACTGTGTATATTAAAATTTTAGGTTATGCTGCTCATTTTCTTGTCAGATTAATAAGCAATGTTGTCAATAATCAATTTCAAGCGGATAATCGGTTATCATTTTGGTGAACCCATTGCATTCAAGCGGTTTTGGATACTTTTGGTTCAAAGCTTAGACAAAGGAAAGTGATGACGTCTAGAATTAGCCCTTCGACGTCATTGATTTGAACCGCAAATGACCAGAGAGTCAAGAGCTGGGTTAAACTTCTGGTTATTGGAAAAGTATGGTTGCACGCGGCAAATTTCAGAAGTTGTTGACTGATGAAGCATACCTGAAGAAGATATGTATTTGTGAGCTTAGCCACGTTACGATTTATATTGAGAAAACTATTTAAACAATTTCAATTATCGGCTTAGTTTCATTAATTTAGGAATTAAACTTATCTATTGAAATCTCTAAGTTAGGTTCGGAAAATTAACGCATTCTTTCTTTACTTGGATAATGAGCTTTGCTTTGCTTTATGTTACAATGAATAGCTCTCGACTGTTAAAAAAAATGATGAATTTGTGTTTAAGTTCATCGTTACATTGAATCCACGTTTAACATTATATTTTGGGATTCATAGAGTTGAACTTAAAACATAATAATTAACTTTTGCAAATCGAATATTGTATTTATTGCATAAAACATAAAAAATATAAATATAACCTACATTGACAATGGGCAAATAACCAGAAACCGCACTCAAGCGACGAGAGCTGAGGGCCGGTTATTCGTTCTAGGACAAAAAGGGGATAACCAAGGGCTGAACCAATGATAACCGCAGTTATTATTGGTTATTCGCTTGAAAATGATTAATATCATATAGAGTTCTCTGATAACTCGCAAGCTCGTCGTACGAGGCCAGGTACATTCGGCAACGTTGACTTT
This sequence comes from Propylea japonica, assembly GCA_013421045.1. Classification (NCBI taxonomy): domain Eukaryota; kingdom Metazoa; phylum Arthropoda; class Insecta; order Coleoptera; family Coccinellidae; genus Propylea; species Propylea japonica. Next base: position 2,226,690 of record CM024242.1, on the reverse strand, counting down.
ATTTTACGTTATGACAGCAAATGCTGCCAACTTCAGATAAATAATCAAACGCCTACTATGCGCTCAAACTTTCGTGAACGGACTATAACTATTCAAATTGCACAACAGCTTGATGAAGCTTAGAATATCATATCTACCTTTGTAAAGTGCCAAGGCGTACCAGATGCCACTATTGAAGGAACTTTCTTGAACATCGCTACAGATTTTTATAGCATCTTTGTACAGTCCTAACTTGGTGAGAACCCTTCCGAAGTTTACCCTAGCAAAATCACTATACGTGTCAGTCGACATATTCAAGGCTTTCCTGTAAGCGTCAGCGGCACTTGAAATTAGACCCATCCTTTCTCTCAGGATCCCCAGCATGTTCCAGGCGCAACTGTCATAAGGATTTATCTCTGAAATATAATAAATCAAAATTGAAACCAATACATTGAAATGCTCAAATGTTGTGTTTAAGGTCAGCAGAAGTTTACACGTCATTATTCTCCTTTAAAATTCCATATTTCGAACTGATCGGATATGTGGTTCGGAAATATGGGAAAAATAATGAAAAATTTCGAATGTCAATAACTCCAAAACTAAATAATCAGAGAATCTGGTCCTCTCTGAACAACTGCATCTCATCTGCGAACCTCCCTAGTGATGTAATGATCAAGAAAGTAAGCACTGAGAAAACTTCAGGACATTGCTAAGTAAAAGAGAGGAATGGGAACGGGAATACACCGACATAACCTCAAAGAAAATACGGTGAAATGGTATACAGATGGTTCCAAACCTCTACAGGAGCTGGCGCTGGGTTATACGGGCCAAGTACCAAGTGTGCACTGTCGCTAGGCTCCTGTATGAGAGTCTTTCAAGCGAAAATCTTAGCTATTGAAAGATGTCTACATATAAGTCTAGAAAGAAACTATCAGAAGTGCGATATAGCCATACACTCAGATAGTCAAGCTGCTATTAAAGCACTCAATGAGGTAGGCAAGAAAAATAAGCTCTTTTTAATCTGGGTTTCCGGCCATTCGGGAATCAAAGGAAACGAAGAGGTCAAAACACTTGCCCAAGAGGGCGCACGGAGGTCACTAATTGGCCCAGAACCTTCTGTGGTATAGGCAAATGTACTCAGAGTTTCTGGGGAAGGAGAAAGCCGAGAGGGAAAAACTCTGGTGGAATCTCCCAGGGATGGATCGTTCCACAAAGTTCCTTAGGGAACTTTGAAACAGCAAGATCCAAAAGATATCTGGATCTTGGTGAGAAACAATTAAACCTCCTCACTGGCTTTCTTACAGGACACTGTCTCCGCAGGAAGAACCTGTTGAGGATGGGATCGTCGGACAGTGACGAGTGAAGGTTCTGTGGAGAAGAAGGAAGAAACCCCCATTCACCTAGTCACGGAATGCTTCGGCATTGCGAGCCTAAGGGGAGAATGCCTTGGGCGAGAAACTTGTAAGAGTGGGTACTAGCCTCATTGAGGCCTTCGCATATTGGATTTCATCAGATCTCTGGAAGTGGAAGGCGAGCTGTGGAGGGTGTGGTCAGAACAACTCTGTAAGGGGGCACAGTAGACCTCGAGGTCGCAGTGAATTGTTACCCCTTCTTAAACTAAACTAACTCCAAAACTAGTGGACCGATTTGTACAATTAACCAACTCAACTACGACATTCGAAACCTGAAGCTACACTCAAAATTTCAAAGCTCTAACTTCATATTCCTATTAATTATTCGTGATTAATTATTATTAAAGATTGTTCCTTTCGTAAGACACACAATATTCCTGAGTATTTGGTCGATGGCCTGTTGTTATTATTATCAATAAAGAACAGTTATTATTATTCCTGAGTAAACCCATTTTTGACATAACTATGAAAAACGCTTCTTTTCCTGATTGTTATGATTTCAAACAAAAGAGGCATACCAAAAAAATCTATCAAATGGACCTAAATTAGAAAAATGTAAACATTTCTCGGATCTTTCTTCTTATTTACATTAGGAAAGTCCATTCTTGTTCCTGTTAACGAGGTGTTAATTAGAAAAGATCGACATACTGAAAGGGAAATCAAAATTTTATCATCTAAGTGATTCTGTCAACAACTATCCCCACATTACTCTTCTATATATATACGGGAAGATATGAAAAGTAAAAATATCACTGTTTTAACACATTCGACATGATTAAGTTGCGCGCAGCTCTTCTACTTTTGTTTTTTATTTATTTTAGTTGTGCGAGTGCAGACCATGGACTGGAGGCAAGAAAAAAACATCATTATAACACGGATTATTTTGTGAGTAGAATTAATTATCTCAACTAAATGAAATCATTTAATTCATTTTACTAATTTCGTTTATAAAAGTTGTCTTGTTATACACTACTGGAAAAAATTAAAGGATCTAAGAAAAATTCCAAATTTTTCGGCAATTTTCAACATGCCGTAACTTGAGAGGAATGATCGTACAAGGAATTTGAAAAAAGGAAATTGTAGCTCCAAGTGTCTAGTTTTTGGATTAGAACTTCAAAAATTTTAAGTTTCAATGGTTTTCGAGTAATGATAGAAAAATCAGCAACAAAAAAATTCTCAAAATTTTACCCCTCTTTTTTTTCTTGTCTACGAGCGCGGAAATTTCATTTTTGCATGATCGTTATAATGATGGGATACTTTGTTAATTCAGCTTTAATTTATTTTTTCATAACTCAATACGTGCACTTCTCGCCGAGATATCGGTCTTCAAATGGAAAGGATCCATTTGTCTTTGATTATCGATTTCTCAGCAACCAATGATCGCACAGAAAATTGATGGGGGGTTTCAAGACCTTAAATGAACTCCCATTAATGAACAACCATTGCTTATTCATAGTAATTTTTTTTTCTTCATGTCACATCAATATACAAATTTAACAAAAAAAAAGGGCTTTTGGTGGTTTCTTGGAAAATCTACCGCGGATCGAAAATGTTGAGGAAACCAATAATGTTGAGGTGGACTTTCACAGTTCAATATTTTGATAAAAACCTCACGAAGAGCCAACTCAATCCAGCGAGCGGTTTTTTTTGTTTGACTCGATGAATTTTTGAAAAAAAATAAGGATCGCGTTTTTTGCTCTGAGAAGCTCATATCTTTAAGAAGCAGAAAAGCATTTTCTCGAGCTTTTCACATTTTAATTGCAGATAGTAAAAAAATTTCAAAAAAAGAAAAATAAAATAAACTAACAAATAAAAAATTTTATTAATTTAATAACGGTTGCTGAGAAATCGATAATCAAAGACAAATGAATCCTTTCCATTTGAAGACCGATATCTCGGCGAGAAGTGGACGTATTGAGGTCAATAAAAAAATAAATTAAAGCTGAATTAACAAGTATCTCATTATTATAACGATCATGCAAAAATAAAATGTCCACGCTCGTAGACAAGAAAAAAAAAGTGGTAAATTTTGAGAATTTTTTTTGTTGCTGATTTTTCTATCATACTCAAAAACCACTTAAATTTAAAATGTTTGAAGTTCTAATCCAAAAACTAGACACTTGGAGCTACAATTTCCTTTTTTTAATTCCTTGTACGACCATTCCTCTCAAAGTACGGCATTTTGAAAATTGCCGAAAAAGGACCCCGCACATTTTGTATGAGAATTGGCCACCGGTGGATTTGGCTGAAAATTTGATATGATGTTCTACTAATCCTTCTGATCAAATGTCTCCACAGTCCCGAAGCTGAAAAATGCATACTTCTAGGAGTTTTAGCGATTTTTTGTATCCCTTTATGGCACATTTCTTATGGGAATTAGGTCCCGGTTGATTTGGCTGAAAATTTGATATGATGTTCTACTAATCCTTCTGATCAAATGTCTGAACAGTCACGAAGCTGAAAAATGCATACTTCTAGGAGTTTTCAAGCGATTTTTTGTATCCATTATGGCTTACGTATTACCGTTCACACAGAAATGTTTGAAAATATTTCGAATTGACAGAATCTGCTTTCAATAATCACGAAATATTTTCAAACATTTCTGTGTGAACGGTAATACGTAAGCCATAATAGATACAAAAAATCGCTAAAAACTCCTAAAAGTATGCATTTTTCAGCTTCGTGACTGTGGAGACATTTGATCAGAAGGATTAGTAGAACATCATATCAATTTTCAGCCAAATCCACCGGGAGCCAATTCTCATACAAAATGTGCGGGGTCCTTTGGAATTTTTTTTTATCCTTTAATTTTTTCCAGTAGGTATTATTGTTCATTATGTCTTTCTTTTCAGATGGTACAGCAATGCTGCAGTATTTGACCTTCCTAGCAATAAAAGTAAAGTTGGTACTTGTGATTGGAGTGATATTTACCGTGATAGTTTTTGGCGGAAAACTATTTGCTCTAGTAAATATGCAGGCTATAAAGGTAAGACGCTTGAGGAAAACAAACTCATTAAACTTTCAATAAAGCACGATTAATGATGAATTTCTCAACATAAACAATTTTCAATTTAGAATAATTTCTGAGGTTTTGGTCGAAGATCGTCCTACGAAAAAAAAGGACATTTTAACAATAGATTATATTTGGCTAGATGTATATCATTTTTACAGAAGTATCTAGTTCTGAATTTCCCATAAAATCTCTTGATAGAAAAATGAACAACGGAATAACGGATTAATAACTAATTTTTTATGATACAAGATCGTGAAGTGTTGAGCAATTGTTAGACGAAGCAAATTCACTGAATATTATTTAAATTAGCGGAATATTTTCATGAATATCGTTCAGTGTTGCATGGAAAATGTTTGTTTAGCTATGGTATACCAACGAGCGTAAAATGACTGCTATTATTCACAAGGCGAAGTTTAGGCTACCAGCCGCAGGCGAGTGGCCTAAATTACAGAGTGAATAATTGTCATTATACGCGAGTAGCATATTATACTTTATCCACGACTACTGAATATCTTTCTTGAAGTTTTTAACATCAACATAATTTTTCGAAGAACCTATCACTGTATATTTTTTGATAAAAGTTGATTATATTTAAAGTAAATTTCGCCCATATTTATTGGTTAGGGAACTATGAAACACTGAAGAAATATCAGTTTTTAACGATATAATATTATAGGTATATTCATAAAGCATCTGACAGCAGTGAATAATGAGTCATTATTCGCTAGTGATAAATGGGTATTATAATGGCCGAACAAACAGACGTATAATAGGTAGTCGGTAGTCGGAGATAAAATAGTTTATCCACGACTATTGTAAAATCTGTCCAATGTACGTCTCTGTGCTCGGCCAAATTAATACCCATTAATCACAAGGGAATGATGAGATATTAATCACTGCTGTCAGATGCTTCATAGGTTAAGCTTTGATATAATATTAAATTGGTATTTCTTCAGTACCTATTCTAAAGTACTCCAACTAACAAATATGGCTAAATTGTCAATGGAGGACCAAATCTACTTTTATTATACCAATTAAAGCTTTTTTTATTACAAATTATACAATGACCAGTTCTCTAACAATTTTACATGTGTCAACTTGACTTTTTCCACGCTTGTCACAGAAGGGTCTTGTCGCGTTCGCCAAATGTTAAAATCTTCAAGAAATATATTCAGTAGTCGTGCATGCTACTCGCGTATAATGGCTATTATTCACTCGGTGATTTGGGCCACTCGCCTACGGCTCGTGCCCTAAACTTCACCTCGTGAATAATAGCGGTCATTATACGCTCGTTGCATAATATACTATTTCTGTATCAATGCATTGACCGATGATAGACAAATCTGTGACAGAAGAATTCCAGTACCCAACATAATGATAATAAAATATTGTCGGACGATTTTATATGTAGCAAATATGCTTGGTGTAAACACTGAGTCTACTCATCCTTAAAATGAATGTCAGCACAAAAAAGAATATTATTATATTTTTTTTTTATTTTACGAATTAGAAGCCACTATCAACCAAAAGAGGTATACCTGCATTCACCCCATGAAGGAATAGAATACATACATGACCATTCAGATTTTCCCGGACCACCTGAAATTGATCACCCATACAAGAGGTACTCCACTATCAATAACAACCAGAAAGACATAAACAGATGGAGAAATCAAAACTTATCAGGGGGTGAAAAGAAGCTCGACAGATAAGAGCTTCGTTGAAAAAATCATACACTTTCTCACAAGGTAGGTACACATGGGCTGAAAAGTCCGGCCTAACGAAGAAAACACGGTTTTTTTGGTTCGAAATTAGCTTTATTCATCACGTTATCTCTATTAATAGCAACGCAATCGTTCCCGCGCCGCTTTTATATTTCAATACCACTTTTGTAGAACGATTAATCTTTTGCCTCAAAATAGGCCTCAGTTTCAGCGATAACCTCTTCATTCGTGCGAAATTTCTACCAGCGAGCATTTTTTTGAGGTCTGTAGCAGCCAGTAGTCGCTGGGAGTCGAATCTGCGATATAGATGTTGATGTAGGATCAATTCGAAGTTTAATTCACGTACTTTTGCCATTGTTTTGATTGACCTGTGACACGGTGCATTGTTGCGATGAACAAATTTTTTTCTTTTCTTTTTTTTGCAATTTCGGCCTTCAAACGCTCCAAAAACGCTATATAATATTCACTCTTGTTGGTATTCGTTTCTCAAGATAGTCGATGAATATTACACCACGCACATCCCAAAATACAGAGGCCATAACCTTTCCAGCCGATTGTTGTGCTTTCGGGCGCCTTTGGACGAGGTTCACCAGTTGCTGTCCTTCAGATGACGACCGTTTTGATTCCGAAGTGAAGTGATGGATCCATGTTCATCCATTGTTACATATCGAATCAAAAATTCCGGTTTTCTAACGTTTAAACATGGCAAACACTGCTCAGAAGCATCAAAACTTTCTTGTTTTCGTCAACAGTGAGCAAACGCGGCATCCACTTTGAACAGAGCTTTCTCATATTCAAATACTCACTCAATATAAAGCAAACACGTTCTTTTGATATCTTCACGATGTCAGCTAACTCACGCAAGTACACTTTTCAATCATTCAAAAACGATTTTGTGGATTTTTTTGATGTTTTCTGGTGTCACCGCCTCATTTGGGCGCCACTGCGTTCTGCATAATCGGTGTCTCTACGACCACGTTTGAAGTCAGCAAACCAACGTTTTATTGTTGTTTCTGATGGAGCGGAGTCCCCATAAACACTTTTCAAGCCATTGCTTCGCTTGAACGGTATTTTTTCCCATCAAAAAGCAATGTAAATTAAACCACGAAACTGTTTTGATCCATTGTTTTGAAAATGAAAAAAAACTCTTAGCACATTAACTCGCAAACCAATGAATAGAATGTTTTGAAATTTTAACAGCTATCTTTTGAAGGTTAGCATTAACTGAAAAAAAGGTGACTGCGACAAAACTAGCGCCATCTATGTGTTAGGCTCGGGACTTTTCAGCCCATGTGATAGATGAAATACCATTCACCATTTCAACAAACATAAATATTTCAGATTGAATTTGACAAATAGAATATTCAAAGAGATGAGAATGGATCAGTTGGAGTGCCGAAAGAAGTTTGTGTGCGAAACAAAGTTTATTGCCGAACACAGTTCCTTGTTCCGAACGGTTCTAAGACTAATGAGGTGAATATATACTCACAATCTTTACTTTAAAATAGAAAATTGTTGATAATCATTTATGTTATTTCAGCGATTCAACTTTCGAAAGCTACAAACCACAAAACAAGACTACCTCAATGGAGGAATGTAGAACACTATATCCAACTTGTGAAGTGAGATGAATCTAGTGATTAGCATTAATTTATTTATTTAATAATTTATTGAGTAATTTATTGTATAGTACGAGTTCTATTAAAATTAAGAATTTCTTGCATAAACATTTGTTTCTCCATTAATAAGTAATGATTATAACCATAAGTATACAGAAGCTTTAGACATTTCGTGGAGAGCCCAGGTAAAAAAACAAGTTGGCCCAAACAAAGAAAGTAGGACATATCATTACACTATACTTAAAATGAAGAAAACATAATATTGAGATAACCTTCTCGCTATAAATTAGAAGTACTACAGTACACAATGGTCCAAAGGCTATCACTGAGCTAATCAACCATAGGCATTTCCATCAGTGCGGCTCGTGAGATTTCAATCAGAGGAGGCCTGAGACCACGCAACCAACAAAGTAATTTATTTGGAACTGGGCATCCTGTCAGCCACTGGCATTTATTATACCTTTTACGCAGAACGATTATGAGCAGATTTATTAATTAAATTTAGCATTGCTGGTCGAGGTGTCATAATTACTTAAGTGATAAAAAATTTTAACATCGTAAGTCATTTTACTGAATTTATAATTCAGAATAAAATCTATAGGATCTTGCGTTTCTTTAAGTTCACTACTTGCATTATAATTCTCACTTCTTGTTTCCGTTTCCATCTTTATTGCAGAAATATTAAAATCTTACCTTCATACTTTTCCGAAAAATATTACAAAACCACAACCGCAAGCTGAGAATTAATACTTCGTTAATAAAAAGGGAGGGAATCAGAACAAAAGCTGATCTCCATCCACGATCGCTGGGGTTGACGTTCAGTTTCGACTACGCTCATTCGCCTACAAGCAAAAATAATGCCGCGGAGCCGGGCTCCGACACTTTATTACAGTTTGAATTTTGAGTGGTTCCCGGCACCGTTCATTTGAAAAATTTGAAATGTTACATTCTAACGAATCCCGTGGAGGCGAGCCTCCTTTGTTAAGCTTGCCTGCTATCCGTTACGCTGTATTGTGAGTTGCGAATAATGTATGAATATTTTAGATCTCTGAGTAATAAATATATGTTTATTATTTTGAGATTTGGATAGTAGATAGAACGATGGAAATAATACAGATATAGAAATGTGATTATTTTCTATTTGAACTTGAATTTGAAATTGAATAAAATGCAGTGAAATTAGGGGAGGCCCCGCCTCCTCTGAGCAGCCGCCACTGATTACCATTATGTTAAAATATGAGGTTTTTTCATGTGACAGCATTGAGAGTAGTCCTAAAACTTTCCAATCATTCACTTAAAATTTCAGGAAACTTATTTTTTTCATTAAATATTGAAAATGCGACTTCAATATTCGGTAAGTTCAAACATCGCACCATGATGACGTACGAGCAAGTAAGTGGGGATGGTAATTCACAACAAAGTAGTCAGTTGGCATCGTTCTTATCTGTCATACAACAACAAGTCACAAGGCTTTATACTCACGAGTATACCAGGTCAAAGCATCGCAGGCCACTGGTATCGCGTGCAACTTATGTATAACATAGGAGTCCGAATTTGCAGGTGATTGCAGAAGTTTCCTGCACACCCAGTGCCCATAGCCTAAAGCCCCTTGAGGATGGAACCCAAGATTGGTACTGTGCCTAAACAAATCCATAGCTTCGTCTCCTTGATCGACTATTTCAGCTAAAAGCCCTATAAGGAAGAATTCTCTACATTCCTCGTTTAAAATAACAGATTTTCTATTTTATAACTGGTCATGATGATATTAACAGTATTTTTATTTTTTTTATCACTAGCTGTTATGAATATTTCATTATTTGTTTGATTAGGCGAAAATCAGCTATGTTCAATATAGATGAGTTAATTATTGCTTCCTTGCAGCAGTTTAGCAGCAGTTATAATTGTTTCATATGACTTTTGATTTTTTGGTGTTCAGACGCCCAACTTTAGAAATCTTACCTACCACTGACCTTGATATTGACAGGTGACATGTTAAGCAACATTTCAGAAGGTTAGATAATTTGTTGGTCATGGTATGTTATTTTTTATATAGAACCATCCATGCAAAATGCTGAGGAGTTTTTCCATTAACTACTTTATTGAAATATAAAATATTAGCAATGAAAGCGGAGAATAATATTAATTGATTTAAAATCAACCAATATTAACCCATACTTCAGAAACTAATACCGTCAATGCACAAAGAACATGCATAGTGATAATATCAAACAGACCATCCATAGATAGCTATTTCGCCATATTTGGGGCTCTTCAGTATGGAAGAGCTCTGTCTGAAAGGCATTCTAGGTTCCCTTATTTGAAAAATGTCGCCTAGCTCTGAGAATAACAGAACCAAAACGCCATATCCAGGGATCCTTACGAACACCTACCTCCGATGCATGAACCTTGAACAAAGTGCGATATGTTTATCCGTTTTTCATACAAACTGGTGGTAGTCCAACTAAGTGGATTTAACCTTCAGTCGATGAAGTGGAAACGCTCTTTCAATCGTCATAACCAGGCGTGGTGATAATAGTACGAAATGAAAATTCATGCGTTTAATAAGGGAACCTAGAATGCATTTCAGACGGAGCTCCTTCATACTGAAGAGACCCAAATAGGGCGGTATAGCTATCTATGGATGCTCTGTTTGATATTACCACTATGCATGTTCTTTGTGCGTTGACGAGATTAGTTCCGAAGTATGGGTTTAATATTGGTTGATTTCAAATCAATTAATTATTCTCCGCTTTCATTGTTTATATATACCTGCGTTACTCCTAAATGCATGAATTTTCATTTTTATAAAATATTAGCTTGACCAGTCTTCTAGTATCGAAAATATGAGGAAACTGGTTACAAAACTCCTGAACTATAAAAGAAACCTAGCAGGAGCTTTTTTCATTCGAAATGAGAAAGTTATCAGATGAATTTAGCCCTTGTGATTGCTCAGGCAATAATTAACGAAAGCACTAGTAGGTAAAAATTATACATACTTGGCCAATCCAACTCTGAAGATAATTAGGATCCGATCTTTGAGCTTGTCCAAAAGCCTGATTAGCTAATAAGATGTTGTCCTTTTTCAGGTACAAGACACCCAAGTTTGTCCATGCTACAGCACTGTTACGATCTACTGTAACGGCTTTTATGAAAGCATGTTGGGCTAAAGCATAGTTGGGAGGATCTGAAATATAAGAATCATATAACAGAATGAATTGAATGATTTAATTTGGAAAAAGCATTTAAATAGAAAGAACTCAATTAAAATCGATAATTACCTCTAGTCAAAGCGATTATGCCCAGTAGATTCCAATGTTGCCAATATTTAGGATTCTTGGAAGTGCACTGTTGTATAATAGCCTGCGCTCTAGTCAAAACTTCGCTGATTATTTCTTTATCCTCAGAATTCTTCGCTTGGTGAAGATATGCTACAGCAAGGTCATGCCATAGAAGGTCGTTGTTTTCATTCAAAACAATTGCCTTCGAATAACACCTACAAAAAAACATACTGTGATGGCCAAATATTGCAATTAAACTCAATTGAGCCTCTCAAAGCTGTCAAGCTCCATATTATAATGCCAAAGGCGAATTTTGGCGATATAACCACAGCTTACTTTCGTTGCGTGTAATTGACAGTTAATACACATATTTCTGTCAACTCACGTAACTATGTAACTAAAAGCGTTTTTCAAAACTTACTCAGGGTTATTAACTCGGTCCATTTGTTCACGTGACGGATCTACTCGGACTAGAGATGTGTAACGCAGTGTTACGCCGCGCAATTGCGCCAACTCAGTTGACTGTGTTGAGTGTGTCAACTCACATTGTCCGAATCCATCAACTCATGGCGCAACTCAACTCAATGAAAACGCTCAGCGCTAAGGTATCAGTGTTTGCCTAACGAATACGGTATCTTAACTCGGTAAATACACTAAATACAGAGTTCGAGTTGAACTGGATCATTTCGTTTCAAATGGTAATTGTCTATGCTTTTAGCACTTTGAACTTCTCCATTATATTAAAGAATTAATGATATTGTACACTCTATGAATTAATTATATTTGGACAAAACGGCTTTTTCTCCAAAATTTTCAATAGTTTGTTCAATAAAAAAAATGGTAACCGGTGCACAGAATAAATAGCCTAATGGGCGTTTCGAGACATGGTCTGTAACTCATTTTTATAGGGCAACCTTGTTGTCGGTTCCAAAATTGTATAGTATGCTAAAATCTGCCATAAAAGACTAAAAAAGAAATTAACCAAAATTTCTTGGCCTGTAATATGCAAACGAGCTCCAGGAACTACCCAGTACCCGGCCCCGGGCAAAGTTCTACAATGATCTGGAGTGACTCATATTTGTGCGCCGTGCGTCAACACTGCCGAGTGCCGGATGCCCGCGGGTTATTGCTGCGCTATAGCGCAATTTTGAGTTAACTCAATGAGTTGACACAGGGAGCTGCGCTTGAGTCACTGTGTGGCGCACAAGAATTCACTGAGTTACACATCTCTAACTCGGACCACGGACCCGGGTTCTGAGTATACGAACACATCAGGTTAGGATTTGAAGTGTCAGGCGTATCAATAACATAACCAAATATTTATGAATTTATTTTTTCAGTCCCAGTCTATTTTCGGATTGTTTCTAGCTTTTCTTGCATTCATTGGCTTTTGTGAAATCTTTCTTATAATTTCTGGTGTGCCCTTCCATGTTTAATATTATTTGAGTACCTACGTTAAAGAAGTAAAGAATTTGTTATTTCAGTCCCAGTTTATTTTCGGATTGTCTCTAGCTTTGCTTGCATTTAAAGGATTTTGTGAAATCTTTCTTATAATTTCTGGTGTGCCCTCCCATGTTTAATGTTAGCTTTGAGTAACTATGTTAAAGAAGTAAAGAAAGCTGTAGCTTAGCACAAAAAAATCTGTATACAAATTTATGAAGAAGTTATTTCACATTCTTCTCTTGGCTCTTGAAACCACACATTTTACATTGCGCCAAATTCTCTTCTCTTTCCGTAATTTTTAGGAATATAATATATGAAATTATTAGGAGAATAGTAGAAGACTAATTCCCGCCTCTTTCAAATACAAAATTAAACTGCAGTGCGCATGCGGTGACTGTACAACCCTGCTCTCGTGTAGGGTTACGATAAATCAACCTGGGTCAGTGATCGAGTTAATAGCACCGTACTTTTCGAACACGGGTTGGATGTTCGGGTTAGGTAAAAGAACGCGAAGGTTAGGGATCGAGTTAACCCGAGTAAGTATCCGAAAATGCCTTATGGTGAGCTGTAACCACAGCCTCTACATACCTGACAGCAAGTTGTAGCAAATCTTCTTTTTCCAAAATTTTATTGCCATCACCTTGATTCTGTTCATCAATTGCTTTCATGATCATCAAGCAACAGTATTTTTCAGGTAACTGTGCTACAAGCATGCAACAGTCTCCAAGTATTTTCCAAAGACAAGATATTTCGCTTCCCTGCTGCAGTGCTCTGAAGAGAAGAGATCGATTTGAAAAAAAAAAGATTCTGTTTCTGTCCATCGTGTTTGTATGTATCGCGAAAATAAATACGTAATTTTTGATCTATTTCTCGGAAACTAAAAGTTTGGATAAATATTTTAATTTCTGGCTGAAGGACTCAGGTCGATGGCTCAAATACATTTATGTATTATTATTATTATTATTTTAATTTCGGTGACCAGCAGATACCGACCAGATTTTGGTGTCCTTGTATTCTTGTAATCATTAAGTCTTCCTGAACAACATTAGTGAAACCAACAGATGGCAGTCTTTCTTAGTTTAGAAAATATGGACTCCTAAAGCTCCAAAAACGTTCGATCGTCAAGTAACTTTTTTCACTATAAAACACAAATTCACTGCTCCAATTTAGTCCATAAATCACCTTCGAACATTCAAGTAACTATAGGATTGATTTCATTTCAGGTATATTCAATAGTTAAAGCAGAAACATCGAAATTCTAGAGGCACCACTTAACCACAAATTTAAAGGAAAGCCCGCCGTTTTTTATGGTAGATTTGGCACTGCTGCAGATTCATTCGCGCGAATATGATATGATGCCATCCCGTAAATCCCGACATCATTTGATATGTTGCTCGCCGAAGAACATAGCAGTGGTGCTAAATTTACCATGAAGAACGGCGTGATTTCCTTAGAATTTTTGGATATGTGATACCTCTAGAATTTCTATGTTTCTGCGTTAATTATTGAATATTCCTGAAATGAACTATTTCAAAGTTCGAAGGGATTATAGATTGAATTGGAGCAGTGAATTTGTGGGTTCATGGTGAAAAAAGCGACCATTTTTGGAACTTTGGGGGCCAATATTTTCTAAACTAAGACAGACCGCCACCTGTTGGTTTCACTAATGTTGTTCAGGAAGACTCAGTGAATACAATAAGACCAAAATCTGGTCGATATCTGCTGGTCACCGAAATTCGATATTTACCAAAGTTTGAATTCGCTTATTATTTTTTTAATTCGAATTAGAAAGATGTTGAAAGTGAATTTCAAACGAACACTATAGTTTTTCTACTTGGTAGAGTTTGTTCATATGTCACCGAAATACCTGACTTATTATTATTATCTCCCTTAAAATCAGTGTGAATTGTATCACGAACTTAAAATTTTTCTATTATTCGAAAAACGAGATATAACATAAAATTATCATAGAAATTCGAACCAAATTAAAATCAGGTAAGTATTAAATTAGTGTCTTGAGATGAACCTCAAGGGGGTCATGTCTACATCACCACGGACAGTCAGGCCACGCTGAGATCCCTGGAATCGAATTTTATTTCTCATCCGTTATTTTACTCTTCATATTGTTTGAAGGCGTTTCATTACTTATACAGAGTATGTTTATTATTTTGTTTATTATGAGGAAATCGAATGCCATTTGTCATTGACATTCATTCAGAATCATAACCAAGACATAGTACATAATATATTATGATCAAATACCTTGAAACTACTTCCACTCCATATGAGCACAATCTCTTGCAGTGCCCAGTCTCTGTTCCGTTACACATTCGGCTGCTTTCTTCAAACAAGTTTCAGCCAAACCAGACAATGTCAATATACAATTTCTATCTTTCCTGAGGAGTGCTTCGAAATCTGATATCGCTTCATGATAATGACCCAAATCCTAGTCGGAAAATGAAATAAGAATTTTTAATTACAAATTGTATGTATTCACCTTCTTAATTAAAGCAGTTTGTAGCGCTGGATAAAGGGCATCACCTGATATTTCGAGGACTTTTTCATAAGCTTTCAGTGCCGATGTGTATGCTCCTTTATATAAATATGCATCTGCCAGGGCTTCCCAACAATGCCTAAAAAATATAAATAAGAGGCTTGACACAATTTTTCCTGATTAAAATCTATTGATAGTGAAAATTAATGTATTTCATATTTCTTCTAAAGAATATTGATTGTATTAAAAACATATTGTCACTAGGTGAAATAATATTCAAAAGAATCTCATTAGTATGAACGAAATAACATGAATTAGTAAAAACTGAAAAAACATCTAAGTGATTGACTATTAGTGTATGTTATAATGGGAATTAAGTTAAATCATGGCAACAGTTCATTATAATAGGATAACTGTTACGTCAATATCAATTGTCAAAGTCATATGTCAAGTGTCTGTCCTCAGTCATGTAGAAATATTTCAATTAATTCGACCAATCAGAGATATCAACAAAACTTCCCCTGACCCCCTCCTTTTGGTTTCGGGTTGTCAAAATCTGTCGCGACACGCCTCTTCTGTAGTTGAAATAAACCAACTTCACTTGTATTTCTGCGACAGCGAGAGAGAAGCTAGGAGTAGTGGGGATTTGTCGCTGGCAACACTACGAAGCTCTGAGAACCAGGCTATACGCACAGCCTGACGCATTAACTCAATGCGTCGATTAGAGAGAGACACCCATTTTATTTGTTGATTAGACCATACATCGCGTCAACTGAAAGCGAAACATAGCATGTATATCTGTCGAGTATACCACTGTCCACTGCACGGAAAAATCCTCTCTCTAATACATTGAATATTTTCCTAACCTGTGTGTATTTTCAAAATTAATTATGAAAATATTTAAACTTCAATTCCAGAATACTACTGCTAACAATGACTTCTCTGTATATTTGAATTAGCTAAATATTAGTATAATAACTGTCAATAATCCAGTCAAAACAAATAAAATCTGCAAATATTAGGACTAATTCAGAGTCATTTAAAACTTCCAACTTACGCATTGTTTTCATCCACCCTCGAAACTAATCTCAAATGCTGAATTGCATTGTTGTAGTCACCTTGTTCCATCAAATTTAAACCCATCTGCAACCAAGCCCACACATTCTGCTTGGTTATAACATCTTTAGTGATGGTTCGAAGAAGAGCAATGTTGGAGTCCTAAAATATATAAGAAAATGTGACATACTTTTGGACATTCACTTTCACAGTGAAACTATACAAGACAATGGATGTAGAGTGACGGAAAGCGAAAACTGAACAGTTTTTTTTCTTTTTGTAAATATTTCTTCATTTGAATATCTATGGCTTTTTTGCACTGTCGTTGACAACAAAATATGTTAGAATATATTGAGGTAATTTCAAATGAAGGGATCTTGGAAATACTTGTAACATGCCTCGGAATTCAAAGAAAATTTGGTAAAGTATTGGGACTTAACTTCTTATCACTTGCGACCCTTCAATAATGAACCTGCGAAGCTTTTGGGTTTAACACATTCATGAACTAGCAATCCAAATCCACAGAATACAGGTATTGTGTGTCAAAGCCTGATTTAATCAACTAAAGTATTCCAAAATGCTATACCCCATTCAGCTATTATTGAGCACAAAGGAAGTCATGGAAATTTGGCATATTTCACTGTGTTTATTAAAATTTAAGGTAATGTTGTTTATTTTCTTGTCAGATTGATATACAATGTTGTCAATATAACAAAGAATTATCTGATAACTCGGAAGTTCTTCGGACAAGGCCGGGTACATTCGGAAACGTTGACCATGTTCATCATTATGACAGCAAATACTGCCAATCTCAGATAAATAAACAAACGCCTACTTTGCGCTCAATAATATGTGAACGGAGTAAAGAGTATATACCCTCTAGTTCTAATTCAAGCAATGTTTTAAGATAACAAAGACTTCTGAATAAAACCGAGCCAAGGCATTCAGTCAGTTTTCAATGATAATGAAATATAGTCCGTTCGCATATGAAAATGGAGAAAGTGATGACGCAATTCAACCAGTTCTAAATACCTAATGACAGAAGATTGAAATTTTGCATTACAGATTTACTATTTGAATTGAATTAAAATATCATTGTTTGAACAATGGAAACTAATGGTATTGTAAATGTATTTGAGAGTTATAATTCTCATTAGTCAAGAGTATAACCTCAATTTGTTTTTCTCAAAACCAGATTGCTCTGATCTAAACTCGAAAGCTCGTAGGACGAGGCGGGTACATTCGGCAACGTTGACTTTATTTTACATTATGACAGTAAATACTACCAACCTCAGATGAACCGCAAAGGCTACTTTGTGCTCAATAATATCCGAACGGAATATATAGTCCGTTCACGAAAGTTTGAGCGCATAGTAGGCGTTTGTTTATTTATCTGAAGTGGTAGTATTTAATGTCATAACGTAAAATAAAGTCAACATTGCCGAAGTACCCGGTCTTTTAATATACACAGTGGAATTGCAATTCACATATAATATATAATCCGTTCACGAAAGGTTGAGAGCATAGTAGGCGTTTCTTTTTTATCTGAAGTTGGCAGTATTTACTGTCATAAAGTAAAATGAAGTCAACGTTGCCGAATGTACCCGGCCTCGACCGACGAGCTTGTGAGTTATCAGAAAACTCTATGCAATATTGACAACATGCGTATCAATCTCACAAGAAAATAAAGAACATAACCTAAAATTTTAATATACACAGTGGAATATGCCACATTTCCATGGCCAACCGACGGCTCAAACTTAGTGAACGGACTATATGTAGAGTCAAATAGTGCCAAAAAGTGGTGGCAACTTGCCACACATTTACGAAGTATTACCGATGAGAATGTCAGCGCTGTGTGTGTGTACACGATAGGCTTCAAAATTGGGTATCAGCATTATTTATTCACATAAGTTGACTTACCCAGTTTTTCAGTATCCTATAAATTTTGCTAACTCCAGTGCTGCTTCGCTGAATGTAGGACACAGTTTGTACGATCTTTCATAACATCTTCTAGCCTTATTATATTCTTTCACTTCAGAATAGCACCTCCCAAGATGGAAAAAACAGTAATAATTGTTTGGATCATTCTTTGCAGCCTGCAAAACAAGTATTTTCCATGAAATTGAGAAACCAAAATTCGAAAATCTTTCATTATTACCTTCAGAAACGGAAGCAAGCACTTATCATACTCTTGGATTTCAAAATAGGTAACTCCCAATTCTAAATACCACTCAGCACTCTGCACGGGCTTCTTGTTCAGAACTTCCAAAGCCAGTGCATGCTGGTTTTGTTTCCTCAATAGTTGAGCTCGTAGAATACCAGAAAATTCGTCCTCTTTTTGAGTAGATTGCTCCAATTTGGTTATGGATCGCTTAGCCTCAACCATATTGCCCAACTTGATATTTGTTCTGGTATAATGGGGGAGACATACTTCTTTGGATTTTTCATCTAACTAAAAAGATTAAATGTTAAACTTTTCCTGAATAAGTAAGTGTATAAGTATTTCGATATCAAGATTATTTCACACTTTACTCTGGTGAGATGTAAACCACGACTTCAATGATTTCAAGCATCTGAACATTTTTCCTGAACAATGTTTCATGAGATAATTGCTGAAATTTAAATGATCGAAATTTTGCTGCAAATGAAATATGAATGTCAACTTTGAAGTGAAAAGTGTCAACATTAGGTCGTTTTTGGAAAACTATAGCGTTTTCCACTAAGAGAAATGGTGCATACTGAGTGCATTTTGTGCATTCCATTGGTACAATGATCTCTAGATCTATAATACTACTTATTAGGTCTATGAATGATCTAATGATCAAAGATTATACAGGGTGTTCCTAAATTGAACGTACAAACGAAAAGGGAGATTCCTTAAGTGAGTTTAAGAAAAAAAAGTCCCATAAACATGGGGTCGCAAACGTTTCGTTTTCGAGATACAGGGTGTTAAAGTTTTAATCAAAAACATGTGTTGATTATACGAGTTTATCGAATCTTATGAATCATCACTACAGATCAGGAAAATTTCCATAAAAACTGACACTGAATTCATTCACCACAGCTTACAAAGTGGCCTTCCCATCATAATTTGGATTTTCACGAGGATTTCGAGAGAAGCGTTATAAATTTTTTTCTCGAAATCGTTGGTAGATACGTCAAAACTACAAGTGAACGAAAAGTTTATTATAAGAACAAAGCTTCTTTTTACATTTTTTCAAATTAACAGTTGCTCACCAAAAAAAAGTTCTGCAGAAGAACAGGTTGCAGTGTTCCAGAAAAAATATCACCCTGTAGATCTTCTATCGAAATTGCCATGTCACGTGGTGAGAACTCTCAAATGTGATATCTATGCCAAATTTCAGTTGAATATCTTGTGAAGTGTAGATACTATGAGAAAAAAACTTGAAAAAAATTCAAACTTCAACACTCTGTATCTCGAAAACGAAACGTTTGCGACCCCATGTTTATGGGACTTTTTTTCTTAAACTCACTTAAGGAATCTCCCCTTTTCGTTTGTACGTTCAATTTAGGAACACCCTGTATAATACAAAGATAGGAAACGGCACGACTACTACAGATAGCCTATTCGTTTTGAAGTATTTCGTGCTCCTGAGTAGCTCAAAAGCTCGAAATACGGCTTGCCATTGGTTGCGCTCAAGCACTGGAACAGCTCAGGAGTTTGAAACTCTTTAAAACGAATACTATAAGTGACTATATTACCACAGTGGCGACAACTCGTGTCTCATTTTCTATTGGTTGGCCGCCATTTTTCGTCGGAGTTGCGCAGATTGCAGATTTAGTTTGTTTATGTATGTTTTGTTGCCTACCGATTAAAGATAAGGTCGAAACATGGACAAACTAGGTAGTTTATCTATGGGTCAAAAAGAAACCCCCATACACCTAGTCACGGAATGCCTTGGCATTACGAGCCTGAGGAGGAAATGCCTTGGACAAGAAACTTGTAAGAGTGAGGAACTAGCCTCGTTGAAGTCTTCACAGTTACTAGATTTCATTAGATCTCTGGAACTGGAAGGCGAGCTGTGAAGGTTTTTGGCCAGAACAGCTCTGTAAGGGGGCACAATAGACCTTAAGGTCGCAGTGGACTGTAACCCCTCTGTAAACTATCAACTATCAACTATGGGTCAAAAAAGACTTCTATAGAGAGTTATTCAAAAATACCACCAGAAACGTCTTGGCGAAACATGGCCAGTTGTCGCCACTGTGGTAATATAGTCACTGTAACGACTACAATTTATGAGCGCCATCTCTGGGTCAAATGTGAACTAATGTTACTACAGAATAGTTGAAATTTTGGTTCTATGATAATTGATTATTAGTTTTGAAATCGATATACATGGGAAATATCATTTATAAAAAAAATGTTGATCAATTCGTTTGCACAATCCATTTTTCATTTTGAAAAAAAATAAAAGACCAGTGATAGCTTTTGCCGTTAATGTCGTCTCAAGAAAAGTGTAAAATCGAACAAACACAGATTGTGTTAGAGTTATTTCGATATCTGTAGGGCACAATGGATCATGGTCTTAGCTACAAATCAGTCAAAAGAGATGAGTTTGTAGCCTTCAGATCACTAAGGAGATAGTGACTTATGTTGTATTGAGCGTAGTTGCTTACATAGACTAACTAAACGGAGAATAGATGAGACACTAGTAGAACAAGCTGCAACGACATCTTTTTTTGGACAACATTACTAATTCGTGAAAAAAGCTCAATTGAAAAAGGAATCTGTATCGTAAAGCTGCCTCAAAAAGAAGTAGTGTACCTTTTGGATAGGTAGGTACACCCATATACAAGAGGCAAAAAGTTTTTTGAAATTCAATTTCCAAAAGGAAATCAGAAATGGATTCGTGCAAGTTATCGATGAGTGAGGAAATTTATTTTCATGAAAATAATACCTGCAACGAACTTTCATCTGATTTTCTTTTGGAATCGAGAAGTGAAGATCAATAATCAAATTCTGGATAGAATAAAAATTTATTAACTGAAACAACAATTGAAAATACAGATTTATTTCATAAATATCTAATCAATAAACTAATAATTGCATTGAAAACATTCTCAAAAACTAACAATAATGAATTCAATAATACAAAATATGAATATTTACCTACTAAACTTATTCAATACATGAAAAACTTTTTTGGAAAACTATCGTAATTCTTATAGGTAACAGAATATTATAATATATATTTTGAAATTACCTTTTGCATCTCGATTTTCACATCCAATAACACAACACATCTTCACTCTTGCAGGCATATCGAAATTCATGATATTTCAAAAAGAACGTGTCAAACCACTCCTTGTGTCAGTTGACAATTCAAAGGTTTTTTGATAATAACGATTTTACATACTTACTATTTTCTCGATAGGATTTCCATGAATGCATCAACGACATCTAACTATCAAATTGAGAATAATTTTTTCGTGTATTAGTACCCTCCTCCGACAGGTGGCGCGACATATACAAGTGGCTCATCTATTATTTTAGTTTGTCTATGGTTGCTTATCTCTAGGTTCATTAATTGGTATTGCAGCTCAGGCAATAATATAATATCAGAGAAACCACTTACCTTTTCATAAAATTCTATAGCATTTTTCCAATCAGAAGTGTCAGAAGATCTAGACAGAGCATCAATATACATAGATTCAACTTCTCTCTGTAAAAATGGATCATAAGAACTTTTAGGTGCTTTCATGAGTTTGATAGCAACTTTTGCTGATTCTGAGGCATCGTTATATGAATGTAACATAATATTCACTCTTGTCAGGAGAACCCAAGCATGTAGTAGACCAGGTTTTAGAGAAACCACTAAAAAGAAAAATTATGACTCGTATTGTAGGCAAATTATTTTGGCTAAATAACATACTGAATTAGTTTTAGACATGTTCATTATTTATGAAACTAACCTGCTTCCAATCTATTCTTTGCGTCATAATATTCTTGATGTTCTGTTTCACATATAGCTTTTGTGAATAATCCCATAACATTAAACTGGCTCTGCAGCCAACAACTCCTTATAAATATCCTCTATTGAAAATTCTGAAAGGACAGATTGCTTGTTTTCCACATATAGTTCATTATAAAGGTGGCAAACCAATTTAAAGAAGCTATTTCTTTGGGAAATTTTTGTACATTTTCATTAATGAGAAAAGAAGTCTATCATATTTCCTTTGCTTATATAAAACCATTAGGTATTGAGAGTAATAATCTGGACTTATTGTTTCGTCATTACTTACGAGGCTACTCAATATATCTTCATACTGAAAATTATTAATTTACAAATAATAATAATAATTCTAGCAATTGAAATAAAATGATGTTTTGATAGAAACCTCATTTATTATACTTACTACTTCAAGAATATCATCAGAGAGCTCATTACTTTGTTTTAGAATTGTTGCAAGAGATGATCTACTGTTAGTTACAGCTGCAGCTGAATAATTACCGTTTTCTACTTTATCGTATATCACTCTACATATTTCTTCAACATTGGTGTATTTATAGAGACTACATAATTTCTCACAATATTCTATGAGTTTTTTCTCAGTCCTGAAAAATTGCTTATGATTATTGTAAAATATTTCTATTCTCACTTGATGGGAACATATTAATGCTAAGGATCTAGTTCATTTTTATCTTCTTACGTTTCTTTTCCAATCAAAAAGGTGTAAATTTTTATTAGTTCTAATCTAGCCTCTGTGGTGTCTAATTTTTCGAAATAATTAGCTAAACCGTTCCAAGCTAGTAAGTTTTCCGGATTAACATCAATTGCTTTTCGAAATGCCCTCTCGCTTTCCTCTGATGGAGCAGTTTCCTGGATCGATAGTCCCAGGAAGACAAGAGCTATATAATTTTTCTTCGTCCTCATCAAGAACATTCTACAAATAACCTGGCTCAAGTACCCCATATTTTTTCGCATATGAGATTGATACCTACCCTACATATTTGATCGCTTTGGAGAATTCTTTATTCTTTATTGCTTCCCTAGCATCTTTTAACTGACTTTTGATGTCCATCTGTTGATAATCTATTGAAAAATTCAAAATAGGATAACTGGAAATGATTGAAAAATAATTATTGAAGTACAGGTTATATTTACTTTTTTGACAGCTAATGAGAAGGCTACGTTCAGTCTTGGAAAACTCTATTCACAAAACTATTTTATAAAAGAAAAATTGTTAATATTTAAAAAGAAAATTTTAAAAGTCAGGAACTGAGAGGATAGAAATATGTAATATGCAATTTGACGGAAGTTTTATTCGTGGAATAAAAAATTTAATTCTCCCTTACTCTGTGACTTTACAAACATAATTATTATGATTAATGGGATTCCCCTGCAGATATGTAGGCAACTATACATACACCGTAGCCATCATGAACTTAATGATTCTCCATTTTCTCGAATGGTGGATACGTTTTAATAATATAATCATCTTTAAACAATGATATAATGATATAGGCTTAGTTTATTTATTAAATGTAACGCAAGGATTGAGTGATGTTTATTTATCAGAAACAACTACCACCTTCGGTTATAAAAATAAATTAAAAACAAATTTCAATTATAATAAATCACAGATCATTCAACTTTTGATTCATCCTTTTTCTTCCTGGAAGTGAGTTGTGGAATTTATCTTTCTGCAGCTTTACACATGGATGCTCCAGAATAACGTACGCTAGGAATCCAAGAGCAAACGAACCAATGATGTCAATAATCCAAACGCCGTACTGCGCGAATGAAATTATATTGAAAAAATTTATAAAATTTAATATTTTCATAAATTCAATTGTGAATGATTATACAGGGTGTTCCTAAATTGAACGTACAACAAATGGGGAGATCCTTAAGTGAGTTTAAGAAAAAAAAGTCCCATGAACATGGGGTTGCAAACGTTTCGTTTTCGAGATACAGGGTGTTAAAGTTTTAATCAAAAACATGTGTTGATTATACGAGTTTATCGAATCTTTATGAATCATCGCCACAGATCAGGAAAATTTCCATAAAAACTGACACTGAATTCATCCACCACAGCTTACAAAGTGGCCTTCCCATCATAATTTGGATTTTCACGAGGTTTTCGAGAGAATCGTTCAAAATTTTTTTTTTCAAAATCGTTGGTAGATACGACAAAACTACAAGAGAACGAAAAGTTTAGTATAAGAACAAAGCTTCTTTTTACATTTTTTTAAATTAACAGTTGCTCACCAAAAAAAAGTTCTGCAGAAGAACAGGTGGCAGTGTTCCAGAAAAAATATCACCCTGTAGATCTTCTATCGTAATTGCCATGTCACGTGGTGAGAACTCTCAAATGTAATATCTATGCCAAAGGACCCCGCACATTTTGTATGGGAATTGGCTCCCGGTGGATTTGGCTGAAAATTGATATGATGTTTACTAATCCTTCTGATCAAATGTCTCCACAGTCACGAAGCTGAAAAAATGCATACTTCTAGGAGTTTTTAGCGATTTTTGTTATTATGGCTTACGTATTACCGTTCACACAGAAATGTTTGAGAATATTTCGTGATCATTGAAAGCAGATTCTGTCAATTCGAAATATTTTCAAACATTTCTGTGTAAACGGTAATACGTATAGTCCATTCACGAAAGGTTGAGCCGTCGGCTGGCCATGGAAATTTGGCATATTCCACTGTGTATATTAAAATTTTAGGTTATGTTCTTTATGTTCTTGTCAGATTGATACGCAATGTTGTCAATATTGCATAGAGTTGTCTGATAACTATCAAACTCGTCGGACGAGGCCGGGTACATTCGGCAACGTTGACTTTATTTTACGTTATGTCAGTAAATACTGCCAACTTCAGATAAATAAAAAAACGCCTACTATGTGCTCAACCTTTCGTGAACGGACTATAAGCCATAATGGATACGAAAAATCGCTAAAAACTCCTAGAAGTATGCATTTTTTAGCTTCGTGACTGTGGCGACATTTGATCAGAAGGATTAGTAGTACATCATCTCAAATTTTCAGCTTTCAAATATTTCTGTGTGAACGGTTATACGTAAGCCATAATGGATACAAAAAATCGCTAAAACTCCTAGAAGTATGCATTTTTCAGTCATGACTGCGGAGACATTTGATCAGAAGGATTAGTAGAACATCATATCAAATTTTCAGCCAAATCCACCGGGAGCCAATTCTCATACAAAATGTGCGGGGTCCTTTCAGTTGAATATCTTGTGAAGTGAAGATACTATGAGAAAAAAACTTGAAAAAAATTCAAACTTCAACACTCTGTATCTCGAAAACGAAACGTTTGCGACCCCATGTTTATGGGACTTTTTCCTTAAACTCACTTAAGGAATCTCCCCTCTTCGTTTGTACGTTCAATTTAGGAACACCCTGTATTCGCTAGCTATAAGTATAATTTTATGATAAAGTTCAATCAATTTTTCCATCGATCTCAAAATAAAAGGGGATTTTAATGTATACGAAATTGATCATTAATGACCAATTTTAATGCTCAATTTCTTCATGAAAAAACAGCTATATCCAAGAAATATTTTATTCGTGAAGTGTCTTGAATTGGTTTATTCGAATGAAATCTAACTTTGAATGCATTTAATGCATAAGATACAGGGTGTATCTGAATAACACCGAAGTGGGGATTCATCTCAGATCATTTGATGAAAAAAAAATTTCATAAATGTAGGTCCGGATATATTGTTTCCAAGATACAGGGTGTTAAAGTTCCACTTGAAAACTGACTAAAAAAGTGGTACGCCACTGAGATATTTTAAACTAAGTATTTTTTTCGGTATTTTTCTTCCTGTTGAAAATAAACAACTTATTATTATTTCTTAATTCATTGATAAATTTGTGACAAAAAATCACTTGGGCTTTTTTTTTCGTGTGAACGCAGTTTTTATGAATTTAAGAAATTGGAACATCTCAACACGTATTCGTGGTAGAACGTTACGTTAAGATGTTTTATTTTTACGAAAAAACAGAGAAGAGAGTTTTTGTCACAAAACGAATGAAGAATTAAAAAAAATTTCAAATAAAACTTCAACAACCCTGTGTATCTTAGAAAAACAATGCATTTCCGGAACTACATTTATGGAAAATAGTTTTCATTAATAATCTGAGGAATCACTCCTTTTCATTTTCTCGGTATTATTCAGATATACCATGTATAACATTTTGTGCCGTTTTTGTACCTTCCTACGATCCAAACCGTTTTTTTACAGCAGTTTTTTGTTTCTGTTTTACCTTTTGTAATTTAATGGCAATAAATGAGACTATGAAACACCCTGTAAATTCCAATTGAGAATATATGTATATATAGTATTCCTTTT
>CM024242.1:2152262-2200220 GCA_013421045.1 Propylea japonica | reverse complement strand
AATATGTTTAATACTCAGCGATCTAAAACATTCATCTCAACACACAATAAAGCGTAACGGATAGCAGGCAACCGCTTATAGACTACAGGCCCGTGTTGGAAAAATAATGGGTCATTTGAACCACCAGGTGACCTATCTAGAACGATAAAGAGCATGAAATATAAGATTCAGCACTATGCCGTCACTTGTAAGCTGTCCAACTGAGTACAGGTGAGAATTCGAAGTACAGGTAGAGTGGGTACATTTGTGGTCATAAATTGTTGTACGGCATTCTTGCCATCGATAGATCCGTGAAAAATAATAAGAAAACGCGTAACGCCGTAAAAAAATGTGGAGCCACAAAGTCGAAATTTTCGTTAATTTGTCCGACAATTACCAGGGTAAATTTGGTCATTTGATTTTATACGGCATCTGTGTCATACTATTTCAATACTGCTTCTTATCCATTATTCCGCAACGCCGTACAAAAATCATGCGACAAAGAGGAAAATCTATAGGGTTTGCAATCCCCTCTCTTCCGTAGTCCTGGAGGTGATGTGACACAACATAAAATAAATTTATTTTGCAAGTATTTTATGCAAAGATAATATTTTTTTCATATGCCGTCATTTTCGTTGTTCAAAGAGTAAAAAAGAAAATTCCATTTATTTGTACTAATTTTCATAGTCTTCTCGTGATTCTAGGTTCCTAGTTAGAAATATGTTGAATATCGGTTTGTATTCTATTCATTTATACCAAAATATTGACATATTGTCACTGAAAATTCCAAATAAACATATTTTGAGAAGTACTCATGACACTGAAGTTTGCAGTATAAAATCATGTGACAAGGGGGTCTGCTAGCTTCAGTGTCATGAGTACTTCTCAAAAATGTTGTATTTTGAATTATCAGTGACAATGTCTATATTTTGGTATAAATGGATAGAATACAACCCATATTCAACATAGTTTCTAACTAGGAACCTAGAATCACGAAAAGACTATGAAAATTAGTATAAATAAATGGTTTTTTCTTTTTTTCCCCTTTGACCAACGAAAATGTACGGCATATGAAAAAATATTATCTTTGCATAATACTTTCAGAATAAATTTATTTCATGTTGTGTCACATCACCTCCAGGACTACGGAAAGAGAGGGGATTCCAACCCTAGATTTTTTTCCCCTTGTCGCATGATTTTTGTACGGCGTTGCGGAATAATGGATAAGAAGCATATTGAAATTGTAGGACACAGATGCCGTACAAAATCAAATGACCAAAATTACCCTGGTAATTGTCGGAAAATTAAAAAAAAATTTCGACTTTGTGGCTCCACATTTTTTTACGGCGTTACGCGTTTTTTCTTATTTGTTTCACGGATCTATCGATGGTAAGAATGCCGTACAAAAATTTTGACCAAAATGTACCCACTCTACCTGTACTTCGAATTCTCACCTGTACTCAGTTGGACAGCTTAAAGTGACGGCATAGTGCTGAATCTTATTATTTTAGGCTCTTATATCGTTCTAGATAGGTCACCTGGTGGTTCAAATGACCCATAATTTTTTCAACACGGGCCTGTAGTCTATTAGCGAAAAAGGCCGCCTCTACGAGTCGAGACTAGTTAGAATGTTACATTCAAACTTCTTCAAATGAACGGTGCCGTAAATCACGCATCGAAGACCGGCTCCGCGGCATTATTCTCGCTTCTAGGCGAACGAGCTTAACCGAAACTAAACGTCCGATCGGTGGGAAAGATTTTAATATTTCAGCAAGAAAAATGGAAACGGAAACAAGAAATTACAATTATAATGCAACTATTGAACTTAAAGAAACGCAAAATTCTGTAGATTTTATTTTGAATAATAAATTCAGTAAGATGCCTTACAATTATAAAATTTTCATAACTCACGCAATTAAGACACCTCGACCAGCAATGCCAAATTTAATTATTAATTCTGCTCATAATCGTTCGTTCTGTGTAGAATGTATAATAATAATTGCCAGTAGGTGACAGGAAGCCGAGTTACAAATAAATTATTTTGTTGGTTGCGTGGTCTCGGATTTCTCTGATTGAAATCTCACGAGCCGCTACTGGACAGTAGACGTCATTCATAGCAAAATGCGTCTTGTGATATATGGTACGAAAATCTGACGATTTTTCAAAATTTTGAAATTTTCTGCTTCGTTGATTATTTTGTGAAAACTACTTTAATATAAATCGTCTTGCACTGAATTACTACCTCCATTGATTAACCCCACCTTGTAAAAACAAAAACACTAGTCTTAGATGGAGCTTTATAGACAAAATAGTTCATAGATGCACATCGAAAATTGTAAAATACAATCGCATGAAAATCAAAAAAGTCCGAAATTCATACTTTTCAGGAGACACGTTTTTTTGAATAGTTCAAAAGATGATTGAAAATATATAAAAATTCTTTCATTTTGAACTTCAACTTGAAGATCCTGATTGTTTTGTGATGGTCAAAATTTGCCCAAAAAGAAATTTCCGAAAAATGGGACAAAATAGCCTTTTACGGTAGTTCTACATATCAGAACTATTTTTATGTCCACTTTCAACTGAACTATGTCCTTATGGTATGGGTCAGAACTATGCTATGTTTACTTTCAACTAAACTATGTCCTTATGTCAGGGTCAGAACTATGCTATGTCCACTTACTCGCTAGATTGAACTATCACGTGAATTATATGAAATTGAAAAGTGGGGTAAGGATATAAGATGGACTTGCACTTTCTGCATCAGATGGAGTGTAGTATTAAGCATCTCTTTAGGCCATAAACCGATTTTCTGGAAAAATGGACTTGGGATAGTTCTGCATTCAACTGACGACATTAGTCCGTGCACGAAAGTTTGAGCCGTCGCGTCGGTTGGCCATGGAAATTTGGCATATTCCCCAGTGTATATTAAAATTTTAGGTTATTTTGTTCATTTTCTTGTCAAATTGATACGCAATGTTGTCAATATTGCATAGAGTTTTCTGATAACTAGCAAGCTTGTCGGACGAGGCCGGGTATATTCAGCAACGTTGACTTTATTTTACGTTATGACAGCAAAAACTGCCAGCTTCAGATAAATAAACAACGCCTACTATGCGCTCAAACTGTCGTGTACGGACTATATACACCCTTCGAAGGATCACGTCGAATTATCAAACCCCTGTATACCGATATCGAATATAAGTCACGAATAGGGGATGCTTTCAAGTTTATCAGCTTAATAATGCTTGTTGAAATATTCTTTTTATGTTGGCATTACCCAAAATCGAAGTACTTAATAGAATTGATATTGTTGAAAAGATAATGAATTGTTTCAACAGAACACCCAGACAAATCTGATATTATCCAACATCCTAGAACACATGTTAACAACAACGAGGAATCTACAATAAGCATCTCGAAACAAGATAAAAATATTTCTTACAAAGAAACGGACTCTGTGGCATTCAGGGAATTCATTAAATCTGTACCTCTAACAGGCGACAAGGAAGTGGACGAAGAAATATTGAATTTTTATAGATCCAAGTTCAAGAATTGAATAAGTTACCTACATTTAAATAATATTATAAAGTTAAATAAACATAGTATGTTCAATTCATTCACAGATCTACTCCAGACACTAATTGATCTACAATAACTAAGACTAATTTATTCACAACTACTAACCCCAACTTCTCCACACACTTGCAGATTTATATTCACTTCAAACAGTTAGGTATGAAGCGCACTACTGATTTCTAACTGTAACTATCTCTGAATCCAACGCACGCGTCTTTATAGTTTGTTCCAACAGCTGACTTTTGTACGGTAATTTGACGGTCACGAAACTGTTAGTAATCGATCTTATGCGCATGTCTAAACTTTGACCGTACAAGAACCGTCCAAACAGTACTTGCTCCAGACCAGGGATCGAATGACGATCACAAAACCGTTCCACTCACGGTCCCGAAGCAGGATGGAGCAAAACGAAACCGTTCTCAAACGATACATTTTCAGTTGGAACACATTTTATCTATTGCGCAGAATCCTGACGATCATTGTACGGTCAATTCTTGAGTTGGAACAAACCTTATATCAGTGCCGATTCTGTCTAGAACTACATAGACTATTCGAGAGAATTCCGAACGTTCCATCGTTAGTTCAACATCGCGAAGGTTCTATAGCAATATAGATCGCCAGAGCGGTCTTTCCGCATTTAGGGGAAATACGCAGAGAATTTCCATTCACTGATACTACATTATCGAATATAGTCTTCAAAGAAACCTCTCAGAATAACGCTCTGATGATCGAGTGCTCTAAAGCCCTAAATACATTATATTTTAACAGTACTGTCAGTTTGGCCAGTGAATGACCATTGAACTCAATAAACACATGGAACGGCCTCGCGATGCAGCAGAATCGACTAAACGTGTGTCCAAAGTGTGGGAGAGAGATGGGGCAATTGAGGTATCATTATCTCTTTCTACTACTTGTAGAACTCTCCATTTGAAATCGGAGGATACTCCCGCTTTTGAAATCGCGCAAGATTACGATGGAGACCCCCACCATTGTGGATCATCATTACACTCTGACATTCTATCTCAGTCGGCCTCACTTCATCCGGATCGCGAGGCCGTTCCATGTGTTTATTGAGTTCAATGTGAATGACTTTCACATTCATTTTCAATGAGACGTCTTAATATTTCACCTCTCTTGATGTGTCTTGATTATGATCCACAATATAAAATGTAGTTGATTTATGCGAACATATATTTCGGTTACATCTAAAGGGTGTTTTTTTAGAGGTGTAGAACTTTAAATGCAATAAAACCTCGATAGATTATTCGATTGACATGAATTAATATTTATCCGAAAGAAAATATTGTGGCATTACATTTTAAATATGATTTCTGGCATATGACCGCCACGGCTGGCTCGGATGTAGTCCAATCTGGACGTCCAATTTCCGCTGACTTTTTCCAAAATTTGTGGCCGTATATCGGCAAAAACACGGCGAATGTTCCTTCAAATGGTCAAGAGTTTGTGGCTTATCCGCATGGACCAATAACTTCCCATAGCCCCACAGAAAGTAGCCTAGCGGTGTCCAAATCAAATCTTGGAGGCCAATTCACAGCTCCAAAACGTGAAATTAGGAGGTCACCAAACATGTCATTCAATAAATCGATTGTGACCCAGCTGTGTGAGATGTTGCGCCGTCTTGTTGGAACCACAGCTTATGGACATCATGGTTGTTCAATTCAGGAATGAAAAAGTTAGTAATCATGGCTCTATAACGATTACTATTGACTGTAACGTTCTGGCCATCATCGTTTTTGAAGAGTGCAGACCAATGATTCCAACAGCCCATAAAGCGAACCAACCATTCAGTGTTTCGACATACACTCGTGGATTAGCTTCACTTCAAATACGGCAGTTTTGTTTGTTGACGTAGCCATTCAACCAGAAGTACGCTTCATCGCTAAACAAAATTCGCTTATGAAAATCGGGAACAACGGCAATCTCGTTTTGGGCCCATTCGACCAATCTACGCCTTGCTTGATGATCGTTCGGCTTCAGTTCTTACACGATTTGGATTTTGTAAGCACGCAAACCAATATCCTTCCGCAAAACCTTCCATAAAGTAAGATGGACACAGATCCAATTCCTGTGCTCGATGGCGGATGGACTCATTCGGGTCTTCCTCAATGCTACGCTGTACAGTAGCAAAAGCTTCTTCTGTACGGCGTCTCTGGGGATGCGAGTTATCAATAAGAGTAAACGTTCCATGGTTAACTGAATTAACTGCTTTGATGGACGATTTTGTCGACGATAAAATGAGTAGTGCGCGATACGTATTCCGCACAGAACCATTATTTTCGAATTAAGATTGCACATTGCGTTTTGCAAGCGTTGTTCAGGCGTGAGTCTATTCATGATGAATTGCCAAACCAAACTGAGAATAAATAACTTGGCAGCTGTTAAATCAGTCGCTATCAATGACAACTTGATGTTCTATACCTCGAAAAAAACACCTTTACATCATTAAATGAGCCTCGAGTTTGATAACATTATTTTTAAATGTAACCATGCAATGATTAATAATAGAAGCAGAGCTTATATATTTTTTTCGAAATTCTGTTTCACTTTTTTACATATTCGCGTAAGTTGTCGTAATGAACTTAAATCAAAAACAGGAGAGAAATAAGAAATTCCAATATCATGGGAATGGTTTATTTAGATACTGCACTTGCCAACAAAAGGAACAAAATTGATTCAGACTGCTAAAAACCTTTAAATGCCTCCAAATTGTGGTTTTATACCCATCTGAGTGGTAACTTTCAATTGAGAAGCAGCTGCATCCCTCAGAGAAAAGAGATGCACCACTTCCATTTCTGATCGAACTAATTCAATAGCCTTATTGAATAATTCAATGGCAAGCAACAGTTTCCCCTAGAAAAAACATTCATCATTAGATAAACAAATAGAATTATCGCGTATAATCGCCATGAAAATCCGGGAATCCGGGGTCAAATCAATTGTCCGTGGGGCCGACAAGGCGGCACGATAACTTTCGAAGGTATTGTCCTCTACGACACGGTGCACTCAGGGTAACGTCAGGTGACACCGACGGTAAATAATTAATAAGAGGTTAAACGCGTAACATCGCCATGAAATCTAAATAAGGAAAGCAGAGAATAATATTAATTGATTGAAATTAAACAATATTAAATTCATACTTCGGAGCTAATCTCGTCCTCTGTTTGATACCACTTCCTTGCATTTTGTCTTGAACGAGAACGAGATTAGCTCCGAAGTATAAGTTTGATATTGGTTGATTTCAATCGATTAATATTATTCTCTGCTTTCACTTTTTTGATATTCATGGCGATGTTACGCGTTGAACCTCTTCTTATTGTTTACTACGGTGTCAACTGACGTTACCCTGAGCGCACCACGTCGTTGACTGATGACGTGAATTTTGCGAATGCAAGAACGCTTGGGTCAATGCGACAAATGGTAAACATCTCGCTACTTTGTTCAAGGTTCATGCTATGGAAAAAGGTTTTCGTATGGAACTAGAGATGGCGTCTTCGGTATATTTACAATACCTTAAAGAAGATGCCATTTCGCTGTAAGTTCCAAGAAATACCTTGTATCATTCAGAGCTGCCCTGTGCTGATGAGTCCTAATAAGGACGGAATCGCCATCCATAGTTGCTCTGTTTGATACCACTTCCTTGCATTTTGTCTTGAACAAGGACAGGAGATCAGCTCCGAAATATGAGTTTAATAATATTAAACTGTTAAATGCTAGGTGATACGCGGTTCCCCTGCTGCTGAAACATCAATGGTATGTCGCTCGGCTGTCATTAAAATGAACTGAGACCAACTTTTCTGCCTCATAGCAGCCATTGTGTATTTATGATTTGTTACAGACTTATGTTCATTTGAAATTTGATTGCAAGTCTATAAGCATATACAAATAAGGAAAAATGCTATAAATTCAGTAAAAACCTACCTTTGTACTTCAATTGTTCCTAATGTTTCGAAAGCAAATTCACATTTATTATCTAATTCTATGGCCTCTCTCATTAACTTAACCGAGCCTTCGATATCATTCTTCCATTGTAGAAGTATAAACCTCTATGCACAAGTATGGTAGGGTTTTGAGGGTTAACTTTTTGAGCCTGTTTATATATTCATCTGCCTCATCAAAACTTTGTCTTTCTGCTAGAACCTGACCAAATAACAATAACATTCAGGACAATCAGGGAATTTTTTTATAGCCTTTCTGAAGTTTTCCATGTTTTCAAACAGTAGCCCCATGTCTTGCATCTGCAAGGCATATCTGTAATCTCCATATAGTTTCTGTATATAAGCTATGGGGAAATTTGGATTTAGAGTGACCGCTTTTTGGAAGTCCTCCCTAGCTTCATCAATCTTTTCCATCAGAAGTTTATATTGCCCTCTGTGATGATAAACATCTGAAAAAATTTTATCAATAATCGTTGAATATCTAGTTTCCCGCCCAATAATCGATTTTTAAAATATTTGGCATATTGTTTAGTTATAATGTTTTGATGTCACAGTTTCGATTTGAGCACCAGAAAATTAATATTTCTCGAGAAAATCGAAAAAGAATATCAATAAATCACTCATAATTCATGTGCCATTTCTCTTAATACGAGCCTGATTTTGTATTTATTGAAAAGTGTTTTTGAGTTATTCCCACTCTTTCAAATACTTAGCAGTGTTCCTATCTTAGCTAATCTAACCTAACGTAATTTAACTCAAGCGAACATAACCTGACCAAACCTACATATAAATACTTGGCACTGTTCCTATCTTAGCTAACCTAACCCAACCTAAAGTAACCTAACTTAAGCTAACCCGAGGGGGAAATCATTACTGGAATTTTGTACACCAAATTCTACTTTTTCGCTATAATTCTATAAATTCTGAAAAAAATTGTCATAAATTCTACCAAACTCAAGGAAACTCTATCAAATTCTACAAATTTTACTAAATTCTACTACAGTATACACCAAAATTCTACACTGATTTTCCCGAGGAAATCATTACTGAAATTTTGTACACCAAATTCTACTTTTAGACAATAATTCTATAAATTCAAAAAAACAAATTCTAGGAACCTCAATCAAATTCTACTAAATTCTATCAAATTCTAGTAAATTCAAACAAATTCTACTAAATTCTAGCAGAGTGTAACCAAAATTCCACACTGATTTTCCCCTCGATTATTGACGAGGGGGAAATCATTACTGAAATTTTGTACACCAAATTCTACTTTTGGTAATATGTATTTTATAAGTAAGTATAAGTTCTAGGAAACCCTATCGAATGCTAATAAATTCTATTGAATTCTGCAAAATTCCAATGAAATTCTATCAAATTCTAGTAGAGTATACACGAAAATTCTACACTGATCTGTCGGAGAAATCATTTCTGAAATTTTGTACACCAAATCTACTTTTGGGAAATAATTCTATAAATTCAAAAAAACAATTCTAGGAAACTCAATCAATTCTACTAAATTCTATAAAATTCTTTAAAATTCTACTCTAGTAGAGTGTAAACCAAAACTATACACTGATTTTCCCCTCGATTTTTGAAAAGGGTGAAATCATTACTGAAATGTTGTACACCAAATTCTACTTTTGGGCTATAATTCTATAAATTCTGAAAACAAATTCTAGGAACCTCAATCAAATTCTACTAATTCTATCAAATTTTGTAAATTCTATAAAATTCTACTGAATTCTAGTAGAGTGTACACCAAAATTCTACACTGATTTCCCCTCGATTTTTGACAAGGTGAAATCATCACTGAAATTTTGTACACCAAATTCTACTTTTGGGCAATAATTCTATAAATTCAAAAAAACCATTCTAGGAACCTCAATCAAATTCTACTAAATTCTATCAAATTCTAGTAAATGCCATCAAATTCTACTAAATTCTAGTAGAGTGGACACCAAAATTCTACACTGGATCCCCTCGATTTTTGACAAGGGTGAAATCATTACTGAAATTTTGTACACCAAATTCTACCTTTGGGCTATAATTCTATAAATTCTGAAAATTTTCATAAATTCTACCAGACTCTACCAAATTCTACTGAATTCCATCAAATTCTACTAATTCTAATGGTGTGTACACCAAAATTCTACACTGATTTTCCCTGGGAAATTATTACTGATATTTTGTACACCAAATTCTACTTTTAGGCAATAATTCTATAATTCTGAAAAAAGTGTCATGAATTCTAACAAATCCTAGGAACCTCTATCAAATTCTACATAATTCTATCAAACTCTACCAAATTCTAGTAAATTCCATCAAATTCTACTAATTCTAGTAGAGTGGACGCCAAAATCTACACTGGATCCCCTCGATTTTTGACAAGGGGGAAAGCATTACTGAATTTTGTACACCAAATTCTATTTTTGGGCTATAATTCTATAAAATTCTGAAAAAAAATTCATAAATTCTACCAAAATCTATCAAATTCTACCGAATTCTATCAAATTCTAGTGGAGTGTACACCAAAATTCTACACTTTTTCCCTGGGAAATCATTACTGAAATTTTGTACACCAAATTCTACTTTTAGGCAATAATTTTATAAATTCTAAAAAATTGTCATGATTTCTTACAAATTCTAGGAACCTCTATCAAATTCTACTAAATTGTATCAAATTCTACCAAATTCTAGTAAATTCCATCAAATTCTACTGAATTCTAGTAGAGTGTACACCAAAATTCTACACTGATTTTCCCCTCGATTTTTGACAAGTGGGAAATCATTACTGAAATTTTGTACACCAAATTCTACTTTTGGGCTATAATTCTATAAATTCTGAAAAAAATTTCAAAAATTCTACCAAACTCTATCAAATTCTACTGAATTCTACCGAATTCTACTAAATTCTAATGGAGTGTACACCAAAATTCTACACTGATTTTCCCTGGGAAATCATTACTGAAATTTTGTACACCAAGTTCTACTTTTGGGCTATAATTATATAAATTCTGAAAAAATTTTCAAAATTCTACCAAACTCTATCAAATTCTACTGAATTCTATTAAATTCTAGTGGAGTGTACACGAAAATTTTACACTTTTTTCTCTGGAAAATCATTACTGAAATTTTGTACACCAAATTCTACTTTTGGGAAATAATTCTATAAATTCTAAAAAAATTGTCATGAATTCTACCGAATTCTAGGAACCTCTACCAAATTCTACATAATTCTATCAAATTCTAGTAGAGTAGACACCAAAATTCTACACTGATTCCCCTCGCTTTTTGACAAGGGGGAAATCATTACTGAACTTTTGTACACCAAATTCTACTTTTGGGCTATATTTCTATAAATTCTACCAAACTCTATCAAATTCTACCGAATTCTATCATTCTACTAATTTACTAGTTCTAGTAGATTGTACACTGATTTTCCCCTCGAGCTAACCTAAACTAAATTAAGGTAATACGTACTGCCATTAGTGTATTACGGCGGTATTTGACATTATCTGATCCGTATTTAGAGAAATGGCTCTTGAATTATGAGTGATTTATAGATATTCTATTTCGATTTTCTCGGGATATATTGATTTGTCAGTGCTCAAATTGAAACTGTGGCATCACAACATCATAACGAAACAATATGCCAAATATTTCAAAAATGAGTTACCAGGCGGTAAACTAGATATCAACCCAATAATCACGAATAAGCAATTGGATTACAAAAATTATAGCTTCAAAATAGTAGTTATAATACCTGCTATATTAGGACCAATTTCAATTGCAGCATCGTAATCCTTCTGGCATGCTTGTGGGTCATCAGTTGCATATATATAGATGCTCGTTTAATAAGTGCATTCACTCTTCAATATATTATTATATTCATATTCCTCATTTTCAATATGCTGTTCAAATCACCAAAGCTTCCTTAAATTGGCCGCACAAAAAGTAGAATGTGGCTCTGATAAAGCGATTCCACCTTGTGCTTGATATCGGATTCACTTGAATTTATCTCTTCACTACACGCAGGGATTATTTCATCATATTTCTCAGTGGCGAAGGCAAGTTTTGCCTTCAAGAATCCTTTCAATTCACCTTGTCCTAGAGGAGAGCCAACTTCTAGCAAATTTTTGCAATTGGATCATCAGAAAATGATGCAAAATAATTTTGAATGTATATTTTTGATGGAATAATAGGCTTCCTGGTTTTCATAGCTTCTTGAGCATGAATTTGCCCAATTGTTTGAGCACACGATCTGCCATAAATAGAACATTTTGGTTTTGAAATTTTTGCAGCAAACAAACACATGTTACATCATCCAAACAGTTTTCATAATCTTGGATAGATTCTCTGGCTCTCGCCCTTCGGTAAAGAGCTTTTTCATAAGTAGGATTCAAATCGATTGCTTTGCTGCAATCTTCAATAACTGCACTCCACTTCTTCAATTGCTCATAGGCAGCAGCCCTGTTTTGGTAAAATGTAGCAACATCGTTAATTTTATCAATGGGACACGTCTCAATTGCTTTAGTGTAACATCGGATAGCTTCATCGTACTTTCCATTTTTGAAAAAAGTATTTCCTTCAATTTTATATCTTTGGGCCTGTTCAAATGGAGTCTCATCCGATTTGCTTTTATTAGGAGTTTGCTCGTCAACAGATTCCTCGCTAAGCCCACGTAGTCTGCTGAAAAGAGGACTTCTGTTATGTGATTTTAAATACCAGTAACCCACAAGTCCTATCGCACTAGCGCCCCTATACCCACTGCGATTTCCCACTTTGGAAAAGGAGTACTACCGCTACCCCCTGAAGACCCCATTGAAGTGAATTTTCGACGTTATTGTTGAACACATTGAAAACGAAAACAGTATTTTTAGTATTTTGGTAAATGTCGGACTCCAGAACAGAAAGAGGTTAGATCAGAAAAGAGGAAAATTCATGTTGATGCTTACGTCAATTCAAAGTTCACTTGACTGATATCAGTGATGATATCGTAGATTAGTCCCACATCACACGAGCCTGAAAACTGAAAAGGGCTTATTTCATTCCTTAGATCTTTTTAAGAAAAAAGGTTTCGATAAATGTAGGTCTGCAAATGCATTGTTTCCAAGATACAGGGTGTTGAAGTTTAACTTTGAAATTGACTAAAAAAGTTGTACGCCACTGATATTTTAAATAATTTCAACAATTATTTTTTCAATCTTCGTTCAATTTGTAATAGAAAATCCCTTTTGCTTTCTTGTCGTGTGGGGTGCCGTTTTCAACAAGAAAATGAAACATTTGAATGCGTATTCGTAGTGGAACGTTATTTTTCATGTGAAAAATTTTTTTTGTCACAAATACAGTGGAACCTCGATATAACAAATCGCAAGGGAACCAGTAAATATTCGTTATATCAAGTAATTCGTAAATCTGAGGTTTGTTATATTGAGGTGAGGTTGGTCCAAATTTGTTATACCGAGGTTTTTTTCACCTCGACACTACATACTCATCTTGTTATAGCGAACTAATTTTGCTCATAAATGAAAACTCATTTTTATCAAATTGGTACTCATTCATTTTATATTTTCTTTTTCAAAACAATAAAGTGAGTGGGTAACATATTTTTTTTTCTTTTCAAAAATCCGCAGAACAAAAAAAGAGGTGAAAAATCAACAATTGTCATAAATTGTAGTTTGTTTTCCACGGTTTTCAATTTTCTGATGGTTGAAGGCAAACCAATTTCTACGGAAAACTTATCTTTAGATTTTAAAATTGTAGCCAATGAACATTACGAACTTATTGAGCTATGTCTAATTTTTTGTAGAAGGATTTTTGTCAAAATAATTAATGATACTTCGCTTCTCTGCGACAGATAAGGAACGCCTTTTACGTTTCTGAGCGCCATTGCAAAAAGGTGAGGAGCAGCACTGATTACTTTCCATCAACTAACTTCGTATTTTACGTAATACGCGTCGAAACCTGTCGCGGCTGAATCACATACCTGGATTAAGGTTTATTGGTGAAAACGTTATATAGAGGTTTTGAGTTGACGAAATTCGTTAAGTTGAGGTATTCACACTCTTTTTGGTAGTTGAAATTCGTTATAAAGGTTGTTCGTAAAAAGTTTTCGTAATGTAGAGGTAAGTTTTACATTGACTCTATGGACGATTCAAGGGGATTATGAAAAATTCGTTAAATCGAGGAAGTCTTTATATTGAGGTTCGTTATATTAAGGTTGCACTGTAGAACGAAAAATTAAAAAAAAATTTATAGTTTAAAATATCTCAGTGGCGTTCCACGTTTTTAGTCAGTTTTTAAAAAAATTCAAACAGTTCAACTGAAGTTTTTTTTGCAAACTGTTGAGTCCGATAAAAGAAAAATTACGAAAATTCTATATTCTATCGTTCTGTGAAATTAAGTATTAACCTACAAATTTTTGAAGGAGAGTCGAGTCAAGACTCAAGTCACATATTTTGTATTTGTTTTAAAGTTAATTATCTTGTTTAACTAGAGGAAAATGCCTAAAAAGAAGACTGGTCAACGTAAAAAGCAGAAAAGCAAAAGATTAGACAAAAAGAAATCCGGACAGCTAGGGAAAACGTAGCCTTAGCGGCTCATCCTTCTAATGGACCTATGAATGTGAACAGTGTCACAGGTTATTAATTCTCATTTGAGTTATTCAGCATCAGATATTTTTTTTATTGAATGAATAATAGTAAATGATGCAAAATTTGATTGTGTCGTCTTTCAGGAAACAAAAGAATAGAGCTTTCTGTTATTTTTGTTCTACCGTTCAACGATTACCTGTTTGTGCACACATTGTGGCAAAATGAAATGTATGATCAAAACAGGAGATTGTGTAATTCGCCATCCAGGAGTATTCACAACTGGGCTAGCTATGGTGGTAATTAATCCGTAGTACTATATTTTGATACTGAACCAGCGCTCTAAACTACCTGCTCAGGGCTATCTCAAATTTTATTACATGACATTGTTTATAGGGTGCTATATGCGACTTTTGTGAAGCTTGGGTTTGCCATAGCAGAAAATGTCTGCAAACACATGCTTGTAGCTGCCCCCTCCAAGATTCTGTTTGCATTGAATGTGAAAGGGGAGTTTGGGATCATGGTGGTAGACTCTTCAAATGCTCTTTCTGCAA
Source organism: Propylea japonica (assembly GCA_013421045.1). Lineage (NCBI taxonomy): Eukaryota > Metazoa > Arthropoda > Insecta > Coleoptera > Coccinellidae > Propylea > Propylea japonica. Next base: position 2,185,559 of record CM024242.1, on the reverse strand, counting down.
TGGATTCTTATGCGAAATGATCAGTTTGAACATCAAGCCTCTTGCCAAGTATTGGAGTCTGAGAATTATAAATGTATGTATGATGTTTCTTCTTTAGTATACGTTTTCGTTTATTGCTCTGTCATAAATTGTTTAAATTGCTGTACCCAGGTACTGAAACTATTAGAAGTACAAATAAGTTGATGCTGTTCTTTAAAATCAGGCAAATATAGTTATCAGCAGTTTCTACAGATGGACGAGATCGGAGGACCACATTAACCTATAACGAGTAGTTAAGTGCAGTCTGGGTGCGATTTATTGAGAGAATTTGTGGTTTTTTCTACGAATCCATTCGCATTTTTATCAAATTAAACTAATAAATGCAAGTCATTCACCGTAACTGTTCTTCAACACTTTCGGCTACAGCAGCAATATTCTCGGCTGTTCTTGAGCGACGTGCAGGGATTTTTCTTCACAATCACAAACTTGTCCCAACAGCTCGAATTTTTCCACAAATTTCTTTATTGCGGTCCCGACAAGGTGCTTCACGACGACCCAAAATGTTCGAGTTTTACCTGCCAAATTTTCACCATTTTTATAGTGATTTTCAATAATTTCAATGCGTTCTTGAAGCGTGTATCGTTTCATTTTATTAATGGCGTAGTTTCCACTTGTCAAATGTCAAATATATGACAGCTTCAAACGTGACATCTACCGAAATAGCGGGCTATTCAAAATAACACCTCTTATTGGAAAACCCTTTACTATATTACTATAATAAAAATAAAATTTCTACCATCATCACATCATATCAGAGAACGTGAACTTATTCATAATATTACAGTTTTTTTGTGGTACTGTGTTTTCTGATTTTCAATCATCAGGTAATGTCAGTACATAATTTGTTTCAATTTTTGATAGGTCAATCATGCAACAAATTGGGACAGTATTCATGTTTTGATGCAAAACATGCTATTGCGACGACCATGTTAAAAGAAAGGGATTCAAATATGAAAAAAATAAGGCTATTCCTTGTCCGAAATGTGGTTATGAAACTTCGCAGACGAAGGATCTTAGTATGTCAAGTAAGTTTCGTGAATTCAAATAATTTGTTTTTTTATATCCATTTCATAATCATAAGTGTATTGCAATCATAGAGATAGATAGTATAAGTTGCCATCATTGAAATAAACGTTGTATCAGATGCGCCATATTACTACCACCTAACATTAAATTTGACAATCGTTGAATTTTCTGGAGGAATTGTGATTCTTGGGCGTGTTTTCTAGTTAAATTGTGATTTTTTCTGCTTAATAATATCAATAATGGTATGAAGAAAATTAGAGGAAACATATCACAGGTAGGGATGAGTACTGAACAGATCCACATTCGAAATATTTGCTAGTCTGTCTTGGTAATCTGATATCTTTAATATGTGTATATCATCGCCTGAAGAAAAATTGTTTATTTGATATTCAAATTTGAACAGGATTCCTAAAGACCCAACACGTCGTATTTTTTGGGTGAAATTTGTAAACAGAAAAATTGGCAACTTAATTCAATCCTGAACTTTCCGCCATATACTAAATTCTGTGTCATAGCGTCTCTTCTCTGTTATATCTCGATGATTGCAATGTACTGAAACAATGTTTGTCCATCTTTTGGTCAATTCTAACAATCCTTTTTTTTTCTTAGCCCGCAGTCATATTTGGAAGGCAAGCTCAAGGAGGTATGGATGACGATGAAGATGATGATTACCAAGGTTCCTATTCAGGATATTATGGGGGTGAAGATAATGAGTATGCAGATATTCTTCTGATGAATCAGAAGAAGAAGAAACTAGTGAGGATAATACCTCAGATGATCAGGATAATTTAACAGAAAATCGCCCTTCTATAAATGGTGTTCCTTGTTAGGAGGGAGAGTCAATCCTGATATTCATATATCGTCTAATGTATCGAGAAATGGCTTTGCAATTTAATTTTATAAATGCAATAAAGTTTATATTGGAGAACTTTTTTTTTATTTGAGTATAAGCAAACCTAACTGTCCATGGCTTATGATAGAGATAAAGATGACATTATTAAAGGGAAACCTGTAGCCAATCAGGTGAGAGTGGGCGTGTTTTTCGAGGGAGGGAACCTTCGATGCAAAGGCCTTTAGAAGGAATGAGCTTTCGGTTGAGCGAGTTGCATCACTTTTTAACCCTTTCCAGGCAGAGTTCTTTGTTTTTTGTTTCAATTTTCTTCTTTTTTGTCAATCAATAATACTTATTGGATACCGATATGGATATAAAATTTGGTTTTCTTCATTAGATTTCGAAGTCTGAACCACTGGGCTGTATCGTAAGCAAGAATAAGGAGGTGGTTTAGCAACGAAACCATTAGGCTTGAGAGGGTTAAAGATTTCTTATGATATGTGAAAAAACTTTAGATCACCCAGGTACAGCTTATAACATAAGAATAAACAATGAAAATAATAATAATACAGTGGAACTTCCTATAACGAACGTCTATATAACGAATTTCGTACAAGACATTGCACCTTGAATCCAAATTCCATGTTAAAAAAACCCTCTAAAACGAAGTAAATAATCTATCTCTATAACGAAATATTCAAAGAACATCACTTTTTTGAATGGTATTGGTGAGAAGGTATGATAAGGGTGGGTTATTTCCGAAATTTTTTCGGACGTACGTAATAAATCCTGACCTTAAACTAAATCATTACGGCGGGCAGAGAGATCCTTCTGAAACAGTTTTAAAGACACCCCAGGCTGTTGGTTGCAATCTCACTTTTACGATAGTGTGAAAGTTGTGTCTAAAGGAATTGCTTAAGTTTGAATCATAACTTAAATTTATCAGTGAAGTCGACAGCGACATTGCCGACTATAGACACAAATTTTCTGTATAACCAATTTTTCTGCGGATTTGGCGCTTTTATAATAGGCAAGTTCCACTGTATATTGAAATCAACCAATATTAAACCCATACTTGGGAGCTAATCTTGTCCGCTTTCAAGTAAATACAAGTAAATTAAATCATCTAGTGCATGCATATACAGGTTCGGAAATTCACATCGGAAACACGACATTCAATGCATAACAGAGATTACTTTGCCGTCCAGTGGAACAGTGGTATATTCGATAGATTTACGTGCTATGTTTCTGACGGGATGGATGGTCCCATGAACGAATAATAGTTGTCTCTCAAATCGAGTAACACAGGCAACCCGACGCATTGAGTTAATACGTCGGCTGCTTGAGTACTTTCAGTTGCCACCCCCCTCCTAGCGTCGCCACCGAACTTACCTGTTAATTTGTGAAATTGTTGCTTACAAATGGTTTGCTCTTATCTTTACCTTAATTTTATTATGTTCTTATTATTTTTGTTGTTGTGTGTTGTTGATGTGTTCATTATGAATTTCAATTTCAGCATTTTTCATTAATTCAAATTCAGTTAGTAGAGAAACTTGAATAAAAATTATTGCTAGTTCAAAACATTTTCATAATTGGTTGTAAAAAGTTCAATTCAGGTTTTAAATCATTTATTTATATACAAATAGGAATACTCCCAAACAGCATCCTCAAATATAAATAGAGAAAATAACAAAATATCATATGGTGTACAATAACTACATAGATAATATCATTGTTTTAAGGAGAACAATGATAATATGACAAAAAAATCATCGAAAGAAAAAACGTCTGATAGCTTGATTAATCGAATTTAAAACATGAAATGGAGAAGTTATTACAGTATTCATTGATCAAATTACACATCCCCATTATAGGATATTCTTGCCTAGGTTTGTAACTGAATCTGCCAGGTACAAATAACCTACTAACTATAACGAGAATTGAATCTTCACAAAACTGAATTAAAATTGCAGAGTTCAACTAGGTTATTAATGACAGCGACTAATGGTCAAGATATTTTAAAACCCGAGCGGAACGAACGCGTTGATAATTCGAGACCATAAGTAGCTAGATTAATAAACGCGTTGATTACAAGACCTTCCGTCGACCTCATTATGAATTGTGAATGAACTTTTGATCGAAATACATTCTTATTTTGTACAAGACATACATGTGACACTTTTTTGACATTACTTGTATTGCTTTGTCTTCGGTTGCCCATGACAATCGGACATTAGTAAACACAATTGAACATTAAAATGGATCATTAATGTTCATTACGTACACATTAAACTCACCTTTCACTTTGAGGTCAACGGAAAAAAAATATAGTTTATTGATCAACGCTATCAGAGTATTGAGAAATACAGTCTATTTAATATCACAGATTACAAATAAGAACGAAAAAAAGTTATTACCTCCTGTCCTGATATCAGATTTTGGTACAATTCAAAATAAAGTTTTTAGGCGTGAATCCCCCTGTTGGAATAAAATATGGGGGAGGCAGAGTGAAATGGGTAATGGCGCTTAACTCTGTAATAACGTTTTCCATCTGGAGGACTGGTGCGCACTGAGTGCATATTTTGTTTTCTACTGGTACAATGGATCTAATGAACATTACCAACTGATATAAAGAATTTTAAATAATATCCGCTCATTTGAAGCGAAGTTGAACTGTGGATTTCGTGCTCTGGAAGAAAACTGTTTCATGGCTTTGTAAACCAAAATTTTAATAGTAAACGGTAAAAAAGTAGAAGAAAATGAAAATTAGTAAATTGAAAAAATTTCAACGCTGAAAAAGTAAAAAAAATAGAAAAAATGAGTCAATTAAAAAAATTGTAGAAAATTAAAGAAATGCTCTTTGGAGTATTTATTTAATGGTACATTTTTTACAATGTTTTTGTCTTTCTCTTGTGATATCAGTATAGGTATATTGTTCTTTATAATCAATGATGAACCACGCACAAACGATAGTTTTGTGAAACAAGTGTAAGTGTAGGAAAGTCAGTTTGTTCGAACTTGCATCTATTTTATGGTTTTTTTACTAAATAAACTTTTATATTATATACTGGAAATGCTCATTCGATGAAAACCTTCAGTAAATTCGTGTTATGTAAACGTGATGTGCGTTTCTTTGTTTGCAGCCGCTCTAATATAATTTTCGGTTAGGTAAGGTACGCGTCTTTGTCGGTATGTCCAAAACTTAATTGTTATTTGATTATTTATTTCACTTTTCAGAAGAAAACTATTCTATATTATATAAATGCAACCATTTTAAACATGATTTTCTTAAAATTTCAAGTAAATTTCAAAACGATCTTTTGGGGGTGATTATTTTTTTATTGTTTTAGATATGCTACTAAGAAATCGTGGTTTCTTCGATGCTGCCTCTGGAAGAGCTAAATGGCGGAATTGATATCATAAAAATTCAAGAGAAGCCCTGAGCAGGAGCTTTCGAGCGCTCGTTCTTTGGTGGATCAATAAGACTATATTACCTCAAAATTTTACATGTGATTTGAGATTGATACCAAATATATAAATGCGGAATCTCAGCACAATCGGAATTATATTCTAAAAAAGAAATATGAAAAAAAATAATCACAAAAATTTAATTCTATGGTTCTGATGATGCGATCCCCTTGAAATTTTGCATGAACATTCAGTATAGTAGTTTTCATTTTCAAGATAAACTTCACTCGAATAGGATTTTTTGTTATGGAATATAAAAATTTTCTTTTCAATATCCCAATTGAATTTTCTATGGTTCTGTAAACACTATGACCACAAAATTTTGAGCAGATGGAAGATCAACTAAATACGGTTGGGGAAAAGAATTGGATGAAGAGAAATTTCAGTGAAATGGTAAATATCAATTTAAACAATACTGTGAATAATAGAAGTGATACCCAGGAGTTAAATCGATCTTACAATCATTTAATTTTCCTGTTCAAACAATTCAAATACCGCTGAAGTGAACTACTATTGTTAATCGTAAAGGGGCCCACTCACTAAGAAGGAAGAATGCGCATTAAGTGTCTGCACGTTTGCTGTAACGCAAACGTGTGCATTCATATTTCCCACACACATACACTTTTGCGTGTTGGTTTGGATGTGCGACAAGCGTGAGATGACGTCGAAAAAAGATCTGATGTTAATGGCAGTGGCGTGTGTTGTTATTAAGGAAAAATGTCCAAGTATAAGTAAATATCGAACCCGACACTGTGTTGCTAAACATATGAAACGTGCAGAGACTTGTTGCCCATACACAGTCGTTTTTGGTCATTCTTCCACGTACGGTGAAGAATGCACACGCCACACGACGGAGATGATTGCGCATTCCAAATTTACGCCATACACACACTGTTTTAACTGTACCCCTACAACGCGCATTCAAGTCTTCGCGCTTCCTCTTAGTGAGTGGGCCCTTTTAGATCAATTATTGTGTTAGACGTTCGATATTGTATTGTACGTTATCCATATGTATTATTGTCCTCTTCTGAATGCTGGTTTTTATGTTTTGGATCTTTTAATTGTTTGACAAATATCTCGATTTTAGTTATGAGACAAGTGCTTTATTGCTTGCTCATATTATATATCACATGTATTTTATTTTGAACACTGACAGAACTCGGTGAGACATAGGTCCTTTTGGGTTATTTTTGTGCTTCTACTATACTATTGCTATTCCATTTCAGTCTAGAGGAAGTCGAAATATACCGACGAAACGTCGACTTTGTTTTAAAATTAGCCCTAAAACCACTGAAAATAAAATGAAAATTCTGGGATATGTCTTGGAATTTCAAATGGCTTAGTCATCATCGCCGAAATGGCCGGAGGACTTAACGCTGAACACGATGAAGAAATGAATATAAAAATGGTAATATATTTTTTATCAGCTCGACAATTCAGAGCCGGAACTAGGATTCTAGCGCTTGTGGCAACTTTCAAAATGCGCCCTTGAAGAAATTCATTTTTCAATAATACATTTTTTTTTCATATGACATTTCGATGGGTTTAGTGCAGAACTGTACGAGATTCTTATAATTCAGGAGACACGTTATTTTGAATAGGTCAAAAGCTGATTGAAAATATATACGAATTTTTTCATTTTGAACTTCAACTTGAAGATCCTGATTGTTTTGTGATGATCAAACTGTACCCAAAAAGAAATTTCCGAAAAATTGGTACATAATATAGCTTTGTATGGTAGTTCTGCATATCAGAACTATTTTATTGCCACTTTCAATGCCATCTTGAAAACAGACCTCTGTTTTCAAGATGGCATTTCCGCTTTCAACTAAACTATGTCCTTATGGTATGGTCAGAACTATGCTAAGTCCACTAATCGCTAGATTGAACTATCACGTGAGTTTATATGATTGAAAAAGTGGGGTAAGGATGTAAATGGACATAAGATGCAATACTTCTGCATCAGATGAAGTTTAGTAGCAAGCACGATACACAAACACCGGTATGCCAGATTCGTATGCAATGGAAATGGTCCGCAGCGACGTCACTCTCGATGGGCGTCGGCATACCGGTGTGTGTATCGTGGTAGCAAGCATTTTTTCAGCCCATAAACCGATTTTCTGGAAAAAAGGACTTGGGATAGTTCTACATACAACTGATAATATATTGATTATATTTTGAAAAACTTTCTTATTCACAATAATCTTAATCCAGTCGAATTGTGCTTTTAGCTGGAAAGGTTTGGGGTGGTTTTGATTTCTTTGAGTTTTTATGTTTTTGGGATGCTGAATCCGAGGTTTGCTAACAAAATTTTATGACGGAACATAGAAAAAAGGAAAAAATCTTGTTCTTGGTCACTTTATTGCTCATTACTCGGGAACTATCAAGTTTTCGTGAAAAACTTTTCCATACAGAATGAAGTACAAGAGAATTTCTTACATTGTACTACCACAGCTTGTTCTGCATCAATCTGTTCTGGCTCAAATTATAGTTGAAAGTGAGGTATTTTCTATGACTTCTTTTCAATATTCCAATTGAATTTTCTATGGTTCTGTTCACACTATTAGCCTATTCGTTTTGAGATATTTCGTGCTCCTGAGTAACTCAAAAGCTCGAATTACGGCTTCCCATTGGCTGGGCACAAGCACTGGTACAGCTCAGAGCTCGAAATACCCTGCAAACGAATACAGTATATGGTCCCACTATTTTTCATAAGGCTTATTACGAGGCATCTTGCATTTGGCCGAAAACATTTCATTTCGATTGATTTCGTTTCGTCTGAGATATTCAATTTAATGGGAATATTAAAGGAAGAATCTTTATATTTCTATTACAAGATATCCGATTCGAGTGTTTTTTTTGTGAATCGAGATTGATATACTGAATGCTCATGCAAAATTAAAGAGGATCGCACCACTGGAACCATAGAATTCAGGTTGTCGCAGATCAAACTGTGGAAAAACAATTTGTAGTAGAAATTTTATGTACTTTCATTTTGTATGGGAAGGTTTTTCACGAAAGTTGATAGTTTTTCAAGTAATAAGCAAAAACTGACCAAGAATGAGATTTTTCATCTATTTTTGTTTTGTTTCTATGTACCGTCACGAAATTTTGTTAGCAAACCTCAGATTCGAATTCAGCACCCCAAAAAACATAACAAATGGAATGAAATTTTTCAGCTAGGGGGTTCTTTTAAGCACAAAATACTGAACCTCTCATATTTCTTAAAAAGTAATGAACAAGAATCTCAATCAACAAAATGAACAGAAAACGATAAAAAAAATTGTTATATTCACATTTTTTGCGCCCCTAGGTCGTTTGCGCCCGTGGCAAATGCCTCTCTCGCCACGCCCACGGTCCGGCTCTGCGACAATTATAATCTGCATAGAAGGATACGACGGAACATGATGAATAATTAGAAATGTGGCTTAGTAAATGGCATCATAACGTTTCACAAACATCGCTGACCATAACAATGTAAGGGAAAAAATCAGTATTGTTAACGTAGCAATGCTGTTCCAATCTGACAGCATGCTTCGTAAGTCTGTCAACCTCGCAATCGGACAATTGTGCAACCTCATGCGCAGAGGTTACTTACCTACTTTTTTGACAATCAGTGGTGGTATGTCAGTTCTGTTTTAGACAAAGAGCAGATAGTCACGTACTTAGCCATTTGACAGTCTGCATTATAATTCGATTAGAATATATTTGTTTGACTATTTTAGGATAATAACCAATTCTGTTTTAATTGTTCAAATTAAACGTGCGAATATCCTGTTGTTATCATTAGTTACACTTACATGGTAGCAGAGCTGAAAAAGTGAAGCGGTAATCGAAAAGTGGAAGTCAAGAGGACTTGAAAAGCGAAGCCAAGCCAAGAGGTTACTTGAGAAAAAGCAAGCTAAGCAATTTTTGGACACCATCTTGTTTTAAATTTCAAACTTAAAATTAATAATGGAAAACACTCAGCTTTGATGAATCAAGCAGAGATGTTGAAGAAATGTCCATTGATGAAAGTGTGAAACAGCAAATTATGTCGGTCTTCACAAGCCCGGACTCCTAGCTGATAAGATCGAAGAGGACATTTAAAAAATACCGAACACACAGCCTTGCCAGCGATGAATGCTAGTACCAGCCAAGGTAGTGATATAAACTGCATTATCGACAGATATGGTGAGAGCCAAGCAGGTGCAGCTACCATCATTCAGCATACACACAACAGATGCTGAAGATAAGTTGAAGGGCCATGGTAATTTCAGATCATGGAAACAGCGTATCGAAAGGGATCTGATAGCTCTTGGCAGGTTTGAATTCTTGCAGCATCCTTTAGGTAGTGAAGCATGCAACTACACGCATGAGGAGAAAAGGATGTATGATGCGCAGGTCGGCAATATCTGGAGGCTACACCTCAAAGTGGACCTCGTGCATTAATTTCTAATGAATCGACAGCTGCTGAAGCTTTCCAAAAATTGAGCAGATGTTTGGGAAGAATGATGTCCAGAAAATGGTTGAGCTTCTGGACAATTTGGTAAAATTGTGCTACACCCGAAGATGAATCCAATGACATTCATCACCAGATTTGAAAATGCGGTTCAACATTTCAGGAACTTGGGTCCCCATGGGATCAGAAATTGTTGTTGCTTATTTTCTGTATAGAGTTCGTCATATACGACCTTTTATGGGATTTTATACAACAATAGCTACTCTGCCGCCAGAGGCCACAAAAACCTATGAATTTGTACGAAACACATTTTTAGATGTGGCAAGTAGTCACTATGCTGTAGAGATGGAAAATAGTAAGTACAACAAGAATGATACGGTCAGTGATAGTTGTTCTGTCTGTATTGATAAATCAGTTTCTAGTTCTAGCCTGGCAAATTGTGACATTGTCACCATATGTGCAATCTGTTTACATTCTTCTGATGAGAATGAACCAACTAAAGATTTGTCTGTTTCAGTCTGTTTCAAGTGACTATATTATCTCAAAATTTTACATGTGATTTGAGATTGATACCAAATATATAAATGCGAATCTCAGCACAATCGGAATTATATTCTAAAAAAGAATATGAAAAAAAAATAATCACAAAAATTAAATTCTATGGTTCTGATGATGCGATTCCCTTGAAATTTTGCATGAACATTCAGTATAGTAGTTTTTCATTTTCAAGATAAACTTCACTCGAATAGGATTTTCTGTTATGGAAATATAAAAATTCTTCTTTCAATATCCCAATTGAATTTTCTATGGTTCTGTTACACTATGACCACAAAATTTTGAGCAGATGGAAGATCAACTCAATACGGTTGGGGAAAAGAATTGGATGAAGAGAATTTCAGTGAAATGGTAAATATCAATTTAAACAATACTGTGAATAATGAAAGTGATACCCAGGAGTTAAATATCGATCTTACAATCATTTAATTTTCCTGTTCAAACAATTCGAATACTGCTGAAGTGAACTACTATTGTTAATCGTTAGATCAATTATTGTGTTAGACGTTCGATATTGTATTGTACGTTATCCATATGTATTATTGTCCTCTTCTGAATGCTGTTTTTTATGTTTTTGGATCTTTTAATTGTTTGACAAATATCTCGATTTTAGTTATGAGCACGATACACCAACACCGGTATGCCAGATTCGTGGTCTAAACTCGTCCGGCGCGAGCATTTACCATCTACGACTATTAGGAAGAACATTCTAATCAATTCTCTCTCTCCCTTCTCTCTCTCTTCTCTCTCTCTCTCTCTCTCTCTCTTCTCTCTCTTCAATCAGGCAAATGCTATGGAAATGTTCCCAGTGACGTCACTCTCGATGCGCGTCGGCATACCGGTGTTTGTGTATCGTGGTTTATGAGACAAGGTGCTTTATTGCTTGCTCATATTATATATTACATGTATTTTTATTTTGAACAACTGACAGAACTCGGTGAGACATAGCTGTCCTGTTGGTTATTTTTGTGCTTCTACTATACTATAGATTTGTTCCAACAGCTGACTTTTGTACGGTAATTGATCTTATGCGCATTCTAAAACTTTGACCGTACAAGAACCGACGAAGATGTTTGGAAGAGTTGGAACGAATTTTTTGACTGTTTGTTGACCATACCTAGATAGATAGATGGAACCATAGAGAAAGAATCTCTATTTGTTCTATGGATGGAACCATTTTGTTTTCTCTTTGCGATACAACATCAAGCCGGTGAAAGTACCTATAATCAGAGTCTCTGCTATATACTTATTTTCTAAAAAACAAAATGAATCAAACAATAAACGAGGATCATAGTGAGTATTCAATTCATTTATTGGTTTTTCAACTAACTTCTGCTTTATTTAAATAGGTTACCAAGAATATATAATTTATGCTCCTGGTCCTTTAATGGAACAAGCTGGCCCCAGCTCAAAATGTGGAATCAATTGAATTTTCAGAACCCAATAAATCCAAGCAGGATTTCACATGGAATACCAACGAAACAAAAATGTTAATAGATTTATATGGAACATTCAAAATTCACTTGGAACGCATGAATTCAATCCTTTAAGGCAATATGGGAAAAAATTGCCAGAATACTCAACGAAAACCAAATACCTGTAACCCCGAGTAATTGCCAAAACAGATGACGTGTTCTCGAGAGGACTACAAAAAATTTATAGATAACAACAAGAAAACAGGTACCTATACCTAATTCAGCCCATGAAAGGCCAAACAAAACTAAATTTTGGCGAAGAAAGAATTTTGTCTGGATTCACAAAAAGCGGAAGGTACACTGGCACTTTTTATTTGCGAACATACCGCAATTTTACCCGTCGACCATTTAACAGAAATGTGCAAGAAGATCTTTTCCGATAGTAGAAGTACGGACAACATGAAGTTGCACAGGACCAAATGTACTCAAATTATAAATTACATATTAAGGCCGCATTTTATTTCAGAATTGATAAGAGATATAGGAGATTCAAACTTCAGTATATTGATTGACGAATCCACTGACATTTCAGTTACAAAATCCTTGGTGTATCGATCCGATATTATAGCCAATGCCAAAAAAAGATTATGAATTCATTCTTAGGTTTAGTAGAAATTGATAACGGATCAGCCGTAGCTTTGGTCGATGGAATAAAAAAACTATTCAGGGAATTGAACTTATTGAAATTATTATTATTGAAATATAAAAAAATTTATAGGAATTGGAACAGATAATAATGCTTCTTCCATGACTGGCGTCAATAACGGCGTTCACACCCTATTAAAATCGGTAACCGGAAATAATTCTTGTTTTGGTGCGCTGTATATGCCATTCCCTACAATTGGCTATTACCCATGCATCCGAAGGAACCCTTCCAAGAAATATAAAATTCTTGATACGGGAAACGCATAATTGGTTCAGCCACTCGTCCAATAGGCAATTATTTTACAAAGAACTTTACAAAACTTTAAATTTTGGCAAGGAGCCTTTGAAAATTATTCAGATGTGCAATACCAGATGGTTGTCCCTGCGGTCCCTAGAATATCTGATAAATGGGTAGAATTGAAAACACATTTTGAAATTGTTAGGCAAAAGGAAAACTGCTACATGGCGGAAATGCTATTCAACATGTACAATGATCCCGTCAATCATCTACACCTTTATACCTATTACCCATTTTAGATGAAGTTCAAAAAGTGAATAAACATTTTGAAAGCAACGACCGGACCCGACCAAACTACTAAATGATTTAGTAGAACTAATCGGTCATTAGCTAGGCGTATTTTGATGCCCACAGCACGAGTTGATATTTTGTCCGATGTCTGTATAGACAGTTACTTGGATCCATCTCCATACATGGGATTTACTGTGGAAACATGATTACGGAATATAAACTTCCTTCGGAAATAGAAAAAAACCTAAGACATCGTTGTAAACAATTCACTCTAAGCTCGTTAAGGAGATGCGATCCAGGCTGCCAACAAATGTTGAGACCCTAAGAAAAATTAATATATTTGCTGTGCGAGAAGCCTTGTCACCAACTAAACCACAAATCGTGGACATTGCTCAAGAGTTTGGTTGCACCACAATTGAAATTGAACGCATTGTGGTGCAATGGCGAAATATAACCATGTAGGATGGAAAAATAAAATTCAACCGTCGAGTTTTGGTCAGAGGTTTTCGAATACAAGGACTCTGGGGATAATCCTGCTTTTCTAGAATTAGCCTCTTTGGCTATATCAATCCTCTCTCTTCCACACTCCAATGCAGAAATAGAGAGAGTATTCAGTCAGATGAATATCGTAAAATCTAAACTGAGGAATCGAATGGCATTAATAACTTTGAATTCGATTCTTCATGTTCGATATGGACTCAGAAGATCAGCGAAGTGTTGCCATTCTTACAAACTTCCTGATGATGTACTAAGACAGATTGGAAGTTCAAAGGAATCATTTGGATCAGCAATGATCGTTGACAGTAAACCGTCCACGTCAACGTCACAAGACCAACCGAATGAGTCTTATGACATTATGGATTTGGAGTCTAACCACCTAGATTTCTTTGATTTAGAATAAACAATTGAATTATTTCTATAAATTAAATTTGAGTTCCTATAATTTGATTAATAAATACTTTTAAACTATTTGGCATTTTTTTAGCACTTCAATAAATCATTTGGCATTTTTTAGCATTTTTTAGAATGAAGTTAGCATGTTTCTCGAAAACGAAACACTGAACATAACCTCCCTATATCAGTAACAACAGAGACACGCTTGTAGTACATGTACATAATAGTTATTAATAAAACAGTTGTTAACCAGTGCTTATTCTAATTTATATTTACATAAACTTGAACCTTATTACAACCATAACAATGTAAGGGAGAATCAGTATGTCGAACATGTTTCATTTGGAAACGGTTACGTACAATGACAACCAAATATATTCTGATGAAGAAATGGATGAAATCAGAACTCTCAGGATGTATCTCGGAATTTCAAATGTGTTGAGGGAAGATAGTGTTGGCGATACGTATCGATATTTTACTGTATCGATACTTTCCGTTGCGATATTCGATATTTTGTATCGATACTTGAACTACCGATACCATGGATGTATCGATACTGAATGGCGTTTATCGGATCGGAGGTCGAGTACTGGAGTATCGAAGTCAATAAAATATGCTTGCTTTTTCGAAGCTCCATCTAACATGGAATGTTTGAATTCCGCATCATACTAGATTTCTGTATGTGATCATTGATACTGTCTCCTGGATGAGATTATTAGCGCCATCTAACTTCCGTTGCCATCATAGAACTAAAAACCATGGAAGGAGCGTAGAGAGAGACTCACTGTAACGCCAGTGAGATAGAAGATAATCAGCTGATAAGAGGCAAAACATTGGAATAAGTTCTCTTGGATTTCTGTTCAGTAGTTGAATTATTAGTGATTTTTCTGTTTTTTACTCGAATTATCGTTTTATTATTCATATTATTATTGGCCAGTGGTTTTTCACCATGGTGAAGTCGTGTTCGGCTTATAATTGTACACAAAGGCACTAAAAGGCAGTGGAATTTCATTTTTCTTGTGAGTTCCTCTATTATAAAAAATGATTCTTGAATTATCATATTGATATTAAAAATTTCTGTAGGTATTCGAAATTGAAGAAAAAATCCAAAATCGATTTGAATTCAGTTCAAACGCCGCGTTCCTCGCCACTTATCACGTGACACTTATCTGCGTTACAAACATTAGGCCGCATCTGACGATTAGACTCCTTCCATGGTTTTTTAGTTCTATGGTTGCCATACATAGAAAAATATGTTTATCTCAACCTAAGAATGGGGAATTACCGAAACCGATACACCTACCTACTTCGTTAAATTTAAATGTGAAACCGAATCACTTAATTTTATGCTTAATTTGCTTTTTTTCTCCAAAGAATGCCAAGACTGGCCAAGAGTGGTAATTGTATATTTTATCCTAGACAAGCATTACAAGCAGCAAGCAGTAATATTCAGCTCAGCACATTTATCAGAAAGATTGATTAGTGCGTTGGGTGCGGAGTATTTAGAGCGGTTCCTTTATTTCTAATTTCGAAATAACACATTAATATTTTGAAAATGCCGAAAGTTAAGAGTGAACTTTGGAATTTCTTCATTAAAACTTCAAGTGGTGGCCGTTGCAAATTCTGCAGTTCAGATATCAAAACGAGTGGAAACACCACAAACCTGAAAAAACATTTATTGAGAAAACACCCAAATGTTTCTTGAAAAAAATATCAGTGGCAAATCAGGTAAGTAATCACTCATCATTTATTAATCATTACTAATTTTGTGAATCAACATTTTCTTTGTTGAAGGAAATCACTATGCAAGATCAAAGCAGCACTAATGTTGAAGAAATGGATGACACAAAAATGTTAGTTGGTACCGATACTAATGATAGCAATTGTAGTGAAGATGATATCAGGAGCATTGCAAGTGGGATTTCAACAACACAGGAATCATCAGAATCGCTTCAGTCTTTCTCCACACAATCTTCGGTTTTTTGCACGACAACCTACAATAACCGAATCACTTGCTAAAGTTCAATCATTCAAAGGTATGTAATACTTAATAATAAATACAGATAAGTGATAACTCAAATAAGATACTGAGTTAATAAAGTACGAATTAATTGCAGGTGGATCGAAAGCTACAGCTCTGAACAACGCTGTCATTTATATGATTGTCAAAGACAACCTTTCTTTGAATACAACTGAACATGAGGGTTTCAAGTATTTAATGAGTGTAGCTACCCCATTGTATAAACCCCCGGTTCACAAAACAGTATCGACAATGATATCTGAAAAGTATGACGCATTGTCAAGGCATTTCAAACAACAATTATCGAATGTGAATTCCATAACTTTGACAATGGATGTATGGACAGAAACCATGCGAACTGTCAGTTTTCTGGGTGTTACAGCTCATTTTTATCTAAATAATAAACTCAACACAGTGACAATTTCTGTTTTGGAACTTGAGGAAAGGCACACAGCTGATTATTTACAGATGCATGAAAAAGATTTGTGATGAATGGGATATTCTCAGGTAAAAATTTCAGCTGTAGTCACTGATAATGGTGCAAACATTGTAAAAGCAGTGCATGATTTTTTTGGCAAGAATAAGCATCTACCGTGTTTTGCTCACACTCTAGACTTAGTAGCATCAAGTATAATTTATGAAGTTGGTGATGTAAAAAATATAATTGATAAGGTTAAAACAATTGTTAAATATTTTAAGCAAAGTGTAAATCTTTCTGATGAATTGAGGCACATTCAGTCTCTATCAAATTCTGACAATGTATATAAATTAATTCAAATGGTGCCTACGCGTTGGAATTCAGCATTTTATATGTTGCAAAGATTTTTAGATCTGTCAAGTGTGATTGCACCGATTCTAATTAAATATCCGAAGGCTCCCACAATGGTTGATGCAAATGATTTGCAAACAATAAAAGAAGTAATTCAGGTCTTGAGTCCTATTGAAGAAGTCTCAAAAGAAATTTCCGGTGACAAATACCTAACAGTGAGTAAATAATCCCCATAATGAATTGTCTGAAACATAAATTACAACAGCTTTCATTTTCATCAGAAGGTGCCCAGTTATTGAAAAATATGGCTTTGCAAGGTGTATCTAAAAGATTTGGTGTTGTGGAACAAGTCATATTTTAGCTTGTGCAACTATTCTGGACCCTCGTTTCAAGAAAGTTCATTTCAACAACAAGATCCATTGTTCTTATGCAATAAATTCAATAGATAAAGAATGTAAATTAAAAGGATCTCAACAAAGTAGTTCCAATATAGCTGAGTCATCCAACACTAGGGTATCAAAATCTGACAGTTTGTGGTCTTTACATGAAACCTTAAAAGAGAACACTCAATATGACGAAAGAACTGATGAGCTATTTATTGATTTGATACATTATTTGAATCGCCCCTTGACAGACCTGAAATCTGATCCATTATTATTTTGGAATGATAATGAATATCATGTTCTGAAGGAAATTGCTTTAAAATATTTATCAATTGTTGGCACTTCTGTTCCCTGCGAAGAGTATTTTCGCAAGCAGGAATATAATGACAGCGAAAAGAAACAATTTGAGCGGAGAAATGCTCTCGAAATTGTTGTTTTGAAATCCTTGAATTTGGAAGACTGGCAGCTGTAGATTAATATTTATTTTTTTTTTCTATATTGTTTTATATATTTCAATACATTTGTTTTCTGTTACTTTAAAATTATCTCATCTCAATATTATATATTATCTAAGTTACTTGTTTTTCTACAGTACGAAAGTACTCTATAGTCCATATTTAACGTATCGATACTAAAAGACTGGCAGCTGTAAATTGATATTTATTTTATTTTTTCTATGTTGTTTTTTTATAATTATCTATATATTTCAATAAATTCTTGACTTTAAATTTATAATCCTCACATATAACAAAATGATTTGTTTTTGTACACTACGAAAATACTCGATATTTCATGTATCGATACTTTCGAAGCGATACGATATCAGTATCGATACTACTTGATTCGATATATTACGATCCAAAGTATCGATACTTTTACGAAGTATCGCCCAACACTAGGGAAGAATACTTCCCCACTCTGCTCACTCATATGCCTCCGCCAAAACGAACTGTCAAATGTATATAGATCTATGACTATACGATGACTACCGAATCCGAAGTCCGAACAGTATTCGATAAATAACCGGCGGACAATGGTAGTCAAGTGGGTTATGGGCCATTAAAGATTGATAAATTGATATAAATGAAGGCATATTGAGTATTTGTGTTGTGAAAATAACTACAATTCATCAAATCTATTTATCTTCGATAAAATACATATTATATGCATCCATATGTTTTATATCGTCACCTAAAGGGAAAAGGGCGTAACCGTCAAAATAAGCGAATTTCACTTTTTATTGAAATGGTTAATTTAGGGTCGATAGTCACGTTGGTAAAACGCTGTAAGGCTCATGATGATCTATGTGGAAATAATGCATTTTAAAAATTGTGGTAACCCTCGCCTGAGGGAATTTCCAAATGGAAAAAGGGTATAAGCCACATGAAAGAGGGTACAGCTTTTCACTTATTCAAAAGTACCAAAGACCACCACTTCCAATCCTTTATCTACTGTGGTTACAGCGTTTTCCCACCAAGGTTATCAGTTTGTTTTGTGTGCCAAACGTGTTGTCATTCCAGTTGTGGTTAACCTTTTAATGTTGTTTCGATTTTAAAAACTTGCTAAATAATGTAGATTAATTAATCAAATTATGTTTCTTCAAGAACTCATAAAATAATGAACTTAGTGAAAACCAGTTCAACAGAATGCCTTACCACACCAGTAGTAGCAACAGCTCTCAGTAAGTACCCCACAAAATGTGTAATTCAATTCAATTTTTTTCTTTATTTACATTAAATTAAGTTATTGAGTAAATTAAGTTAGTTACTGAATAGGAACCAACGCTAATAACGTACAGTCGATTAGATCCACACCCTTATAATGTAGAAGTCATAACTTACAAATCATTTATGAATTGGAAAGATTACCAACAAAGTGTATTGCCAGATCCAAACAAAAGCAATAGAAGGACCGAAGATTAAAATAAGAAAATTTGTCGTATAATTTGAAAAAAATAATCCAGCTATAGAACTGTATGATAGCTTTGCCGACTCATCCGAATGCATTCATCGAAACAAAAAGAAGATCTGGAGAAACTGGTGGTATTAAAGCTGCTATACAAAAGGATTCCATTTCTGTGAAAAATACAAATTTGAACAATTATGTGTCAAGAAAATAATACCTACACGATACCCATCAACAATTTAAGGAACTGCCAAAGAAAAATGATGTAAGGGAGAGCCTGAATGAGACTGACGACGAAAAAAACTGGGAGTATGGTAAGATTAAGAGATTCCAATTTATTTTTTTAAAAGCTTAAATCAAGTTCAGTTATTTAGTTTTGAAAATTTATAGTTTTTAATATCTTTATGTTTATCTTAATCATAATAAAACTTTGTAATATTTTGGTTAGATTTTTTTACTGATTCATTTACCCTACTACCATCTAAAATATTGTGGTTACACTACATTATCCAAGGAAGACTGAAAAGTAAAAAGCGGTAACCCACATTTTTAAACTGTTTTTATTATAAAATTTTATATATAACGCCCATTTATTTAATTTTTTCGGAAAGTAATAAAAAGCAATCTATATAAAAAGTTATTTTTGAATCTAGTGCGCGAAATGCTACTTTGGTGATCGAGAACTGATGATTTTTTAACGAGGCGCAGCCGAGTTAAAAAAAAATAGTCGAGATCACCAAAGTATTTCGCGCATGAGATGCAAACAAAATTTTTTCTACAAACGCTTAGCTAATATGAAAAAAATATTGAACTGGTTTGAACTGTTTTTTCCAAATCAAGTAATTAGGTATGTATAAAACTATGGGCAATTATTCTATGTTGAAAGCAACACTCAATGTTAAAGAAAACGCGGATTTCAAGAAATTTACCAAGTTAAAATATAAAAATCCCATATAGTTTACATGCAGTGTGCGAAGTAAGTATTTCGCACACTACTTCGCGCACGGTGTCATAGTAACAACGGAAAATGAAAAAAGGGTCACTTCGCATATTCTGCCAATGCGCGAACCTTGTCATTTTTTGACTTTGTAGAAAAAAATACATTTTGTTGAGTTATAGAAACAAATAAATAAGAAAACTGTTTATTTGGTCTTCTGTAAAATTTACGAATTTAGGGTTACGACCTTTTCCCTTTTAGGTAACGAATCTTAGTGCAAGTCGCAGTACAGAGAAAGTATTCAAAATGGCATCCGCATCCATAAGTAACGCGAAGTCTGGAGATGAAATGGGGTGTTCACCACTGATGAAATATTCCTGTACTGAAGGAAATAATACTATCATATCAATGACGGAACAGGAATTTCAAGATAAAATTCAACAAAGAGGTATTGAAATCTATTTCGAGCTTGACTGGCACATTAGCTCCCTTACTGACGCAAATGAAACAATCAGATTTCACTAGCATCCAGTGTTCTCCAAAATTGATAAGGAAGATCGACTGAATGACTGGTTCCAAGAATTTCATCCCGTGGAAGCAAAGGCTTGAATTGGGTTTAAGATCAAATGGATGTCATCGTTTATCATTAAAGAATTAGGGCTGATGAGGGACCTTTCTAGAGAGAGACGTGTTCAACTAGATGCACAAGCACTCCATATATCAGGTCCACCGTCTCCACTGAAATTGCCAATCTTTATTGAGATTCAATACAGCATATCGTCGGCGACACCGCAAAACCATGTAACTGACAAATATTCGAAATAGTTATTTTTGTTTCTAGTGCGCGAAATGCTACTTTGGTGATCGAGTACTGATTTTTTTAACGAGGCGCAACCGAGTTAAAAAAATAGTCGAGATCACCAAAGTATTTCGCGCATGAGATGCAAACAAAATTTTTTCTACAAACGCTTAGCTTATTATGAAAAAAATATTGAACTGGTTTCAACTATTTTTCCAAATCAAGTAATTAGGTATTATAACTATGGGCAATATATTCTATGTTGAAAGCAAACACTCAATGTTAAAGAAAACGTGGATTTCAAGAAATTTACCAAGTTAAAATATAAAAATCCCATATAGTTTACATGCAGTGTGCGAAGTAAGTATTTCGCACACTACTTCGCGCACGGTGTCATAGTAACAAAGGAAAATGAAAAAAAGGGTCACTTCGCATATTCATGCCAATGCGCGAACCTTGTCATTTTTGACGTTGTAGAAAAATTAGATTTTGCAGTAACTATTTGATTATATTGAGGATCGTATGTGCAAAGCCTCTGAACGGGCAAAAAATTCTAAATATCGTTAAATCCAAACATTCAAAACCCCTCATCTAAAAGACGGGAATATTGCGTATACTCCGTTCACGAAAGGTTGAGCACATAGTAGGCGTTTCTTTATTTATCTGAAGTTGGCAGTATTTGCTGTCATAACGTAAATAAATTCAATGTTGCCGAATGTACCCGGCCTCGTCCGACGAGCTTGCGAGTTATCAGACAACTCTATGCAATATTGACAACTACGTATCAATCTGACAAGAGAATAAACATCATAATCTAAAATTTTAATATACACAGTGGAATATGTCAAATTATCATGGCCAACCGACGGCTCAACCTTTCGTGAACGGACTATATGCAAATACAAGTATCCGCCAGTTTTCAATGTGATTTACACGTGTGAGGTTGTTGTCTTGGATTTCTGATCGGTAAGTTCGTTATTTTGTTTGGAAAACGTTTCGAAAGTTTCTTTACAAAACTGTTTTCGTATTTAAACATCTTAAATATAAATTAGATTTTTTTTCAAAACAGAAATTCTCTAAAAAGTAGTCTGAAATGTGACACGCAGTTAAGTGTTTTTGCGTATTATGTTTCCTGCACGAATGTTTTGTATTTTGCAGATACTTGATTTTGCCATGGCAAATAGTCGACCACTTTCAGACTTTGAATTGCGTAATATCTTAGAAAGTGATGAATTTTTTGAAGACCTTCTGGTATTTGACGAAGAATTAAATTCAAATAAAGAAAATGACCCACCCGAATCAACAGAATACCAAGATGCAACTGCCAGCAACGAAACCATTATTTTATCAACGGTTGAATTTACTGATACTGTTGACGAAATTCAAAATTACGAAATAATAGAATCTGAAGGAAGTTGCCATCGTTCAGATGATGCAGAAAATACACCAGTGTTGACAGAAAACAACAATTATCTTAATTTAAATGAGTGCATTACAGCCAACCAAAAACCCATTCAAATCTGTTCAACGAACAATGAGTTAGAAGCTGAGCCTATGAAAATCGATGAAGAATCACGAAGATATAAAGAAGAAATGGATTGAGGAAAAGAAACAAGAAGTTGAGAGAAAAGGGCCTCAAATATAAAACTCATATGAAAATGAAAATGAAGAGAGAACACTAAAAACAAATGGTCAATCTGTTTCATGTAAAAAAGCAAAAAATAGGTTTTGTACCACCTTCAGCCCACAAGATAGAAAAAATATATTTTCAAATTTTGGAAATGTCATGGGACATGCGAAAAGTATATTGTTATGAGTGCATGCTTGTTCTATGGTAGGACATTGTTCTATGGTCAACCCAACCTAACCTAGTCAATAAGTGAACAAGTCGGCCGACTCACGTGGTTGTACCGTCACCTTTTGTTGAAGTCTAATAAAGTCAAATTGTTCTAAAAAGTCTTGTAAATCATACCACTACATGGTGTCAGAAGTGGTTCGTAATCTATTCGCCATAAAAATATTCAAAGTCAATATCCACTGAACAGTCAAGTTTCAAGAAAATCTAACAGTCATGTCTCAAGAAAGTCCGAAGCCCAAGAAGCTTTCTGGAATGTCTAGTCCACAACCTATGGTAATGAATGGTAACCTAGCCCAACAATGGAAAAAATGGGTTCAATCATTTAAATTTTATTTACGAGCATCTGGCATGGATGAAGAAAATGATAGCAGAAAGGTAGCTTATTTTTACATTCCATTGGCGAAAAAGGAGTAGATGTATTCAATACGTTTGGCAAAAATGAGGATGATATCAAGAATGCGGACCTATAGAATTGTTTCAGAATCATTTCGCTCGGAAAGCTAACCTTACATATGAATGTCATAATTTCTTCACTTATAAACAAGGAGAAAATGAAACTTTAGATGACATTGCATGTACATTAAAACTGAGATCACAAAGCTGTGAATTAGGACAATTAGCACGTCTAACTAAAATTATGTTCATGTGTAACATGCACTCATAACATATATGTTTCATCATTAGTCAAGACGACAACTACTCGACGTCCCAAGAATAATAATTCCAGTCGCTTGCTGACATTCGAAATTATTTAAAAAAGATGGTCAAACCTACGAATATGCAAAAAGATGTTTTTAAATACCTTGGATCTGAAGGAGTGGATGGTAAGGTTAATTGGTTAAACCAGGCAGCTAATAATGAGATAATGGACAGTAATGATACAGCAATGCCCAATAAATCAAGATTACCTGTAGAACTAAAAAAAGCTATAGAGATGTTACGCGCATTTTTGGATGAACTTCCCAAGTTAGAATCGCATTACTGCAGACCATCAACCTGAAGACTATATTTAGAACCATTATTCAGACGAAGACCGACGTTACCATTTATATAAGGACTACTGTGATGTTAATAATGCCAAAGTTTTGAGTTTGAATCACTTTAAGAAGGAAATGAAGATGAAAGATGTTTTTATCCACAAGCCTAAGAAAGACCAATGCGATGTCTGCATAGGTTATAAGACTAAGAACGTGCCACAAGAAGACTATGAAATCCACATTAAAAGAAAAGATGAAGCTAGAAAAGATGAAGCTAGAAAAGAAAAAGAAGCAGAAAAAAATGGCACAGGAAATGAAAATCAAGAAATTGCAGTCTTGACAATGGATCTCCAGTCTGTAAAGCTTGCTCCTGTTCTACAAGCTTCCGCTATTCACTACAAAACCAAATTATGCGTTCACAATTTTACGACATTTAATTTAGTAACCAGAGAGGTATCTGTTTTTTATGGCACGAAGCTGAAGGTGGTCTTGAAGCTAACGTTTTTGCAACGCTAATTATAAAACATCTTCACAGTTTTTCTTAGAAACTTTATAGGTTTTCACTCCAGTCTCTGACACATAAATAATTAAAAAATGTTTGATTAAGGTGAAGTGCTCCTGCGAAAATCTTTGCACTTATTTGTCAGGAGCAAATTGGTCTTGAAAAAATTGTTGTCTAACAGTAAAACTGAAAAAATGAAACAAATTAAAAGGATATTGTAACGTTTCGGTGGCTCTATCAGACACCTTCTTCAGACAAACTCTAAAATTCTTCAGAATTGTGTATTTTCTCATTTGTAATCTGATTGACTATCAATGTCAATCAATTTTTTCAAGACCTATTTGCTCCTGACAAATAAGTGCAAAGATTTTCGCAGAGCACTTCACCTTAATCAAACATTTTTTAATTATTTTGTTTCAGAGACTGGGAGTGAAAACCTATAAAGTTTCTAAGAAATGCATAATCCTCCCAGAATATATTTCAATCGATATCTTCACAGTTTGTTGGAAAAAAATCCGCAAACGAAATCCATTATACTCTATAGCGATGGTTGCGGTTATCAGAACCGTAATTGCATTTTGAGTAATGCTTTATATCATTTCGTCAACGAAACGGGCATTATTGTTATGCAGAAATTTTTAGAGAAGGGACATACACAGATGGAAGAAGACAGCGTGCTAGCCTAATAGAAAGAAAACTCAAAAATAAAGATATTAAACTTCCATCGGATTACATAGAAGTGTGCAGAAAAGCTCGCCTGAAGCAACCTTCGAAGTACATTTTTTAGATCATACATGGTTCCAAGATTACTCGAAATTGGGATATTACAGCAGATTAGACCTGGCCAAAAAAAAGACTGATTTACACGTGAACGACATAAGATGTCTGAAATATGAAAAAATAATGGCATATCATTTAAAGTCATTTCTTGACACTGGACCATCTTACCTCAAAGACTGAGGACTATAAATGGACAGATTTTCAAATTATACAAAAATCGACTGCCAATAAAAGAACAAAAATATCAACACCTACAAGCACTCAAAAGTGTCCTACCGAAAGATGTTCATGAATTTTATGATTCATTACCTCATACATAAAATAAGCATTTCAATTAATAATGTTTATATCTATAATGGGTATTATATTTTTTTTATATTTTTGATATGAATAAATGTTTATTTCGAAGCATTAAAACCGTAGTTCAATATTATTTAAACTCCACCGAAGCAAACCTCGTAATCAGCAATTTTCGCGTGAAAAAAATTTCAAAACAAAGTATCTAACAGTAAATATCAAAAAACAAGCAAATTCTTTTCAAAAAGTATACAGATACTAGGAAAACTGATACCAAAGTAATTTGAAACTATTTCAAATTAAATTTCATTCATCCATTCAGAATTATGAAGTTTTAAGTGTCTCCTGAAAATGTTGATTTTCGCAGTTACTAGCTGGGTTTTTGCGGTGTCGCCGACGATATTATGCTGCTTTCCAACACATAGCAAGACGTTTGGTAATCAATCGCTGCAGGAAAAGTTTAAGTTGGAACTTAGAGAGATGTAACTTTTGCAGACCATTACATCCAGTTAAGTTTGTTAATGATTTGATAATATAATTGCAGAACACAAAGCCTTGGGAACTGAATTTGATCCTGAAGTCAATAGGCCGTATTTATAAAGAAGAGCATTTGCTTTTGCTTGTAGAAATTAAAGCATTTACTTCACATTCTACTCATAAACAAAAAGAAAGAAAAGGTTCGAAATTGAAGAAAAAGGTGTTGCTCTAAATTAAAAGGTTTCCCTTTTATGGTATTTATAAACAGGAGCATTTGCTACAGAATTGAAGGATTTGCTTCGCATAAATATGCATCTAGTCCGGAGTGGATTTTTATCATTTACTTCTTTCATTTATTGAATTTAAAGGGTTTCAGTTCGGGAGTGAGCTTGAGTGAGTGAGCGCATAAATACTGAGCTCTGTCCGCACTGAAATGAGAGCTGCCTTAGTCATTTGCTTGTCAGCACGGTGATAAAATGACTCACTAGACTCTAGGCGCTAAGCAATCCTCCTGCCTATACGGACGTATCCTGACCGTTTTCGAGAAAACATTGAACGATTGTATGTTATTTGCTAAGTGAAAAAATAATAGAAATACTCGATAGGTATGCCCAAAAATCAATCATTAAATAATTTTTACTCGAAAACGGTTAGAGATACGAAAAAACTACAAGAGCCAAAAAAGTTTTCAAACTCGGCGAAAATATTAAAATTTTATTACACGCTGATCAGTGAGGTACCGCAAAACAGTCTGAGAGCAAAAAAGGAGACATGGCTCCGGAAAAGAAAATAACCTGGGGATTCTAGTTAAGATTCAGGACGTGCAATGATGGAGACTGTTGAAAATAGCTCGCATTCCAAATTTGGACTGAATATCTCAAAAACTGCAGGAGTTTTGAAGAAAAAACAAATTTTTTCGGAAATTTCAACACACTGTAGCTCCGTAACGAAGCTTTTACGGACCCATCTTTATATGATTTTCTTTTCTAAAATTACATGTACATAGATTCAGCCCTTCAGTTGTGACATACTACTATGTATAGACCTATAAGATGAGCTTTTTTGCACGGTATATTAACCTATTTTTGTGCCACTTGTCCCGGTAGATGCTCAAACTTTATGGCAGCCCTATTCTAATTAGGAGTCTGATAGTTCGTCGTCACTTGCCATCTTAACACAGCTCACTTAAAATAATCAAAACTTCGAGTACAACTCAACTTCCAAGTAGCAGCAAACACTCTATACTACTAATAACATAATCGCTATCCTGATGTACCTGCAAGTTGCAACTTGTCGGCAATATAGGTAAAGTGCGTAGACCCGTAAATTGCGCGTCTCTATACCTTTTCCTCTTTTCGTGAGAATTTGCTTGCAAAGAAAAGGAAAAGATTATGAATACCAAGTAAAGCAAAACCTTTTCCTTCTACCTTCTCCTTGGGACCTCTACCTTATACTTCTACCTTTTACCTCTGAAGGAAGTACTTCATTTTTATAAATACGGCCTATTGTGTCTAAGTTTCTGGTCAGGATTGATGATCAATATTCTATAACACAATACTGCAATGCCCTAAGGAGAT
This sequence comes from Propylea japonica, assembly GCA_013421045.1. NCBI lineage: Eukaryota > Metazoa > Arthropoda > Insecta > Coleoptera > Coccinellidae > Propylea > Propylea japonica. The sequence continues at coordinate 2,158,374 of CM024242.1, read as the reverse complement.
GAGGACTATTGAGCATGTAAAACAAAGATTTTTAGATGTCGATAATAGTAATTGCCGACAAAACATGTAGAAAAACGCTCCTTTGGAGAAAGATATGACTCTAGGGTCAAAAGACCCAGAACAGAGGGGTTCATTGTTACTCGAGAGGGTCTGGTGACAAGAGAGTTAAACTCCAACTGAGTTGTTCAAAATGCAGAAAGTTGATCTGACTGATCTATATTCAAATGACGACGAAATTGTAAAACTTCGAAATATGACAAAGGAGGAAAAGATGCAAAATAAGTATGGGAAATGTGGAACTTATTTTCACAAAAGTTCCGAATGCAAATATAACAAGAAGTTTTGCTATTGCTGCCACACCAATTTGGGCACATAGAATTACATTTAATTTAATGAACATTAAGGGTGTCTGGCAAGGGGTTGCCACTATAGTGTCTGGCCATTAATACGTGATTTATAATGATATTCTGAAGGTAATATCAAAAAATCACACTTTATAATTTGACCAAATTAGATCAGTAGTGGAAATTGTATAGCATATTGATTTGTATTATAATAGTAACTTTAAACTTATGCCTAATTTAGTTTTATTTTCAAACTATTAGAATATTATTTGATTACTTACATCTTTTTTCATTTATTCATTACAAGATAATCTACAAATCAATGAAATAAATTATTCCTGTGAGACTTTAACATTCCAACAAATTTGCATAAAGTTCTAGTCCTGCATAAATCTCTCTTTTGAGAAATTCAGTGCTCATTATTATTATTGTTAAAAGATTGTTCACTTAAAAAGAAAGGTAAAACTATGCCACAAGATTCCAACGAAATTGTTATTGAATGTTCGAAATAATCAATTTTTTTGATTAAGATCTGTCGTTCATTGTTGACTCAGGTGCAACACATCATGCAGTTTTTGATAAATCAATATTAGAGACACTGAGATTTATGAAAACTCAAAAAAGAGTTTATCTTGCTAGTGATTAAACACATATGCAGGCTTGGAACAAGGTTCACTCATGGTTTTATTGAGATTTGGATCAAAATGTCACCTGGTCAATCTAAATTCAGTTCAACTAGTTCCAGAGCTAACTGAGAACATCTTAAGTGTTCAAACATTCAATAACCAATTTGAAACATCAATTACCCTGAACAATAATAACGGATTCATTTATTCTAGAAAATTCGAAGAAAAGATTGTATTGATACAAGTCGAACATAACTTATTCCGTTTGCTGACTAAAAACTCACTCTCAAGTGGATAAGTCTAATAACATTCTAAATAATTCATATAATAATGTTTCTGAAATAAATGTATCCAACAAAGGTTAGGTTAGGTTAGGTTGGGCCAAGGCGCAGGGAACACTTCTGTATAACAGTGGAGGGAGTTGAAGTGGAATCGAAACCAAACCTGAAATATCTTGGTGTAATTATGAGTAAAAAACTGAATTTCGCTCCACATGTGAACTATATAATTGAAAAAGCGTCGAGAAAATGTGCTCAACTGCAGAAAATAATGCCAATATTAATGGGCCGAGCTACGGTAAGCGCAGACTATTATGCGGAGTGATCCACAGCGCCTTGTACGCGTCGCCAGTATGGAGGGATGTAATAAAAACGAAGTCCATCGAGATAAACTGATATCGATGCAGAGAAAAGGATTGTTGCGGGCAGCGTCCGCGTACAGGACGGTATCGGCGGAGGCGGTGCAGGTCATCTCGGGTTTCCCACCCCTGGACCTCATGATAGCGGAAAGAAACTTCCTCTACAAAGTGAGAGGCCGTTTAGCTGGCAACAGACGAATGGCCCGTGATCGTACTTGGAAGAAGTGGCAGGAAAGATGGGAAAACGACACCGGTAAAGCCGCTTGGACAAAGAAATTAATTGCTAACATAAAACAGTGGATGACATGCAAGCATAGACGAACCTGCTATTTCTTCACGCAGTTCCTCACGGGACATGGTTCCTTCGGAACTTTTACGCAAAGAATAGGGAAGACCACGGACGACCAGTGTGCAAGATGTAGGACTCAGGATGGACCTGAGCACGTCTTTTACGACTGTGTTAGATGGAAGGAGGAAAGAGCAATGATGGTTTTGTACCGACAGTCGACGAAATGATACCGAGAATGACGTAAGACAAAGAAGTTTGGGAAACAATTTATGATTTTGTCGTCACCACTATGACAAGAAAGGAAACCGAAGACAGAGAGGCTGAACGTCGTTAGGAAGATTAGTAAGAGACCAGACCGGGTTACGCACCTGATGTACGGGCAAGAGCCCATCCAGGTGGCGATGATACCCGGGGAAAGAGGAGGGGGTTTAGTGGGTGAAAGTCCCACACGCAAGTACACAAGCACATATGAACAGAAACAAAGAACGTTCTACTGGCTCGCTGTGGAAAAAGGCTATTAGCTTCCCCCTACCTCAGGACCGGAAAAAAAAAAAAGGTTAGGTTAGGTTAGGTTAGAGACAGTCTCATATTGTCTTAAACAAAAAAATAGTTTATCCATCACTAAATCAAAAAAAAATAAGAAAGTCAAGAAACTCTCACACAAACAAAGGGAGTTGCTCATATCGGAGGGGGACCTTTGGCATAATAGAATGGGACATATATCTCAAACTATTTGAATAAACTGAAAAGTAATTCACTGGGTATGAATGATTTTATTTTTGAAAAAACAATTCCAAATGTCAAATATGTGCTATGTCTAAAATGACTAGAAAAAGTTTTAACACTGACAGAGAAGGTGCTCAACATCCGTGTGAAATCATTCATGCAGATCTAATTCATTTTTCTATTCCTACATTTATAAAAACACAATAAGTATATTTGATGTACTAGATGATTACTCACGCTATTTGATGATTTTCACTATTAAAAACAAAAATGAAGTGTCCAACTGTCTTGATAAAGCATTTGTAAATTTCAAAACAATGTTTCAGCCTAATCATCATTTTCGCTTTCTAAGGTGTGACAATGGTACTGAATTTATATGTGCTAAAACATTAGAAGTTCTCAGAGTTTTTGAAATTCAAATCCAAGCTGCAGAACCATATGCTCATGAACATAATGGGACTATTGAGAGGCTTAAGGTTGACGCTCACTTGGCGAGACGAGACGAAACGAAGCGAAGAGTTGTTTCCGCAGGCACGATTTGCACTGAATCAAATGGGTAGACGCTCACTTGGGAGGCGCGAAGCTAAGATCAGAATCGTTAGGCGCGTGGCAGATCAGACGCGCACTTGGACGAAGCGAAGCGGTGAAGGAACGGAACGCGTCGTTTCCGCTGGGATCTTTTGCATTGAAATAAATGGGTAGACACGCACCTGGGAGACGCGAAGCGAAGATCAACGAGGCGGCGAGTCGTTGGTCGCCAGGAAGATCTCTGGGCATGTGAGCGAAATTTCTCGAGGCGGCAAGTAGGTATCCGACGGCCGGGAAGTTTGGCGCGCTGTATTTCCAATTTTGTACTAGAATTTTGTCAATAGGGAAATACACATTTATTTTTGAATTTGTGTGAAATGAGTTTGTATTTTGTACAACTGTGAATGTGAATTCAAATCGTCTGAAATATAGGTATTATATTAAGTGAATACAACAAAATATTGAAAAATCCTTCTTGCAAAGACATTAGTCTTGATAAAATTGGAATATTGTGGAATTGTGAATAATTCATTCGAGGGATATATGATCAGCAAACATCAAACACATGTTCGGTATTCAATGTTGGAATAGTTGTTCAATCAATACCATCATTATCATTTCAATAAATGTGATTTCTCAAATGAATTAGTTATTTTTGTATTAAGTGCGGAAAATGAGTGTGTTTTTTTTGGCACATGAGAGTGTCAATTTTGCCGAGACCGCAGGTCGAGGCCAAAAATTCACTCGAATGTGCCATGAAAACACGAATTTTATAAGCACGAAATACAAACAAAATTTTTTGTACAACTGTGAATGTGAATCTACACCGTCTGAAATACGTATAATATTGAATATAATGCTTCCAATACAATATTTAAATGAATCCAGTGATCTTTCTGTGTCGTAACTATAGAAACAGTTTGTTGAAACTGTTTGAATGTTTGACATTATTGCTCGTAGTTGCTTCAATTTCGAATTATTTTGAAGAAGAGGATGTTGAACATGATAGTGGTAGTGATACCCCATCAGATATGGCTGAAGAAGCAAATACAATTGTATCAAATATGTTACCAGCCAAATCGAAGATAATATATGAGAAAAACATATAACCAATTTCGAGAATGGTGCAACAAGAACAAGGTGAAAAGGTTTCTGAAAATGTGCTCATATGCTATTTTGAGGAAAAATCTAAAATTTTGAAACCTTCCACGTTATGGAGCGTCTACTCAATGTTGAAAAGTACATTGAATGTAAAGGACAATATTAATATAAGGAATTTTTCAAAATTGGTCCCGCTCATTAAGAACAAAAGCGTTGGATACCGAGGAAAGAAATCTAAAGTATTATCAAGGATGATATCAATAAATTTCTCAGAGATGCTGATGACGAAACAAATTACTTTATAAGGTACAAAATAATCATAATTTCGTGAAATCAGTTGTAGTTACAATATTCCATATTTGTAGGTGTCCTAATTTTGGGTATCAGCGGTGCTTGTCGCCGTGAAGAATTATTGAATATAACTATTGATGCCATCGAAGAAGCTGGACCTATTCTGATTGTTAAAATACCTGATACGAAGACCCATTGCGAAAGAACGTTTACTATTTCAAATTCGGATTATATTGACATATACCGCAAGTATAGAGCACTTCGGCCGCCTCAAACAAAAAGTAATAGACTATTTTTGAAATATTCGAGAGGAAAATGTGTCAACCAGCATGTTGGGATAAATAAATAGGAGAAATTCCTAGCTGATTGCAAAATGGCTTGGAAAAGACATGTAAGAGCTACACAGGTCACTGTTTCAGGAGAAGCTCTGTAACTCTTCTGGCCGATGCAGGAGGCAACATGACATCGATAAACGTCACGGTGGCTGGAAATCTGCCTCCGTAGCAGAAGGATATATAGAAGACAGTTTGAATAATAAAATTGAGATTTCGAATAAAATATTGAATTGTCCATCTACTTCCAGAAAAATATCTGATAACATGTGGAATCAACTCTACGCGAAATATGTAACGTTGCTGATCAGCAGCAACCTAGTACATCTTCGGGAATTTATATTGGAAATAACTGTTCACATATAAACATCAATTATTGTTCCAATAAATGCAAATGTTATTGTAATAACATTGATTCGAACAATTACTTAAAAACATATATTCCTGAAGATATTCCATGTTATTTATGAATAAAAATGTTAAATATTATCGAGTTGATTCGAGAATTAATCATCTATGATAGACTCTGTAAGAAATAAATCTTTTAAAAGTTCATGTTTATTGTGTGAATTGTACTGGCAGTAAGAAGTCTTTTTTTTACGGTGAAAAAAAGACTTTTTTTAACGGTGAAAAAAGACTTTTTTTTAACGGTGAAAAAAGTAATCTTTTACGCATCCATAGTGATGAAGAAAAGTCAAGTTTTTTTGACAGTTGTACAAAAAATAAATAATTGATAATTTATCGTGTTGAAAATAATTCCTTCATGAAGTATTTCGTGTTAATTTACTGAATCATTTTGTAACAGTAAAAAAGAAGCAGACATTTTTCGATGTTGTAGAAAAAGGTATTTTTCCTGAAATCACCGGAATGAATGAATTCGATTACTACTTGCTTGTTTTTTATCGGTTGAAAAGACAATAAGCATTTCGTTTAAATGATTTAATACATTTTTTTGTATAACTGGAAAAAGACGACGAGGATTTCATTGAAAAATTCCCAATTAAACAAGATTATGACAAAACACGATTCGAACAAATATTCCATGGCTGACCATAACAAAATAACCAGTCGGCGCCAGGGATTCTACCGCCCAGGCAAAAGTAAATTTTGAATAAAATAAATATGAATAAGTCTGATTTGTAGCTCCTAAATTTTGCCGCCCCGGCAGATCGCTTGCCCGGCCGGCGACCCTACACAGGTATAACAAAAGCTTTGCGAAAGTTTATGCAGGTAAGCAG